>JACXSJ010000519.1:0-143594 GCA_014851325.1 Pentalonia nigronervosa | reverse complement strand
ATGTTTGTAGAGGGATCACTGTAATGGATGTGTTAAGTTTAAATTCATTGATAAATAATCACTGTCTATGGATTCTAAACGGTCTGTTAGCCTATACATTACTAAGTAGGTACCTACCTATCTTTTATGACATTATTGTTGTTTAAGTAATTCATTTTACTATTAATAATACAGTATAGGTTGAATTAATTTTTTCCGAAAACATTGTATTTAAAAATATCATTGTATATATAAAACGTAATAATATTATCGAGAAATTTTTACTTTTGACTCCCCCCCCCCCCTAAGTACCAACTACATTCACTTTTCTACCAGAAAAAATGCTGATGAAAAAAATCGAAGCATTTTTAATGCCTCAAAATGCTACCAAAACAGAAAAAAATGCAGATACAACTTTCAGTATAAAATATAAATATAATAAATAACAACTTTTAGGGAACCACATATAGAGGCCATCGGTCCATGGACACAAAGGGACAATTATCGCCCAAATAAAATGTATACACGAATAATAAAAATAATGAGTTTAATATTGGACTCACAAGCTTATCCCTAACATTCGAGAGTGGACAAGCAAGAGGTGGTGTCAGATAAGTTACCATGTCACCCAGTTTTTGACGGGTCATGGTTGCTTCAACGCTTACCTGCTGAGATTCAAGAAAAGAAGGGATGCAGTTTGCATGTATTGCGAACATCACTAGGACGACGTGGAACACACATTCCTCAACTGCGATCGGTGGTGGCGTCAGAGACATGAGCTGGAAGTGAAACTGGGCTATGTCATTACACCTGAAACCATCAGTGCGGCTATGACGGTCTCATAAAACACGGATCAGTCATAAAATAATAACTGTAAATTATACTCCATAGTATTCGTGATATTGGCAAATACTATTTATAACATTACCATAACCATCCTTGTTTAAATGATAACTATTTTATACAAATAATAAATATTTTTATTAAAATATTACATGGGATTTATGTTTTTAAAAAAATACATATTATGATTTTTGAAACAATTATAAATAATTAAGGTTATTTAATTATTACTTATTTTATTATTATTGTGTACAGCACTTTTTTTACCTAAAATTGTACAACAATTAATGTACCTACTAAAATATTAACCTAATCGTCTATAAGTGCTTAGTAGTAAAATTAAGTAGTATCCACTACCCATTTAAGCATTTTCTTCAATTCAAAGTAAATACCTTTAACTTTAAATTACTTATATACTACTGTAAAGTTAAATGATATTAAAATGATATGTTCTAAATGTAATAATACTTTTTCGAATTTCAATCAGTTGGTGGTCCATTTAAAAGAATATATTTTTTTAAACCTAGTAGTGATTATGATTTAAAACAATCTAATAGTGACATTTTATCAAACTTCATCCGGGGTTCATTATGGAAAAAAAAAATCTAAACTGCATGAAAATAAAACAATATTTCCATATTTTTTATATGATGATTTTGTTGTGTATATTGTATGGAATTTTAATTTACCTACCTTATCTTACTTATCAATAAAAGTGTTTAAGATGGGTAACTGGCAATTAACTTAAGTTATTTAAGTTGAGTTATTGATTGGACCGTTAAACCTCTGTAATTAGTCAACTATAGTTGATTACATCTGTATTTTGAATTCCTAACTGTACTAATATAATATTACTTTTCCCGTCATTATCACAGTAGGTACGATAGGCAGATTGGTAGGTAGTTAGCGTACAGTGCAAGTTATCTGAAGTTTGAACCCATAAAATCGATAAAAATTGTTGCTTTTATCCCATCAGTGGCAGATCTAAGATATAATTTTATTTGGGGGATAAGGGAGAGAGGGCATATTAATTCATATTTAAACATTTTGTTATTAGAAATCAGATTTGATAAATTAACATCGCTTCTATGCCTCCTTAAAGGAATATTATGTTGACCACAAAAAATAATTGTTTTAATTATAGAAATTAACTTCTTTTTATTTTCTCTGACAGTTTCATTTAGTTAGTCATCAAGTTGAATTTCTATTGTTTTCTGTTTGCTTTCAAAACATTTTATAAACTCTAAAGACCGCACAATTGCTGTTTTATGATATTCTCTTTCCACGTGTACCTTAAAATCTTGTAAAGCATCTTTGTATTTTATCATAGGAATTTATTTTAAAATCCCAAGTCTTTATCCTCAAATCCCATCAAACAAGTTCAAAGGTTCAAAAAATACGCATACTTTACAAAACGCACTTTCTTTATTACGACTATAAGCTAACCAGCTGTGCTTATTTCGCTATTCAATTTGAAAGTTTCTTTTATGACCTTTTTTATTCATACTTACAAGGAAAATATATTTTTTTCTAAATGACCACGTTTCTTTCAGATATTTGTAAAGCATATTTGGTTCATTTCAAATTTTTAGTTTTAAATTTTCTTTAAATGAAATGCAATATCATATTGATTGTTTAAATCGACTTCAGACGAATCAGAAAATGCAACTGGCTCTAATTCTGATGATAACACGTTTATATTTTCTATACTTTCACTTGGAGATAGATTATTTTCGTTATTTGTTTTTAACTTTTAAAAAAAAGTGTTTATTTCACTTTGACACTTTTGTGATATTATAAAACAGAACAAATGAACGTGAAACTACAAATGAAAACTATGGACTACAGTACGAATTACGACAACAACCATGTAATTACTAATATTTTAAAACGATAATATCAATATAAGATATGGATCAAATAAATAAGATAGTCATGGCTGCTGAGAAAGTAACACGGCAAGAATAGTAGACCGTTTCAGATAAACTATATAAAATCTGGTTTTGGAAAATTATCCACGGACCGTAAGCTACGGTTACGAGATAGAAATATAATTTTGTCACACACTCAATTACTTGCATATATTTATTATTGAATTAATAAAGCCAAAAAAATACCTCTTATAATAGTATGTTATACACCTATACGCAGGGCCAACTTCACGGGTGGGGGAGGGGGGCACCGGTAGGCAATTGCCAGGGTGGCACACATTTGGAATGGAAAAATTTTCTCAGATGAAATGAACAAAAAATTCAATTTTTCTTTTTAAAAAGAGCATTAAATTTCCAAATCTAAAATATAAGAATAATTTTTTTTTATAAATTACTAATAAAATAATTTGGAAATTTTCTTATTTTTGATGGATTGTTTAAAAATTTTAACTTTAGGAGCTCATAAAAATCTTTTGTGAATTAACGCTCGTACTTTTTTTTTAAAAATTACACTTATAGCAATTTCTAAGAGGCCTTCTACAAAATGTATAAGAATGTTTGGTTACCACGGTACTCTTTAGGTACTATGATATAAAAGAAAATTTATTAAAAATAGGCGCCATGAATTTTGAGCCCGGGGGCACATAATTTCTAATAACGGCCCTGCCTATGCGTTTTAATAAAAATATATTCAATTTAATTTATATAAGGTAACCGATAATAAAAAATAATCTAAACATGTAAAGTAATTTTAAATTTTTATTGTTTATAAGTTTATTTACACTACTACCTATACGATATGGTCAGTGTTAAATTATAAGTGAATAAGTTTAATATACTAATGTATAATAAAATACCTTTTATAATAATATACTAATATATATTTTACTTTTATGTAATAATTTTAATTAAAATTGTATCTTATGACTTATAACGTGTATTTCTGTAAATTAAAATAAAATGTATATCTATTTCATATACGTATCTATGTATTAATTATTATAATTCTAATATTCCTAACCTAGGCACCGTGAAACGACGATGATGCTAGGATTAGGTATTCGAGTATTTTATACGTTGCGTGCTCGGAAGATAAAATATGCGTTCACGACACTTGGGTATCATTAAATATGTATTTTAAGTAAAAAAGTAAATCTGAGCCTCAATAAAATATGAAAACCTACTTACGAAGATTTCGACTCTTTCAGCAAATCTCCGTGTTGTATACACACTACACAGTGCACCACTGCCGCGTCGACGTGGAAGGCTTTAGATCATCTGAACTGAAAATATTGTTTTTTGTTCATGCTCGCTTATTCGGCTTTGCATAATGAAATTTTAGAATCATTAATCGACATCGTTCTCTGCAACGATTTTGGCAATTGCTATGGATGATAGACATATTACGTCAATATAATAATTCTATAGCTGATAAATTATAATACTTCTTTTTATATCAAAGAGGTCCGTGTTTACGATTTGTTTATTGAAATGTGAAATGACAATAACCAAAATAGTTTATAATTTTAAATTTAAATTTAAACAATAATATAAAATATTATTTTTTGGTCATTGATTTAGATGGTTTTTTTGCATATTAGGGGCACAAGCATATTTTTATATAAGCATATTTTTTTTATGAATCAATAAATAAATGTGATTACTGCTTTTTTGAATTAAAATAATTATAACATGTAGGTACACTGCAGTTAATACATCACATTTACCGCATCAGCTATACAATTAGTTTAAAAAATTCCTAGTCAAACATTTTCTCCGAATATTGCAGCCTAGCATGAAATTAATGATTATTATTTATTATATTAATTATAATTGTATTCTATATATATAAATATGTTTTTAAGCTAACTATTTTAAAGCATTTGATTTTTTTTTTTATTTCGCTTAATTTATTTCTGATAAATATTAATAAAAAAATGTTTTCTGTAAAAAACGTTGTAAATATAATAAAAACTTCCTCGTAATGTATTTGTTCATCATTAGTTTTATCTTCTAAATATTCGAACTAAATGTCAGCCCATTGATTACCAAAAGTAAATGTTAGGCCCGAAAAAATAGAAATACAAACTTACGTTAAGTAGACATTGACTGTTCCGATTAATTATAGCTGTGCCATTTCTAAAGTGTAGTCTCCATATTAAAAGGAACTGATTAATTCATCTATCCCAAAGTTTTTCCGGACCTTTTTTTTTTTTTTTTTAAATCGGCAATACGCTCGGCATCCGGAAACGCCGTGAAGCAATACTTCGGATGCCGAGCCCGCCATCGTTTATTGAAAAAATTAACAATAAATAAGTGTGTAAGGCGCCAGAGGGACAATCCCCCTCTGACCACCTTTTACAATATTATAACAACCAAAATAAACGAGCAAAATGCGCAACAACTTGTTGCAGGCACTTAAGGTGCCAGGCCTCACAGCCCTGAGGTGGCCGTCTTCTGAGCCCGGCGACGAGGAGACGCGACCGCAGCCGCATTCACCGTCGCCTGCGCCTTGATGGAGCTATACCCTGCCGGATCTGTCTGTCTCGTTCGGCCGCTTCCTTGGTGGTCATCACAGCCCTCGCGAAGAGGGCCACCGCCTCCCAGTTCGCCGGACTAACCAGCATCCGGGGTACCAGATCGCCCGGGTCGAAGGGTCCAATCGTACGGACGAGACGCTCGCGTTCCTCGTTGAAAGCTGAGCAATCAACGAGAGTGTGATGAGCGTCGTCGACCGCCTCACCGTAGCTGTCGGGTGGTCCGCAATGGGAACATCCGGTAGACGGGGAACGGTTGATCCTCTGGAGGTACCAGTTGAAACAACCGTGCCCAGTCATCAGCTGGGTGAGGTGAAAGTTTTTCCGGACCTAACCTAACCTAACCTAACCTTCCGGAGACCCGGAGTAAATTAATTTTTAGAGTCCTAAATAGTTATAACAGGATATGCCAAAAAATAGTCATAAAGATTTGCAAAATATTAGCAAATATTACTATTTAAGGTCATTGAAATTCATGATATTGGTGTTAATGTAACTTATAATCTTCAATATTAAAATAATAAGACTAAGAAATAATAACTATTGTCGATACTTGTAATAGTAAATTTCTTCGGAGAAATTCGGATATTTTTATCATTAATCTTTGCATTCCAGCATCATGACAATAATAAATGACGATTATTATAGCTCAAGATAACTAAAAACGTAACCCGTCAATGTAATATTATTAGAAACTACAGAAACGAAATAAAACTATTTTATTAAAATTTCATAAAGAAAGAAGATTTTAACACTGATGGACCCTATGGGTAACGCCGAATAATCCTAATGATTAGTATTATTATCTGACCAACATACAAGTTTATCTGAAATTTTCTTGGGGCCCTTTAAAAATGTTCTTAATTGGGCCCTGGGGTAAAATAGTCCTATACCTCCTCCCCTTATCAACGGCCCTGGCAGTCCGTAAATTTTACAATGATATGCCATGAGCTAAAATATGTAACTAGTTTTCAAATCTAGCGCCAAAAACTTAATTTATTTTGATAATAGTTAATTTATTTGGGTATTTTTTGTTGTTGTATTACAGTAACATTATTGTATTAATATGATTGGAAGTATGGTACGATTGGGTATTTTATTGAGTGGTATTTTGTGGTTATCGCGTGGCTTTATGTCGTATAGATAATATGTCGGGTGACTTTTTGTCGTGCTTCCGGATAAGTGGGATGAGCGATATCTCTACTATATCATTATAGCCTGCCATACCGTGGTAAAGTTATAGAACATCTTTGGAATTTAACAGCCGATGGTACACTATCATTATTTCTTATCTTACTAAACTAAAGACTGAACGACAGATTGACAGAGGTCATATTCTAATTGTCGTGAGTCGATTTTAGCATTTATTTCATTATTTTTGATTTCTTCGTTTGTAAAACCTATCATACAACATAACAGTAAGTAATATTATTTTAGTTAGTAACATTTAACTGATGAATATATACATATTGTGTTTCAATTCTAGAAATAATGGCATTATTCTTACGATCAACCAAATTAGCCGCTAGGCTCACACAAGGACCGACTAAATGCTTTTCAAGAAATTATGCTGATCAAATGAACTTCACATTTGCTGCGGCCAATCAAGTATGTTCAATAGTATTCTAGTAAATGTACCTTTTAATATCGACTGGTATTAAAATAAACGTATGTTTGGTTATCATAATTGTTAGATAAGAGTTCTTCCTTCATATAATTACAAATATTAATCAGTTTTTTTAATTTTTTTAGATTTTTTATGCCAACAAAAATATTAAGCAAGTTGATGTACCATCTTTTAGTGGTTCGTTTGGTATCTTACCTAATCATGTACCCACTCTGGCCGTTCTCCGTCCAGGTGTTGTAACAGTATATGAAGACGAAGGAACATCAAAAAAAATATTTGTTTCTAGTGGAACGGTAATCAAATAACTTTGTTTAATTTATAATGATTGACCTGACACTTCTGCAATAAATAAATATGTCAATTTTAGATAACTGTAAATGAAGATTCCAGTGTTCAAGTTTTGGCTGAAGAAGCTCACCCGATTGAAGATATTGATGGATCGGCAGCACGTCAAGTACTACAAGAGGCTCAAAGTCAACTGGCAACTGCATCAGGTGATGTTTCCAAGGCAGAAGCTGCAATTGCTGTTGAAGTAGCTGAAGCACTTGTTTTAGCAGCAGGAAACTAATATTGACCGTAAACTATGTATTATATTAGTGTAGAAATTTGTTTAAACATTTTCTCATACACATTTAGATTAAAAAAATTAAATTGAATTTCTACATGTTCCATTTCATTTGTTGGTTTTTGATGCTTAAAATTATATTTATTCTTATCAGTATCCAATAAATATAATTACACAATTATCTGAGTTTTTAGTTTTGGCTAACAATATTTTAATAAAGTGATATTCAATTAAGTATTATTAAATATTCAATATTCTACTTACATAAAAAAATATTGAAATATATTGTTTAATCTATCATTTTTATATTTTAATTAAATTGTAAAATTCTTTGATTTGTTATTCATTCATTCTAGGGCTAAAATTAAAATAGTACTATAACTATTACAGTAATCTGAGTCATATTGGTCAACTACTAAAAATACAATACATTTAAATTGTGTTATATTATTTATATTTCATGTTTGATACATGAATATTTCTATAGATATTGTAAATGTATCACTGCAATAAATTCAGTGAACTAAGTGTTGTAGATAATATATGTATAGTATATACTAATATAATATATAGTATAAAATAAAATAAAAATTACAAACACAATTTTTGATTAACTAAATAATTTATATTAATTAGGGTTATTTAATTTTGCCAACTTACAAATTCTTTTAGTTGTTATTTGTTAATTATAATAATGCATTTTTGTAGTTTATAATTATTACCAAGACTAACTAGGGTTGGACTATTAAATATACTGATTATTACATGATAAAATTATTGAATCTACTCTTGTAGCTTAATGTGTTTAAAAAATTGTTTAACTTTATTTTGAAAGGCTAAATATTTTTCAAGAATTAAAACAATCAATATTTTAAAATTAATGTTGATTATGGATTCATTTTATTTTATATTAAACCACTTACACTGGTTTACACCTACAACTAATCTTCAATGTTCTGTTAAAGACTAATAAAAATTATATTTGTTAAATTTCTGGTAGATCACTAATTATTATATCTAATCATAATATAACTATTTTATTTTCTATAACAAATGACAATCAAGTAAATTTACCAAAAAAATGTTGATTTTTGTTTTAAAACAAAATCTTTGTGTGAATCCGTCTTAAATACAAATTTTTAAAAATAATTTATAAGTGCACATCTAAATTGTGGTCCAAAGGTACCATGGAAATTTAAAGTTTTTTGCTATTATTGTTTTGATTAGTTAGTTAGGACATCTTATTTTTATCTTTTTTGTAATTTTTCATAATTACTTAATGATAGCTTCTAGAAACACTAAACATAATCTATGTACCCTTCAGATATTAATAAATATATATTTATCAAGTTTTATGAAAATCAGTCCAGTAGTTTTGAAAGAGATATCAATAATAAGTTGCATCTAACTGAGGGTTTTCATTTATTTAAAAAGTTATATTTTATTATGTTGTACACGAGAATTATAAAAATAACAAAAATTGAGTATATAATTGCCTAAATCTTATTTTTTTAATTAAAAGTTTACATTTTTTCATGAAGATAAATAAAAATCAATCTATATGTTTGTTTAGTTTTAATTCTTTTAGTTTTCAATAGTTGTATGGAACAGGTGTTTTCAACCTTTTTGGGTCCACGGCTCTTCTGATTTTAAAAACAATTTAAACCGCTCTAATACAAATAATGAGAATAATAAAATAAACATTTTTATTTTCTAATGATAAATTTTTGCCGAAAACATTGCATTTAAAAATGTTATTGTATGTATAAAATATAATAATATACTTATTTACCTTAAAAGTTTCAAGTACCCAGGAATAATATTTTTAAATTACAACAAAATAATTAAAATTGTTGTGTTTTGTTTAAAAATCAAATTTCGTTTAAATTTGAACTTGATATATCAATAAAAAAAAACTGTTTATATATTTTTTTAAACATTGGTTATAGCATGAATTATTCATGAGAAATATTGTTTTAAATTTTCAATCCTTAACTATGAAATTTAAACGCTTTATAATTATCAACTACAAAATAATTTGCAAATTTTCATGATTTTGTCAAAATTAAAACTTTTAGTGGTTATAAAAAATTGTGTCTACTAATATTTAATATTTTTGAACTTCTATTATAACAACTTATGAAGAGCTTTGAATTAAATTTTCAAGCTGTCAACACAACAAAAATTTTTTTATTGAAATTTATAAAAAAAATGTTTGCTGTTGTAGGTAAACCTAGGTAATTATAGCATGCTACTTCATATGTTTCTTCTACAAGGAAAATTTATGAATCATAAATATGTTTTTGCAATGTCAAATATCAATAATATATCTACTTAATTACAAATAATAAATAATAAATATTACAATGTGAATAAGTAACCATAGAACAAAAATCTTACAAAAATTGGCCTCGAAAAAAAAAAGTTGTATCCAGCCCAAAAACATATAAACTTAAAAAGAATGGAAAATTCCTTATGCTTATAAAAAGCTTAAAAAGAGTAAAAATATTCTAGATTCTGAGTGAACAAATTAATGTACTGATTTTACAATAATGTGATTTTTTTTCTGTCAGTAAACATTTTTCTAATAGAAAAACTGCATTGATTTTCAACTTCAGTATCATTTGTGGTGGGAAAGTGAGTCTAGTTGGTACTTTTGAGAGATCAAAATTGAAAATTTTCAAGGAAGTTTCAAATGTGTCGGGAAAAACCAAAATATATAAATAAGATAAAACCAGAATTTTTACGCAAAATCAATTTTTGACAAAATAGATTTTGTTTTTATTTATGTAAGTAAAAAATATAACTTGATACATTAAATTCTCACCGAATGTTAACGATAGGTATGTTATTTAATTGGAAAGTCAGTATAGCTCTAATTCAAAATATTTGGCAAATATTCTAGTGCAATTTTTTTTAGTTTAATAAATTACTAATAGCCTTTTTTTTACCATGGTCGAAAAAAAAATTCAATAATTCCTTAAAATCTTTTTTTGATTAAAAAAAAAAAATGATATTCATTTTGTGTTTATTCATTTATAATATGAAGAAAAAATAGAATTTTGAGAAATCGATTGAATTTTGAATGTTTGAATGAATGAAAGCAACTTCCGTTTTCAAAAATATAGTAAAATATTGTAAATAATCGTAAGGTTTTCACGCTGATAACTAATGCTATTCCAATAGGTAATACAAAACACACTACCTACTCGTTGAAATTGTATTTAATATTAGATTTTGAGCGGAGCTATCAATGTATTAATTTACAATATTGTGTTTTGTTTTTTAGTGCAAAATAAAAATAATAACCGTAGATACATAAAATGTTCATCGAATGTTGAAATTATCATTCTCTATAAACCGTATAATTTTAAAAATATTTTGGCTCTTTTTGAGCTAATTGTTGGCAAAAGAAATTTTCGAAGTTTTTGAATTACAAGAAAATAAGAAATATTGTTACCTGGAAAATCTTTAGTTTGTGGGTGAATATACAAATTTCAAACGTTCAAAAAAATTGTTTTGATTTTTCGGTAAACATTTTTTATTTTTTTTGTGAAAGGTAAAAAAACGTATGGGGTGGGGTGTCTTGTGTTAAATTTTATGCTTTTAAGTTTAACAAAAATTTTTTTAAAATTTCAAAATAATAAAAAATTGCAAATTTTCGCGATTTTGACGTATTTTGTCGTAGTTTTAACTTTAGACACTTATATTATTAAAAATTATAGTTTGTTAATTTTGATTATTAATGATTAAATATTTTTTATTTCCATAGTCCAATATTTAATTTTTTCACTCCAATATAATTTAAAAATTATAAAACACTCAAAACAAACGATGGTGTCCGCATTATTAGTGCGAGTATCTTAACTTTACAGTTGAAGGTCATGTATTACACGCCATTTTCAATTTTAATAGCAAGTTTTAAGCAAGGTTTTTCGACGGAAATAATCCATAAGTAATTATACTAATATGCTGTTTTGGACAATATTTTCATCGGTGTTTGCTTGACTAAATCTATTAAAAATGTAACCAAGTATAAATTTTAATCGAAACGAATGTCATTACAAATAATATAAGACATAATAAAAGCGCTATAAAAGGATTATAGACTAGCTTCAGTCAATCGCAGCAGTCAACGAACCGACTATGGTAGATCCAATTTGACATTTCATTACTCCTGTTTGAATATTGTACCTATTCATTATTATTTATTGTTAAAAAGCCATAAAGGTAGATCAGACTATTTTTTTTTTAGATATCAACCGCAGACCGCAGTGTTGGCGATTTTTCTAAAAAAAAACACATAAAAATAATATTATAATATTACATTCTAAATTATAATTGTTTATAACAATTAGTAATCATATATTATTTGTACTTAAATATAATTGGAAACTATCAATTTACTTAACAGCCGAGTCAATGGTTAGTGGATAATAATAAGCGTCACAATGACTTAACAGTTCTAATCTATAAAGAAAGAAGTTAATATATTATTTCACAAAATATTTTTTATTATTATTAATCTTACAATAGCTAAACCATAAGACTTGCAAAAAATAATCTATCGTGATAAAAAGTACTTAATTAAAATAATTCATTGCTAATTATAGTTAATGCCTGTATATATACATACTATAGTTTATAGGTAAAAATTTCAATCAATGTTATTAAACAATTGATACAATATGCTGTTTATGTAGCATAAAATTAAAAATTATCTTTATGAATTTGATTATGTGAGCGTTGTTTATTATTAATAATTCAATTTTTTAAAAGATCACTAAATATTTGTACGCGCGCCTTGCCCATTTTATACCTTTGACGTTATTTAATGTCCAATCATCATTGCTGAGACTTACACGAATGATTAAATATCTACTCTTAATTTATATTTCGTCGTCGATTAATTTTAATATTATATTGTCACATACTTACTCCCGTCTGTTAAAAGGATATTGGTGCCGGGATTTATTAAATAATTAGCTATAATGTCGATTATTGTGAGTTCTGTCACTGGACAGCATTCCTCCTCATACCAATCATCTTATAAATAATTATAAGTGCAATAAGCTAATATGATATATTAGCTTAGTTAATATTAATGCTATAGTTAATAAAAAACTATTAGTTACAGATTGTATATTTTTTATTTAAATAAAAAAAAAAACATTTACTTGCTCTTTATTATGCCGTATTATAGTAATAATAAAGGAACTCATCGACTTTCCAATCGCAAAAATTTGGCTACGTGGTTTAAGAAATAAACCAATTTTTGTAAGCGCAAAAATTTTAATCCAACAATGTTCATAATTTTATAATATATTGTTCTTCTGAACATTATAAGTTTTAAACTTGAGCAAAATACTTTTAAAGTAGTAGATAAAGTACTTAATAAAAGTAGCAATGTGTACCTACGTGTCT
Source organism: Pentalonia nigronervosa (assembly GCA_014851325.1). Taxonomy (NCBI): domain Eukaryota; kingdom Metazoa; phylum Arthropoda; class Insecta; order Hemiptera; family Aphididae; genus Pentalonia; species Pentalonia nigronervosa. The sequence continues at coordinate 130,688 of JACXSJ010000519.1, read as the reverse complement.
CTTAGAAAACTGTTTATAGATTGCAGACCGTGAAAATTATTTTGATGAGTGGCCTTCACTACATTCCGATTTTACATATATTTTATTTCAATATAAGTACATTAAATTGTACTCAGTATGAGTGTCTGTCTAATATTATTAACATCAAAATTCTAACTTATAGTACCGTTTGGTATTAATCAATCACTGATACACCTTACTAGAGATATACAAATTTTAAATAGCTACTTCCACATAACTAAATGTTTCAATTTTAAGGTTTATTCTAACCGAGCCTAAACATTTTTATCAACGATTTTTTGATACACATTAATTTAATTAAAACTACAATATGGTATAGTAGTGAGCAAGTAAAAGTTATAAGCAATTTTATGTACACACGAATGTACGATCCTGCACAACGATTTGAGTTTATTATGTACCTACACAATAGCCTACTAAACAAAAATTAAATAATATGCCAGCCACTAGGAAATATATTAGTATTTCCTATTTTTTTTTAAATTTTAAGTAAAATATCGTTATTATTTATAATTTTTTTATCCATTTTCAATCATTGTTATGTAAATAGATTTGTACACCAAAATAGAAAATAGTTTATCTTGCAATAAAGTTTCGTTTTAAGTAAATATGTCATAGCATATATGCATTGTTTTGATTTTAACTCTACCAACAAAATTCCATTTTAAACTTTAAGGGTTCCATTCTTGATCCAATTTGTTGTAACACCGATTCCGTTATTATTTGTGAATCTCTTGAACCGTTTGTACCACCTGAATCTTATCATTCTCATCTTAATATCTCACTTTCTAATATCTCTTCCTTTATTATGTTTAATAACTCGTATTCTTTTCTCAACTTCAAAAAGACTAATTACAACTGTATTATATTTTTTTTGTCTTTCTATAATTGGGTCTCTATATTACCCAACCATGATTTAAATATTTTGGTTAATACCTTCACTGATTCTCTTCCCAATTCAATCTTAAGATTCATACCCCAACATTTATTGAACAGTCTGAAAAATCTTTATTCTTGAATCCTAAGAAATTTTGGGATTTTGTACGCAGGAATCGCTCTCATAACGCTGTTCCAAATATAGTTTCCTTGGATGGTGACAGTTACTTCACCTCTAATGATGCCCTCCTCAAGTTTAACAGTCTAAAAAATGTGTTTTCTACAGGTCCCGATGGAATACCTGGTGATTTTCTCTACAGAATAAGGTACATTATTTTTTATCTTCTTTGGTCCCTATTCCGGCGATTCCTTGATGAAAGTACTTTTTCTGACATGTAGAAAATCGGTAATATTACTCCCAATTTTAAATCAGGTAGGCCCTCGTTAGTCACTAATTTTAGACCAATTTCAATTCTAGGACATATTTCTAAAATTTTTGAGTCCTTAGTCTCAATTCAGCCTTTGATTAACTTGATTTTAGCCAATGAACAATATGGTTTTTGCTTAGGCAGATCTACTGTTACTTGTAATCTCTACTTCTGTAATTATATACTCGGTTCTTTTAAAGAAGGTTTACAAGTTGATGCCATCTATACCAACTTTGCTAAGGTGTTTGATTCAATTAATCTCTTATTTCTATACTTCGTGCTTCAGGATTTGGCGATCCTATCTTATCTTGGTTCAACTCGTTTTTATTAAAAAGATCGCACTGAGTTAATATATTCAACTCAAAATCAGATATATGTCTATTTACCTCTGGTGTCCCTCAAGGTGGGCATTTATCTCCACTTCTATTCTCTTTGTTTGTTAATAGTGCTTACACCTCCCTCAAACATAGCCAACTTCTCTGTTTTGCTGATGACTTGAAGATTTTCCTTAAAATTAGCTCTGTCGGTGATTGTCTCAAACTACAAGACGATCTTAATAGTTTTTCTGTCTAGGCTAAAATTCTCGGTCTTACATTAAATATTAAAACATGCCGATCAATGACTTTCACCAGAAGTCGCTCTATTACTTACTCTTACACTTTGAATGGCTCTAATTTGATTCCTGTTGATTCTAGTATTTGTGATCTTAGTTTTACTTTTACTTCCACTTTTTGTCCTCGCGCCCACATTGACAAAATTACTCACAAAGCTCTAAAGGTATTGGGTTTCGTTAAAAGAATATCTGAGGATTTTTAAACTCGCCTTTTCTCTTAACTCCATCTACTGTGTACTTATACGACCTATCGTTGAATATTGCTCAGTTGTATGGGATCCTCAAACTGCCTGCTTACAGCTTGAAGGGGTTCAATGTAAATTATTATACTTTAAGAAACACGCCTTGAATATAAATTGCGCCCCTCATGATTATACTCCCCTTCTCCGTCTTCTTAACCTATCCTCCTTAGCTGACCGTCGCCGATCACATAATCTTACTTTTATTAATAAGCTCTTATCAGGCTCTGTCGACTCCCTTTCCTTTCTTGCTTTAATTAACTTTAAAGTTCCTGTTTGATGCACCCGCAACACACGTACTTTCTTTATTCCACATTGCCTTATAAATTATTTAAAAAATAAGCCCATTACCTGTTTGATGAAGTTACCCAATAAGGATCTGTCATTTCTTCCATAGAATTATTATAACTATACTATCTTATTATATTTTGTTTTTTATTGTCTATTACTCTTGTTTTTATGTTCCACACTTATAATATGTATATTATACTATTTTGTAAACATAATACACCATAATTGTAACTGCGCCCGTTTATCTTTAATAATAATAAATAATAATAATAATTCTTAAAGAGAGAAAAAAATATCTACTAAAAGCAGTAAAATTAAGTGCCTAATCTGAAATCTTATAAATAATAAGACCTAGTTACAAGTAAAATCTACACACAGAATAAAATATTACTGTAATATTATTACACGACAATGACCCGATGTAATAAGCGCTACGATGTACTGATTAGGTACTATACTGACGATTACCAATTGTTTTAACTTCAATAACTGCATTTTTTAAAAGCTAATACCATGATATTGATGAGTTTTAGATTTTGCATTTAACTACGAACGAATTATTTTAATTAGTTCAAATTCCTGTTCAAGCACTTAAATATTTAATCTAAATAAATCATCAGCATGACAATTCCAGTTGATAGTCCTTACAAGATAAAAATTGTGATGTTTATAATATTATAATTTATATGATTAGATTGAGTAATAATATTATTTATTTTTTAATTTAACTATTGTTGTTATATTTAGTAAATTAAACTAAATTAAAATATTTTCTTGACAACAAAATACTTGATTTGCTTAAAAAATGAAAGTAAAATAATTTACTCATATAGCTCATAATATTTTTCACAATCTTTTCTTTCTCTATGTTTAGTATACCTATTGTGTGCCAAATATAGGTAGGTATTATTAGTATTAGTGAAAATTATAACATGTTATGAGTTCAACTTTTTAGCCATCATATTCATCATACATTTTTTTTCTTCATAATAATTAAAACACAACATACGTTTCTTTTATGTTTTAACCATAATAGTCACCTATAATTAACTAAAAAATATTCATATAATCACGTGAAGATAGTATAGTATGATGACCCAATCAAAATAACCTGAATTTATGGTTAGCACATATACATAGTTTGTATATCTATACACTATGATCTCGTTATGGATTGTGGTTAGCTAGAGTTTTCTGGTACCGGTTTTTCATAATGATGAACACACTCACATACGTATACTCAGACCAGTGACATAATTAATATAAAACCACTCACACTTGCACTCACTACAAAGAAAGTAGTCGTGTGCGCGTACCAGAAGTCTTATTTGAATTTCGTATTTGATAACAGCAACAACTCGAAACACAACGTTCATTTTTCCCGAGAATAAATCATAAAAATATTAATTTTAAACACTCATATATAATATTATACATAATTTAGTGTCTCTATTTTAAATTAAATATGCGCGGACATCATTCATTGATGGTTTTCCTATTTTTTGGAATTGGATTACAAGATATTTACTGTCAAAAACAAGAAGTGAGTATTTTCATAATTATTTATTATATTTTATGTCACTATTAACTACGTTAATTAATTAAAATATATTTATCCATGCAAAGCTATCGGGAAAATGTAGAGCTCCCGATAAAGCGCCTTTAAATCTCGAAATAATAATTAATATTTGCCAAGAAGAAATTAAATCAGCATTACTTCAAGGTAAAGTTAAACAGTTATCTTCGCTAGTGAAATCATTTTTGAATTTAAATGAATTTACAGAAGCCTTAGATATCCTTAATGATGGCTCTTTAGAACAAAATACGCCAAACTACAGCAGTAGATCAAAAAGGGAGACTGATGAAGATTTGACAAATGAGGAACGTAGAGTTGCAGGGGTAAGTTAATCAATTTAATTTATTTTTTAATTTAACTATAATATCAACTATAACCCTCGAATAAATTACTATAAGTAAATGTTTTAAATTCTCACGTACGAAAGTACATTATTATTTAATTTATATATAATATATATATCATAAGATACATTTAAATTTTAAAGTATTAGCAAATATTTTAAATTTACAATTAATATGAATATATTTTAAATACTTCAAAGAAATTATAAATTATAGTTTAAATGTTCGTAAATAATTGTCCATAGTTATATACCTACTATTTGTCTTAAGTTTCGATTTTAATAAATCAAACTTTTAAAAATAATTTATAAAATACTAATTAATAATAATTTAATTATAAATGGTTCTTTAATGCCTTCAAATTAAAATTATTTCTTACATTTTATTATATTTAGCAAAGCATATACTTAATTATGATACCTATTGAAAAGTTCATAAAAGTTATACATCGCGATTCTTTTTACAGTAAACATTTATTATCTCAAAAAGTATTAACATTTTTGAAAATATTTTTTTAAATATTATATATTTTTTAGACATTACAAAACAATATTTTCCAAATAATTTAGCTATAAGTACTAAGTAGGTATATAATTCAAGTTTGGATGAGCGGAGTGATATGGCATAAGACTACCTTAAAAATCTTGGATTACTTTTCCGATCATCTAAAATTTAAATACTTTAAAAAAATTAACTATTAGTTTAAAATTTGATTTTTATAATATTTTTCAAAAAAAGAATTCTGCTTAGGAATATGAAATTTAAAACGTATGCCATCATTCGAAAAAGTAAGATAAATTATAACGATAAAAAGATGTAAATTAAAAAACGTTTATAAAAAAAAATTGATGTGTAATATCTTCAAATAAAGTTAAAGAAAATAAATATAATTTTTTATAAGAAAGATATATTTCCAATTTGTGTAGATACACTTAATAATACATTCATTAGGTTATACGTTAAAAAAGCAAGCGGTTTGGTTAGAAAGGTGTCCATATAGACAATAGACATTATATCGAACAAATAAATTTTCAATAACGTTTATACGAGAAATTGAGATTTTACTATTAAAACAATCACCCAGTTTTTAATAATGTTTACTTATAACTTATAAACAATTCTTTATTCTATAAAAAAAATAATGATTAAAAATATAACAATTATTGTAAAAAAATGGACAGTAGTAGGATCTGTAGATCTGCACAGCGTAGAATAACAATTTGTGAAGCTATAGTTTTTTTTTTCAAAATATTATTCAATATCATAAAAAAAAATGAATAGGTTTTACTTATTTTAAATACTTTCTTTGCGTATTTTATTTTATTAAAATTTCTACTAAAAAAGTTACAACCGGGAAATTAAAATTAAATATTATAGAGATAAGATATGTATTTTAAAATTTTTTGAGCTTTTTATTAACGAACACGATATTAATCTATAATTTAGGAAATGCATAACAAAAATATGTTTACTATAATAGCTAATTTCCATCAAGATTGAATATTTTATTGAAAAATAGATACCAAATAAGTAACAATATCCTAATTTTATAAATTATAAATTATAATTCTAAATAGTTTTCTTAATATAATTACTACCATAAAATGTTCTCAATTAACACTGCATCACAGCTGTACCTATACCTATATATTAAATTAATATAAATTTGAAATAAAATTTAGAAATTCATAACATTATCCAATAATAAAGAACCGGAAGTAAATTGCACCCGCTAAATGTTATATACCTACTTGTACATACTTTTATAAGTATTATTGTAGAAGCCGCTTATACTCGTGCATAGGACATGCAGTAGTAAACCTAATCTGACAAGTGAGCAAGTGAGCTATTAAAAAAAAAAACATTCACTTGTTGTGTAACTGAAACCTGTTCCGAATGGTCTTGTCATTCATTATAAAACGAATATCCCATTGCATATTTCTGCACATAAACGTATAAATAATATTACGACTCTTCTATAATAGTAATTATTGTTTTCAGTGTTTGCTCCAGTGCGTCTACAAGAAAGTGAAAGCAGTTGAGTATAATATTTTTATACAGGAACTATACCTATATATGTGTTGCGTCCATCGTAAACTGAAATAGAATGAATCGTCTGATTATAATGATCTACATAATGTTATACAATATATGATATAATTAATTTAGGTTGACGAAACTGGTTTTCCGGTAGTCGATGGTTTAATGAAACTGTACAACGAAGGAGTGCAGGACAGAAACTACTACATTGCAACGTTATCTGCAGTTAGGCATTGTATTTCCATTGCACAACAGCTAAAGCAGCAACAGCCCTCCAAAAGTTTCGGTAAAAAACATTTATGAAACATATATAGTATACCAATATAAGTTAAGAGTAATAATGAGTTGAGTCAATCACATACGTGTACTAATAAAATACAATTTAGTTCATTAAAAACAAGGTAAATAATGAATAATGATTGAAATCGTATCTGGTTTCTAAACTAGTAATTAAATAATACTTAAATTTTTCCCGAAGAAATTTACAAATAAAATACAAAACAATAAAACACAATACAATATTCATCTTAATTATAAATTATAATAAAAATCTACGTACATATTGTTAGAATAGTCAAAATAGTAAACATCCGGTAAATATTATACTATACTCTATATAAAAAATCAAATATATGTTACAAACACGAACTAGTGTAAGTGTATAACTACAATTATATTTTAATACGATAAAAATATAACTCTATATAATAATTAATATGTTATTCGGTATTTTAATTATAATAAAAATTGTTATACATGTATTATGAATATCAAAACCAGAGAAAGTAACAATTATATTTAAACGTCAGAATCTTTAGTCACAAAATAACTTTTTTTGCAATATTATTTTTACGTTTTGGAATTCAAAACTACATTTTGGTTTAACATAAACAATTTATAATATATTAATGTACAGCACATGATGTTTTTCATATCATTATTATATCATTTTAAAAATATCATTAAGTGGTAGAAATAATTTAATCAAATATTTAAATTAGATAACTAAAATGTCGGCCCGTAAATACAATCGAGAATAGTTTAACATAAAAATACATACGAGTATTTAATGTTTTATGAATTTATAAAAATTTAACGTTCGCACTGTCTTACTACTTACTAAAGTATTCTTTTTTTCTTTAATTTTAGATGACGGACAAACGTGTGACCTTGCTTATGAAATGTTTGAATGCGTCAGTGAAAAAATTGAAGAAGTGCGTAATAAAAGTATAAACTTAAACTATGTTGATACTTATACTTTTTTTTATTATTATTATTTTAGAACTGCGGAGTCGAAAATAAGTCAAATAACTTAAGCCAACGTCAAGTTTAAAACTTTTTCTTTCAATGTATCTTGTATTCCAACACTGTACATAACCAACTAGATTTTAATAATCGTTATTAATTAATATAGTATTATTTTATTTAAATTCAAATTAATTGTTGTTGCTGTGTTAATTACCAAATAATAAATGTGAGTGAAATTATTTGTAAAGCCTATTTTGATAAAATAGAGTGCAAAGTTTGTTATTACCTAAAATAAAATTAAACAAAATAACGTAAATTTAGATATAATAGTTAAATATTTATTTTATTTTATATTACATTTTTATTATTATTATTATTATTATTATTATTATGATCTTTAAGGTCGTTTACCTAATTTAGTGGTTAGAAGACATCCTGGAAATGTATGTTCTTAAACCACACGACTGATATCTCTAAATCATTCATTCAAATCGTTGATCACCAGTGCAGCCAAAATGCTCCTATTAAAACCGTTTTTAAATATAATTAATAGGAAATCGGCATTTAATCATTAATATTAAATGTATTTGTTATCCAATACTTATATTGAGTACATAACACATTGAAATGAGTCCTATAATTCTACGCTATCGTATATTCGTATTGGTGTAGGTACCTATAAATATATTTTAATAGGCATTAGAAAAGTACTCGGTTAACCAGTTCTGACAATCTTTCTGACCAAACTGAATCAATTAATTTTATAAAATACTAAAATGCTTAAAACTTTTATTGCTTACATCAGCTAAATAACGTGTTTAAAAAAATGTGTTAATTTAGTTGTAGGCTATAGTTGGATGTAATGGTAATGTGTGGTTAACTGTTATTTAAACCTATTGTTGCATACAAGGTGATTTAATAATCATGATAACTATTTAATTGTTTTATTCAATAAAAACATCTTAGTACATTATTCAGTTATGAAATAATATATTATATGCTAAATCAATTATCTTGTTTGCGTACTTATTAAATGTAAATTGAATAAGAACAACAAAATCCAAAACATTAATACTAGGTTTGTGTAAAAGATAAGCATTTAAAAGCGAAAATAAATCATTAAATGCTTTAATTTAATGCAATTAAATATACGTTCATGAGTTATAACTATTAGCTAACTGCGTTGAATTCATTATTTGAACAATATCAACTATACTAACTACTATAATATTCATAGGCGTGCGCATGAGTAGGTAGACAACCTTAGAACCTCGGTTTCCCGACATTCTATAAAGTGCTGTTAAGTAGGAAATTATGTATTTTCATTATTGTCTTATACCATGGTACAGTATAAATGAGCTACTATCATAGAATAGATGATTGAACATGATTTAAAATATTCTAAATTGTGTGATTAACTCATCCACCAATTCGAAAAAAAAACTCCCGGATACATTTCCATAACTGTAACAAGTGATAACATAATATTATAATAATATTGTGCCGCACGCCGCATTTATACAAAAACTCTGCACATGTCTATGATAATACAAGATACTAGTATTCATGATGCAAACATAATATAAGAACAAATTAGTGTTGCTCAAATAATAATATAGTTGATAGCCAATCCCTTCCAATACTGTTATACCGATACCTACATAACGTCAAGCTATATATATTATTCAATGCACTAATTTAATTTAGTAGATTAGGTTTTTGCTTTAGTAATCTAGAAAACTACTAAAAAATAGATTTCTACTAATTACCTCATTATTGACCACGACCTAAATTTAAGGGGTTTGCTAACTATGTACCCTTTATATTGCACGATACTGACTATAGTATAATACTCAACGTCTATATGTTTGATAAATACCTATTAAAGATAGATTAATTATATACTTTAAAAACAATGATTGAGTATTGTGATTACTGTTTAAACTTAAAATATCAAATTAACAAATATTTAAATTGTGGTAGTGTGTCTGTTTTAAATGGGCAACGTAAAAAATAAATACAGCAAACAATTTATGCCTAAAATGTTTTATAGTTAAATATTATTTAATTCAACAATCTTAATGTTTGATTTAAAAATATATAGATAGAAGGAATCCCAACAAAAATGACTTATATTAAACAATATATAGGATTTATTATATTGAATTTTTACATATAATTATTATAAAATCCTATATTATGTCCCTATATATATAAAATGTAAATTATATATTGTATACATTATATATATATATATATATATTCATTCTACAAACAATTAACTATTTAAACGATTTCGCAATGTTAATTCAGGTCAAAAATTAAAGCACTCTATTTATATAATACATTAGTACCTATATATATATATATATATATATATATATGTATGTATACAATGAGGTAAATTAGAATTCCATGCAAAGTTTAACAATGGATAACAAAGTGATTTTTCTTTGCAAATATTTCGAATATAAAAACTGAAATTAACAATATACCAATGGCACCTATTGACCGTGACGTCAGTGGAATCTTCTTAGCATCTTCACGGTGTAATGGGCAAGACCTTAAACGTATATGTCGATTCTGCATAGAACGAAAAGACCGCCGGCTACTTGTTTTGGCGGCATTCGAAATAAGTCAGCGTACCAGGCAAAACCTCCGAATCGTTTAGGAATACTTTGAAATTATATATAAACACAATTTTCTTCGGGATTTAAACATTTTTGTAAGTATATTTTATCTTATATATTTTATCACTTATATAGGCGATAGGCTTAATATTTATACGTAAATGATAATTATTATACGCACGTACACTATTATTTACACGGTTAAATCTTATATTTTATAACTTGTAAATACTTTTGTAAAGGTATGATAAACAAATTAAAAAAATTAATTCGTTTTCACAATATTTAAAATGTTAAAAATTGGGTTTCATAATTTCTTTTTAAGTAGTAATTAAAAATTTTTATACAGAATAATTCTCTGGCATTTGTTTATTATTTATACATGTTTTAACTTTTAAGTTTAGAACGATTAATAGAAGGTATATATTTAGTTTATGTGGTGATTTATTACTGCATTACTCTATTATAATGTTGCAAAATAAATAGATCGCCAATATATATTATTTTTAATAACAGATAATAATTGGAATAATATAATCATATAAATAATATTAATATATTATTAGATTTTCAAATCCATTAACAGAAACAATGAATCAAAAATTATTTGATGTTTTTGGCATGAATTAGTCATATCTAATTTATTTTAATAATTGGCAGTATTATTTTATTTTATTGGGTAAAATCAAATTAATATAAACCAATGTGCAACTCAATGATAATTTTTGAAGAACAGATTGAAAACTCTTCAAAGAGCCAGTTTGAGGAAATGTACAAAACTTGTATTTTTTAGTTTTAATAATTGTCCCGCTTGACACTACATCATAAAAGTTTAAATTTTAAAATTCATCGAAAATTAATTTTTGTGTTTAAAAATTATGGCTTTATTGATATTAATATCATTTTGTACATAAATAATATAGTTTATTCACACAAAATATAAATACAATTTTTTTTATATTTTAAAATGTTAAAGAAATAGCAAAATAATTTATTTTTTTACAGACCTGAAGAGGTAAAATTATTTTTTAAAAATGAATTAAATTAATTAAACAGTTAAATAATTTTATAATAAAACAAGAAACAAAGTCAAAAGTTATAATATTTAAACACGATAATGTTTACAGTTTGAAAAATTTGTTACATAAATGTTAATATTTTTAGAGCGAGTCTATTTAATGTTAAGTACTTCCAGGCTTTCTAATATATATTGCTATACCACGAAAAATCAAAATGTACTTAGAACGTGTGATTATATATTACAATAACCTACATAAAAAAATATGTAAAATGTGGTTTTGGTTTAAAATGCGGATTGTATTAAGGTTAATTTTATTTTGTGTACAGGATTAAAAAAAACTGTTTTTATTTCTCGTTAATATTATTATAATATTATTGTTATAGAATAAAAAGTGTTCTTACATATTTTTTCACAGAAAATTATGAAAGTCGCATAATATGTATTATGTTATAATTAGAGTTATTCTCAAATGAAATACATCCTTGACCATAATATCATATTCTCTTAAATTTTCCCATAGGTTATAATTAATAAACTAAATAATATAATAACGCGCAATTATCAATGTCAACAACACTTTGGTGCTGCTATATTGCATGCACAATACGCCGTCTCAAACGATTATATTTTTATTAAAAAATTATTAATATTTATACAATGCTGATAGTGGAAACTGGAAGGTTACGTGTTTTTGACATAGGCAGACAGTAGTCAGTCACCACAGTCGATTTCGAATCTCGAAATAAATACAAACAGTATACCCGAAAAACAATAAAGCATTTTTTTTTAATTATTATTTTGTTTTCGCCAAAATATTGTATTCAAATTCTCGAGTACATTATTGTCCTGCATCGTTGTCTACAATATTTATATATACGTATGTGTGTGTGTGCGCGCGCGTGTCTATATTATATTATACATTATCGCTTGGGCCAAACTCGTTTCAGACGGCCGTCCGTTTCGTATAAAAGCATTATATTAGCTCGGTGTACATTATAATAAACCGACGAATTACGCACACGTTTATTGCATATTTGAACATGGGCATTTGCGGGCTATAATAATGTGTAACGTATGCCGCACGAATTATAACACACGACCGTCGTTGCTGCGACGATTCACGCGCGTGATACTCTTTTTTCTTCGCACCCCGTCTGAAATATTACGCAACGAGTTTGTTGTTCTTGCCGTCAATATTATTGTTCTATTACACCGGCTAAAACCGGATAATATTATATGCTATCGCTCTGCGTTTGTCTTCGTACGAATTACTAACCGTTTACTCCGTGTGGTACGCACACACTCGGCTAAATGTTGAACTGTACACGGCAAACATAACTAACTATTTAAAATATTTGTTTTTTATAAATCGGCAACATTATCACCACACACAAATGTCTGACACACTATGACGACTAATAGGTGTATTACCGGGCGACGAATTTAACGTAAGACGCTCGTTATTTTAAAAGCTAGTGACAAGCCGTGCGTTCGCCGGAGTGGTAAATGATAATACTTAAATATTGTATAAATTATAATAATACGCCACCTCCGTCTGCGGATGGACCGTTACGCGAGGCGCGCAATTGCGCAGAGTATCAGAACGCGCGACGAGACGCCATAATACAATAGGCGCGGTGTAGATGTAGTCGATGACAATTTTATCGTTGGATTTAACGTTTTGGAAAAAGTGAAGACGTCGTACCCGCGTATGTTGACTCCTTTTTACGACGTCCAACACAACAAATTCTGCGTCGTGAACAACCCGATTCGATCTGTTGTCGTTTTTAACGTTTGAGTGAATCGACCGACTGTAAAATGTAAGAGTAAGAATATCGTCTAGGGGGCGCCTTGAAGGTTTTATTGGATATTTTAATTCTGAAACAAATTACTGTAAATACACGATGAATAATATATTGTACTCGTGTTAATGCGTGCGGTTACGACGTCCTCTTATAGATAGGTTATAAAGTGTCTAGTAGTTTTTATCGCCATAATGGACGAGTATTAAAATTAAAATGCATTATTATTTTACGTTGTCGTATATAATGTACAGGGTATATTTATTAATTACGAAATCGGCTGTGTCTAATTAGTTTCCCACAGGTTTATTTTAACTTAAATAATACGGCCATCGAACGAATTAACAACCCTTAAAATTCACAAAGAACTTACTGCAATAAGTATATGCTTACAAAAAAAAAAAAAACGAATACGATTGAGAATGAATTTAAAAGTGCAACGTTGCCACATCATTTAAATGATTTAATAGGCTATCGAACGATTCAGAACATTGAATTTTTTTAAATTGAAAATTTAAACGTAACGAATATAATAATATATACCTATTATTAAAATAAGTTATAATAAATATATAAATAAAATGTGTGATAAAAATGATCACAGTCAATAGACCATAGTCATAAATAATAATAATTATGATCCTAATAAAAATTTAAAAAATATAGCTTAATAAATAATAAGTTGTATTGAGTTACGCATATATCAACTCCTTGATAGCGTTAGCCAATATTTTCCAAATATTTTAAAAAATTAACTGAATTTTGTATCACATATTATTATATTATATTTATTTTTATTTTTTCTATTATTATTTTTTTTACCTCGTTCTACTTTAGCTTATTAACTCTAAAACACATTTTAGACATCTTCATGACTTCAAAATTGTAATCCAAAAAACATCTGAAATCACTTTTCTAATTCAAAAAACATTTTATATGCATTTTTAAGTTGATTATCTCTACATTTATCTGGAGCAGTACCATATATCATGCTCAACAGTTCGCTAAACATTTTTAAATATGAAAACGTCGAAAAAAATATATAAGCATTGAGCGTTCTCAAAATATTACGTTGATACGAGTATAACCAAAAAATCCGTTCTCGATCGTATTTTACCGAATAATGCGCACATAATGACACGTCGCGGGAGCACTGCTGCTGTGGTTGGCCGTTTAATGTCGCCACGGTTGTTTTTCGATTTTTCAGTTCCGTTGTTATGGCGCTGTCGGTTCGGTGGACGTTGGCGGTGATGTCGGTAACGATGATGTCAGCGGCGGTGGCCGCGGATGGCGTCAGGCGGCGGGCGGTTGTGGACAAACGGCAGGCGCCCACAGAAGGCGATTTCACGGACAGGTCATCGGACGGATCGTACGCGTTCCGGTACGCCGACAGGAACCAGTTCCACTCGGCCGCCGCCAATAAGGACAACGTCGTGTCCGGAAGGTACTTAGTACTTACCTTCATACGCGTGTGTACTAACACAGATACATTTTAATTTATAACCATTAATTATTATAATATATTCATATTATGTACGCTTTTGCTTATTCGGACGATACACGAAATCGTACCGACTCTTAATAATTAAAACTTTTGAAACGCAACAATTATACTTCCAACTGTAATCGTTTTTAAAAAGTCGGGGCGCATTTAGTCACAAACGATCGCTTCCTGCAATCGTCTATTTTAATACATAACATCATATATATATATATATATATTACACGGTGGTTATATATTTTTTCATTTTTACGCGTACTCATGTCGTGCTGATTTGAATACACGCACAGGTTTGGCTCCAGAAGTCCCGAAACCGGTCGAATCGTGCAAACGTCGTATTCGTCGGGGCCCCGTGGTTTCCGCGCTCGTGGACCGGACATTGCCAGACAGACAGACCTGTCGCAAGTCCGTCTGCCTTACAACCCACCCGTGCCCACAGATTCGTCCAAATACGACCCGGCCTACGATCGTTACTACGACCCAAACGAAGACCCGAGCTACAAGTTCACCGTCCGGACGCCCACACAATCGAAATCCGAAACCGCCGATTCCAGGGGCCACGTCGAAGGCATATACTCGTACTTGGACGATGTCGGTAAGCGTATAATATCTTAAATAATTAGCGTAAGTATATTATATTTTAATATCCCCGGGTGAAGATGATAACGTTTTATTATATTGTAAAACCCATCGAAACGTATTTGAAACTTAATTGTTAAAAAAGTGTTATAATACCGACCGTTTTTAAGAAATTCGATTTAGGCAATTTTTCAAGGGTTTTGTAAATGTGTACGTAGTAATAGTGATTGTTATTGTAGAATATAGACAATAGTATGTGTGTGACTGCGTGGAAAAGAAAAAGCAGAGCTTTCTTGCACGAGCACACGCGTGTCAATGACGCGTTACACTAATATTATGAAAATAGATGTTTTTTTTTGTTTATCAATTGTATTAATCTTTTGGCAATTTTATTAACCTATTTATCCGATAAAATTTCTTAAACTTATTTGCTATGAAATTTACCCGAAAGTCTTCTTATATTTATTAATTATTTTTTCACTCCAATATTTTTAAAAAAAAATAATAATTTTATGGTTCTTAATACTCAATATTTAAAAATCGAATGTTATAGGGCTTAGGAGTTAAATTACAAAAAAATAAAAAAGTCGTTTTCAATTAAATTTCCTGACGAATTGAATAACATGTTTTCAGAAGTCTTATCCAATAACTAGGATAATTTCGGTACGATTGGCACAAGATACAACTATTTTGGTAGAAAACACAAACGGGATCGAATCTTTTTAAAGAACTTTTAATCGTTTTCAACATAGCGTATTAAAAATTGAGACACTTGAGAATTATTACTTACTGCATTGTTGTCATACTTTATTAATATAATATTATTTCCAAGTTTCCGATAGTTTTTAAAGTTAGTCACAACTTGGAAAGTTAATTATTACACAATAATAACTGTAAGGAGTAAAACATATTTTGTGATAAAAACAGATATTGGACGATGGTGTATAGTTATTGACTATGACCTATAACCAACAAAGGGTGTAGATTAATTTACATTTTAATTTTTTTAAATCAAAATTTCATAACTGAAACATTTTAAATATCGTGTTTTGATCAAGGACGCCTATAGAAATGTTTTTCGGGAGAGGGGGGACAATAAATATTTTATCCTCACCATAGATTTTGAAAACGTGATTTAAATAATTCAGTGTTCGTATAACATTTATATGGTGCAGTATCATTTAAAGCGGGCGGGGCGAGGGTTGCTTGGGTTTGATGTAAAAATTAATATGTGTTCTGTTTTATAAAATCGATCTTACAGTATTTTTATCACCTGTAGTCTTTTCACAGATTGTAAATCATCGTTCACCGCATTAATTTCCAAATGTCGATTATAATAAATATAATAAAATAACAATCGTGCGGTTATTCCCCAAATCCTCAACGTATCATAATAACATTGGTGCATAACGTAACGTCGTAACTCGACCCGATACTCATGTCCAATGTACATTTCTATGATACGATTATTATACGTGTTTTTTTAATAGGCAAGAGACACGATGTTCAGTACGAGGCGGGTGCCGGTACCGGATTCCACGTCAAGTCACCGCACCCGGATTCGGACGCGTACGGCGGTGTGTTCTACAGCGGCCCGCCAGGCAAGCCCGGCGGCCGACCGCGCGGCCACTCGTCCGTCGTGCTAGGCAAAGACGGCTCGTACGGATTTACTGCGTCCGGGCCGGACCAGCGACGGTCCGAGGTGAGCGATTCCAACGGCCGCGTGCAGGGCTCGTATACTTACGTGGACGACAAGGGCGTGCAGAGGACGGTGCAATACGTGGCCGGACCCAATATAGGGTACCGGGTGGTCAACAATGCGGCGGCTGGCGGCGCGGCCGCGGCACCGTCGTTGCCTGGCAGCGGTGTAGTTGTCGGCGGCGTCGGCAGCGGTGGCCTGGTGGTGCCCGTGCCGTCTTCCGCGTTGCCCCCGCTGCAGTTGATCTCGTCGTCGTCGTCCACACCACTGTCGCCGATCGCGTTCGAACCGCAGGACCTGTTCGGTCCCTCAGCCAGCACGTCTGCACCGCTCCCGGACCGCCGGCGGCCCGAACCACCGGTCAAAGGTTTCGGCGGCGGTGGCCTATCCGACGAATTCCTGTCACCGGACAGCACACTGCCGCTAGGTTCGGCGTTCCCGGAAGACGATCCGGCGCTGCCGCCCAAGAAGTGGCCCGCCGCGTACAAGAACAAGGACGAAGAGTTGTTCTTCCAGTCGTTCGAGAAGTTCGACAAGCGGAGGGAACAACACGGCCCGCCGAAGAAGGGCTACCACGCGGTGCCGGTGGACACGACGTCGTCTTACGGCCAGTCGACGACCGGCGCGTACAGCCTGCTGCAGCAGCAGTCGTCCACGGGCAGACCAATCGGGCCGCCGGATGCGCAGTACGGCCAACAGTCCCGGCCGATAGTGGTGGACGACAAGTATGGCCAGTACGGCGGCACCGACTACCAGAAGCCCAAAGACGACGGCGTCCCGAACACTTTCGGGGGGTTCCCGACGGGCGCCGTGGTCAAGGCCCACGTACAGAGTCTGGACATACTGCCGTTCGGGTATAGGGTGCCGTCGCCGTCGTACGTTCTCGAAAAACAGTTTGGCAACGGCGACGACTTTCAGAATTCGATCAAGAAATAAAACCGTGTGGACCGTCCACGATAATAATTATGTACACGTAGTTGGCAATAGTATTATGTTTATTAATGTGAGTTCCTGACCATGATAAGATTTGATGTTTTTCAAACACGTGTACATTATTCTTAATTTTCGTCAATATATTATATTGACTATTATCGATGCGTATCACATATTGCTAGCGTATTATTGTGAAAGTATATACGATATTTGATAAATAGCGTGTAATATATTTTTATATACGATTGTATAAAAATGTCATCATTTTATTGTCGATCGAAATTAAATTATAAGAACGAATTATAGTAGTATATTTTAAGGTCACTCGCAGTAATTAGTAATTAGGTACCAGTATAATATTATATCGTGCACTAAATTATAGCATATGTTGTGTATAAAATTTATTATTATTTTTTAATGAATAATGATGTAGGTACAATATCATATACTGGTATTTTTTTTATGATTAAATGAGAGTAATACGATTTTTTTGGAGTTTTATTTACTTAAAGGTGTTGCTGTTGTGGTATGCCGCCATTTCATCCTTCTATTCTGAAACCATACTTTTACCTATATATATATATATAACATCAGTCATATGTTTACAACATCAATATTATTATGTCAATGATGCGAGATATCATTACATCAACTAACCTGCAAGTCTGTAAGTCCAAGATTGCAAGCCAATATCTTTCTGTTTTGTTTGGTAATGTATTTTTCCATTTGGAAATAGTATTCTAACCAATTCTTTTGCGTGACCGTAAACACAGCTCTACCGGGACATTTTTCATTTTTATTCGTTGACCGATCTATTATAAAATTTATTTATGAGTGATGATAATAGATGTAGAAATAGGTATCTTTTTATAATGTGTACGAATGCTTGATCACAGATTATATATTTATGAGAACCCAATTCATTATTTGATGTATTTTAAGCACTTATACAAAATATATACATTTTTCATGATTTAAAACTTACATAAATGTCAACTAAAAACTTTTTTTCGGGGGAGTGAGTGAGTGATATATAGATCTATTCATAATTATTAACATGAATGAAATGTAATATTTAATGCCTGAGTTTGAAACTAAATTCTTAAACCGGCAATTACTTTTTTTATAAAACAATAATACAAATGTGAGCATTATGTTACACTGTTTAAATATTTGAACTTAATTTGTATTTAATCTTGTACATAGGATAAAATAATATGTATATTTTGTAAAGTACATAATAATCTATATTAGCTGATAAAAGGTCTGTACTTTATATTGTTCGTACGAAAAATGTATAATGTTTACTCTTTAATTCGAAATTAATGCTTATTTTTTTCACACAAACCTATTTTCTGTTATTTATTTTTGTTATTATTTTATTACAATTATTTCACTTTTAGACTAGGAAGTAGGTACCTATCTAAATAGGTGATAGCACTGTCACTAAATTCAGATTCAAACCTTTGAGTATACAGAATTTAGTCCTATCTTGTAATATTAATAATAATATACATTTAATATTTACCCGAGTTAGTGTTAATATTCAGTATTCTATCGATACCGAAATTCAATGAGTCCGTCACTTGCAGACACGCTTGTGATTGTCGTCGATTCATTTTGAGTACTGAATGTTTAAATTCACATTTTTTGTTTTTCAAAGAGGATACTATAGAAGGGGAAGATAATTATTAATTTAACAGTTCAACATTGTTCATTGGTGTCTTAAAAAGTCTAATTTACGACCGTTGTGGTTTAAATGTTTTAACAATGTTTACATCACGTAAACGTAAAATACAAAGCGTTAGTTTTTATGTTTGAGATTCATGTTATTTGACGCCAGAACATTTGGACGCAGCTGTTAAAATAAAAATCAATTACATTTTCTACACGACTTTAATCTTAGGCATTTATTACATATTATTATGTTGTTTATATAGTCTGTAGACTTTATTTCTGAAGTGCATTGGTTGAGATATAATTTATAATAGTTATTAGTTAATGTTTTACTGATTCTATTGGTTATAGTCAGTGGAGTGTTATAAAATATGTATGGGCCATATGGATAGAGGGCAATAATTTGAGAGCTATAAAGATTAAAATTTGGTTTAAAATGTCTAAATATCTACCTATAATAAAATATAATATTAATCAATGCATGGTAACTCACAGAGTGTGAGACATATTATTATATTTATTGGCATTAATATTTTGTATGACTTGATATATATTTCTAGGTGCTTTATATAGGTATGTTATGGTGAAAAACAAAAATTGGTTAATGTCGTTATTCCCTTGTCAATGACGTTATTAACCAAAATGATTCAATTATGTAAGTAAATGTTGTAAAAACACATATTTTAAACTCAAATGTACATCTTTCATCGGTCATTGACATCATTTACCAAAACTGATGGTAAATTATGATAAATCTCAAATAACACACTGATTGTTTTAATTAAGATACTATTTAATAATAATTTATTGTTAGTAGGTGATTTATTTTTGAAATTGATTCAGAAGTTTTAAAATGACAAATTTAGTTAAATGATCTTGGTAGTTCATTATATAGTAATAATTATTATAATTTGCATGTCATTCAAATCAATTTACGTCCTTGAATAAAATGCGTAATGTAGAATTAGTTTTGTCACAAGTCCTGTCTTTGGATTCGATTATTTTACTTAACAATTACTGCATAAGCCTAAATATGCCATAACTGCCTCCATTGTCACTTTACAATATTTTGTTTTTAACACAGCCATCATCCTATTTTTACGAACATGCCCTAATGCTAAACGTGCTGTGTGATTTACTTCAAACAACCCCCTTACTGTGACATAATATAAAACGTCAGTCATTTTCAACTATAGGTTTATTTAAATTTTCTTTTCCACCAATTGTAACAATATCATATTTATGCATACGTCTATTATTCGTTACCGATATTTTTTTTTTTGTGTTCCAATTTTTAATTCTTTTACTTTTAAAATCTAATTGTTGTATTCTTTAGAACTAAAATAAAATACATTGTCACTTCTCTTGTTACTGTTGACAATTTTTTTGATTGTTGCATTAAATTTATTCTGGTTCTCCATACTTTAATATTATAATTAAATAAAACTACAACGCTATATTTGAATTTATATTTTATTATATTTAATTCACAAATAACACAAATTATTACAAATAATTATAAGCCACGTACTCGTCGCATATACAACTTGCTAGAATATACACGTAAATACTAACTAATAAACTAATAGACCATTTCATATTAATACTTGGGTTATCGGCGTTATGGCTAGTCGGATTTTAGCTTATTTATCTACTTCCATCATGATATTTTTAACTAACAAAGCTTTGTCGCGTACCTACACGTATCACTGATCGTTCACACCGACATAAATATATTGAACATCATTCTCCAACTAAACTGGGATTGACGTCAATAACCGGTGAATGTCTACATTTACATTTACTAATTTTTAGATAAATCACGTCATTTACCACTTTACATCATTCACCGTAACAGGTATATACTCTACGGCTATAAAGCTGTATAAGTGCACAATGTTATAATAATTTAAAATAATACTCGATATAATAATTATTCTAAAATCATAAATTTTAACTATTTTGTAAATTAGTATAAAAAGAAAGATTTAAATACTTATTATGCTATAATGCACTTGTCTATATAATTATCTAAATCTTCCAAGTATATATGTAAGTATGTTGTATGTATGCATTAATAATATAATTAGATTATTAGGTCACATCATACTCACATGCGCTGCTTGCACTGACACTTTAGGTGACACTAATGTGTTCGCTATTTAGTGCGAAACGATGCAATTAAAAAATACTAGATCCCGATTAACAAGTCTACGATGCAAGATAGTTAAACATCATTCCTTAGCAGCAAAGATTCGAAGTAACATATTATAAAAATATCATTAGTACATGTACATGAAAGTTAACAATGAATACATTATTGATAGGATTAAGCTTTTCGTTAATATGTTATTTAAACGGGCATGAAGAAAAAAAATCATATTGGAGCAAAGAACCTATGGATTTAGAAGCATTGCCGTTAGAAAAACTGTTAGAAATGAAAAAAGAACTTCAGATAAAAGGTGAGAAATTTATTACCCAAATTATAATCAATAAATACATACATATTATTACTTACCAATTAATCGAGCGATAAAATTGACATCATTTACACGATACCGACCTCTATAATTGCATTATCATAATCGAAACAAAAAGTTTAAATCAAAACTGAATTTTATTTTAATTAAATTAAAATAATTCAATTTTTGTATTGATATCATTTATAGATGACAATACTACGTATTATTTAATTGTTTATTTTAAATTCTGAGCCTCAGTGAATGTATTGATTTTACAATGATTTGTATTTTTTTTTATTTTTGTGTTTGAAGACACTTTTTCTAATTTTCTATTAGACAAAATTCTCCGATCAACTTTGGGGGAGGTTTCTGGTAATAAATTGGATCTAGTTTGAGTCAAAAATAGAAATTTGTCAGAATTTTTTTTAATAGTTTTGAAAACAAAAATACAAATATTTTAATATTGTAATATTATTATTATTAAAATAATTGTTTAGTAACCATGGCAAAGTCATTTGTTGCTGTCTAAACAATATTTTATGAACACCGATCGAAACATTGTCATTAGATATATCTAATTAGTATCAGCACAAAACAATATGGTATCAGACACTTGTAATTTATAAGGTATCTTTGAATATCAACAAACACATATTTGGGTACACGACGGATACTTTAATAAAATTTTAGTAAGGTAAACCATACACTACGATATACGGTACGCTCATATGTTTCACTAGTTCAGTATAAGGAAATCCATTAAAATAATTAAGTACTTGCCCAGGCGTTGCCGGGAGTACCTTTCATAAATTAAAATCTTAAAGGCCCAGTTACCTCATATAACTTTCATAAATGTACTTTTTTAATGGCCTAGATACCGTACTCTTTTTTGGAAAAAAAATCATAGTGGCCAAATTTCCGGACGACCACTGCAATAAGTATAGACGCATAGTACCTATATATACAGCCATGTCGACAGTCTATTTGTTCACACAACATATGGGCGAGGAAAGGAAGGAAACTTCGCGTAAACAAAATAGATATTCATATTTTATACCGAAACACTGTGCAATCGAGGACGGTCTTAAAAAAACCCACGGGGGAGGGGGTGTAGATTTAGAATTGTGCCGAATTGTCGAACAAATTTACTAAGTTCCAACAACCGACTGAAATAACTTGAAAGTCTAATATTGGTGCAGATTGGTGGGGTGTCAGTATGTGTCACACTCCCCAAAACCCACTTAGGTTTCGTCCACGAGTGCATTTAAATACAATACCTATCATAGTATCATAACATAAAATCTACGCAATTTTGTCTATTAGATGAACGTTCGATACGACGGGCGGACAATGAGGCGGCGGCGGCTACGGTCCGGGTAGAAGAAGAGGACGCGCCGAACGCTATGGCCTTGCGAAAATCAAAGAATATTCTGCATTCGTCGACGGCGGGTAGTTCGATGCAGACGGCCTTTCAGATGTCCCTTACCGTCCTGTCATTCCTGGCGTTTGGCGGATATCTGATCAGCCTGGTGGCGCAGAACATGCGCAAACCTATGCAGTCGCTCGACGGCGCCACGGCGCCACACCCGCTCAAGGCTGTGGTGGTCAACCGGAACAAACGGCCGGGCCTGTTGCTCAGACCGTCCGGCCCCACGACCACGGTCAGCTTTGGCCGGCGCAAGCGGAGCCGGAGATTCCCGCGAACCACTGCAATCTGTTCTGAATAGCGTTTTTTTTTTTTATATATTGATTAATTGAAAAAAAAAATA
Source organism: Pentalonia nigronervosa (assembly GCA_014851325.1). NCBI lineage: Eukaryota > Metazoa > Arthropoda > Insecta > Hemiptera > Aphididae > Pentalonia > Pentalonia nigronervosa. The sequence goes on along the minus strand of JACXSJ010000519.1, from coordinate 106,939 downwards.
ACGACTGACTTAAATGTGTTATTATTATTTTGATTACTATCTTTGATTATAATCAATAATACCATATATTTTTATAATGTTATAAGATATACTATCTATAGATAGATACTTAGATCTTTATTATAGGATGATAAGCAGTTTTCGCTCAGAATCATTTTTCTTATACAACGATTTTATATAATTTAATTCAAATTTAAGACATCCATTACACTATTACAGTGACTCCTTTAGACATCTACTACAATTATTTTTTTACAAAACAAAAAAAAAATAATTATAATAAAAATTAAAATATTTCAAAATGTTATTTTTCATGAAACTTTCAAATACTAGTTATTAAATTATTGAAACACTTTTTGAAAACAAATTACATTCAATCATAAGATACCTCATACCTACTATAAAATACTACAGCCTAAAGGTAATATCATGCTTATTTATATTATTTAGCCATGTACATGTATTATGTAATATTATATAAACACTTACTGTATATTACATAGTTTTCGATTAACTTAATGCTCTGTTCAAATTTTAAATTTACACATAAGCGTTTATTAATATCTACTGTTTTTCTTATGTGTATGCACTATGCATATAATGGAAATTAGAAACCCGAGATCATTTACAAAGTTTGCCCGTTATAATAATTTATTAATATAACGATAGTCACTGTCTTAATATTACTCATCCGCCGCACGATTATGGGCATATTAACGAAATACTTGGGGGCTCGAATCATTATCAGAACGGCATAATAAACTTTGTATTCACTTTACTAAGAAATTACTAAAAGGGGGGCATATTGACGGCCGTAGCCATTTTCCTCCAAAAAAATAAAAAATAATTCTTAACCATTTTCCTCCACTTTCCATTTTCCTCCAATAATTTATATAAATAATTTATACATAGCAAAAAAAAAATAAAATGATTATAATATAATATTTTTTTATAATTATAAGACATTTCAGCAATAAATGAATATCTATTCGAAGAAAAGAAAAATTAGTCATAATATGAATAATTATTTTACTTTTTATAATTACATACCTACCTAGAAATGTCTCCGTTTTGCAATTTAATAATTGCATTGTCGATTGCTCCATGACGTTTATTTGCACGGTAGTCTTTCGATTTTTTTTTTTTGTAGTATGAATACTTCTTATTTTACAATAAATATCAGTTTGAATTTACTTCATAATATTAAACTGCATAAATATGTTTGGGTTTTCTTTATAAAAATGTATAAATATTGGAGGAAAATAGACATAATTTTAGTGGAGGAAATTGGAAACGGACCTTTTTTTTTTTGGAGGATAATGGAACCGCCCATATTGACACTCCCTGTCTGTAAGAACGACTCTGCAATTATGTTCCAGATAATACTAGGTTACCAACTTACAGGGTTCTTTTTATCCACCAATGTGTAGAACAATAACAATTAATACTACAAAGACCACATAGATTTTTGTTTGTAATTAATATTATTATATTATTAAATAGTCTGTTATATTTCACATTTATATATTGTACAATAGCCGTATAGTGTAAATTTATATAAATAAAAATAAACTAACTAATAGGTACTAATATTATGCGGTTATAATTCTTAAAATAAATATGTTATCATTATGTGTTACCATCAAATTCCTATTAACAAAAAAAAACTATTTAAGTTACCATTATGAATTGTTTTTTGGAATAAAGTATGTATACGTACTTACTATTTTTTTTTTTTATAATTGATTAATTCAAATTGGCATTAATAAAAAATAAAAACCAACAACAAATTTTTCCCAAATAAAAATTCTGAAATAAAACCTGTTCACACATTATCATATGAACGTTTTTTCACAGACCGTGGCCTACTATCCCCCTTCCACTGACTAGATAGTTCATATAATATAGTATTTTTACCTTGTTCCCGAATTTCGTTTCTTCGTAATTTGGCATGACATAATGTAACCATCATTTAAACACGTCTCATTTACCTGATTTTTTTTTTATATCAGCTTGGCCTCCAATAGTTAATACCTCATTACCTATCACTTCGCAAGTGCTTGTCAGACTCCACACAATAACTTTTTTTTCTATAGACATCTTTGAAAACTGACTTATGAAAATTATTACTGCATTTGAGAATCTCAACAATATTATTTTAATAACTAATAAATGTATACATTTTGGTTTGACTGATCTGGAAAGTTTTTTAAATCCCAAGTTACAACTTTTATAACACCTATTTTTATTATCATATTCAAGTAGGGCTATTTTATGCAAGTAGTTTTAACTTGACGAATGATGATTATGGATCAATAATCAAAATTAACTGAAAGAGAATCTTTTTAAATTTATAGTATTTATGATTGTACATTAAATTATTTTTATTAATAAATAAATAATAATTTTTTTAGAGTAAAACACATTGATACATAAACAAAATAATTAATAACTCATATTGATGTGGTATAAATTACTGGTAACAAATATCTGAAAACCATCAATAAAGCTACACTACAGTTGATAAAATAAAAATCAATAAATCGTAAAATAATAGGTACATCTTATATATAAAATTCTCCAGTCACAGTGTTTGTTATTGAACTCCTCCGAAATGGCTTGATCGATTTTCATGAATTTTTTTGGGTATATTTGGCAAATCTAAGAATAGGTCATAGCCAAAATGGTTTTCCAAAATCTGTATTTTAAATAGGTATTCACGCATAGATTTTGAAATTCATGATGGAAATCGAAAATTATTTTAGTTTATTAATGGTTGCCATTGGTTACAATTTACAGATTATAATAGTAATAGTAGAAATAAATTATAGAAATTAGTATTTTATTTTGTATATAAAATATAATTACTATTGGTTAATTGGGCAGATGTGGTAAACGCATGCATTAAATTGCCGCACTTGCGGACTCGAAATAATAAATTATATCATATGAGAATTGAGTATACACATTGTCATTTTTTTACGGATAAAATAGGATTGTCATTGATTAAAGTTAATACATCTATATAACGAGACTGTCCTGAGTGACTGATTCATAATCAACGAAGAGTCGAACCTATTAGAGCTATCGATTTGACATTTTGATTTTAAGGGGATGAAATCGGCAAGAACAACATTTTTTGTATACCTAATACATCGATGAGTAAGCGCTTATAAGCCGTGAACTTCTAACTGTGCATTATATATATATCACATTTTATTTGCAGGTTCTAAGGTTAGGTTCTAACTAGCATCTAAGCTGTAATAAATTATATTGTGTGTGGTGTATAATAAAACAAAATGATTGATTTTCGATAAATTCTACCAGTTTTACCACTTTCAACACCAGCTGATGAGCTCAATTCATGTCTCAAATCATCAGTTTTATGGCAACACGTACATAAATTGAACTTGAAGACTAATGTGCGTGTACAACTACAAAATGATGTATCAGTCGATGGTTTCGCAAAACAATTGTTGGATATGGTAATGGAAAAATAGCAATCGACGAATCAACACAATGCATCACTTGCCAACAAATTTCTGTAAAATCACAGCAACCACCAATGAATTGATTGACAAAATTTTCCCAAATACCTATAGCACAAAATTACAGAAATCATCAGTGGCTCAGTGCATGGGCTTATAGCAGCAACCAAAACAACGATGTAAATACGATGTAAATGTCAATTTTAGTATTCAAAACGGAATTCCAGACGACACGACAACGTACAAGTCTATCGACACAGTAATGAATCAAGACAAAGTTGTCAATTATTCAACTAAATTCTTCAATTCACTTGATTTACCAGACATGCTACTGCACGTTCTAACATTGAAAATTATGCCTTTCATTCTTCTATGAAACATCAAGCCACCACGACTCTGCAATGGTACCAAGCTTTCGATGAAAAAGTTGATGAACAATATTATCGAAGTTACAATTTTAAACGGAAAATTTAAAGACGAAGATGTACTGTTGCCACGCATCCCAATGATTCCAACAGTTATTTAAATTTATATTTTAGTCGTTATATAACATATTATTCATATAGAGTTGACATTATTAATTTTTTTAATGGGCAACAAAGTGCACGGTAATAACTATAATAATATAGTATTATTAATAATTTATTTTTTGTTATTAAGTTAATTTTAAACAATAGGTAATATACCTTCAAAATTGTTGACACAGATCTTAAACAACTTTTTAGTATATATAAAAATCTAAATTACCAAACATGAATTCCTTTAAACTAATTATGTTACAGTGACTTACATTAATTTCAACAACCGGGAATTAACTATCATGCCACAAATCTTAAATAAGGCATTAATATTGGTCGAAGACCAACTTCTAAAATATCAGGAAACAAATTGTCAGACTTTAATATAGAATCTCTTACACGGATTGACGAACATGACAGACAATTTCTTCAGGACAGAGATTATCTTACAGAAACAGCGTATGATGCCAACCAACTTTCAATTTTCGTTCAGAAAAATGAACAAAAACTAACTGATAACCAGTGACTTGCATACAACACTATAATAGACAATGCAATGCAGAATAAAATAGTCGAATACCTTCTGGATAAAGCCAGATAATTCAGTTAGTAAATATATAAAAATGCAAAACTATAAAAATAATTCTAATGGTAAGCTATAAATAAATAAATATATAAATAATATTTATTTTAAACTTTAAAAATGTTTTAAATATATATATATATTATATTACAATAAATTATGTCGTGCAGACATTATTTTTATACAATTGTTCATATAGTTTTTGTTTGCAATAATTAACAGGTCATTTTAATAACCTACATTTAATAGATCATATAAGTAAGCACACAAGTTAGCCATTTCTTTCTTCATTGAGCAATAAGTCTTTCAAAATTATTTATAAACTAAAATAATTACACACACATACATAAAACACCTGGTGTTTGCATCACTGGTTAAAATTAAACTTCAATATTCATGTCTGATCGTAGTCCCCGATTTTTAAGTTTTTCTTCTGCCTTTAGTATTGGTTCTTCAGTTCTTGTATGCCATACATACACCTAAATTTATAAATGATTATGAACATAATACAATACATGCCATATAATACAAATTTACTTTTGTACAATTATCTGCCATAGGCTCCAATTGACTGACAGTGGACACCTGCGAAAGTATGGCACTTTCTTGAAAACCTCGACTGACATCCCATGAAAATGCAGCATTTGGATGATCACGTAAAAGTTTTAAATTAATGGCAAAACCTGCCATATCAACAGGAAATGGTCGTTCTGGTCTCCAAGCACTATTCCAACCAATTACTTTACCTTTACTATTTATTAATGGTTTTTCTACTAAAAGACCACCAACAAGACCAACTGGCCATACACCAACACCTTTTACTGTACGCATCTAAATAAATAAAATAAAAATAATAATAAGCATATTATAACTACATTTTCATGATAACATCAAAACAGTTATGGTATAGAAATATTTACTTCATTGAATAAATCAACACTATATGTGTTATCATCATCAGCAAAAAAAATTATCCCTTCATCATTTTCATTAGCTTTGTTTTTTCTTAACCATTCTAATGCCTTGTTTCTTTGTTTAACTCCTCTAGGTTTTTTCCATTTAGGTTCCTAAAATGTCATAGGATTACTTTAATTTAATAAAACAAAATTAAAATACAAGTTATTTCAAATTGTATACTTTTAATTTTCTCTTCCATTCAGCTGGAGTTCCTATGGCTAAGTGTGTATAATTTAAATTACTTTTGTAAAGCAAATTAGCTACAAGTGACGTTTTCATTTCAGAATCTTCAACAATAATCCAATGAAAATTATTTACAAGACGAAAAGTGTTAGACAATCTACAATATAAATATCAATTTTAAAAACATTAAAAATTCAAAATGTAATGTTAAATTTAAGTATTTATTAAGTTTAAAGTTTACCTTGTTAGTTCTGCTTTTTGTACAGGTCTTTTGTAGGTAGGTGTGATGGCATATATAACTGGAATGTTAGGTTGCCATTTATCACATATACTTTCAAATCTTTCTTTTAAAATATTGTAATTTATAGATTTGATTTTTAACTGAAAAAAATGATAAATCATAGATGACTAACATAAAGTGTAAAACTTACAAAACAATGGTAATTTATCATATTATACAAATATATATGAATAAATGTAACACTTAATAGTATTTAGTTACCAAGAAAATTATTAGTAAAAACAATTAAACATAATCCATTATAGATATAAAAAAAAAATAAAAAAAACATTCACAAACTATTAATGAAATAAATAATTTTAAACAATATTATCTAACCTATAAATTACAATTTTGACTAAAATATATGTTATTACTATTGAAAATGTTGGTATGACTTAAGTAAAAGCAGTTATTAACAGAACATTTTATATTAATAAAATAATATACTTATTTAATTTACAAACATAAAACAATTATAAGTATTTTTTTATTATTAATAGACACTTTAGAATCTAAGCAGAGTGATGAATGTATGACTTTACAATGTTGTTATTTTTTTTTTTTTGTATGTCTGTCATCGTGTTTAAGGGCAGTAAAAATGTTCCAATTTTCTTTATTAGCATCTTTCTGGCAGGAAAATGAATTTAGTTGGTACTTTGAAGAGTCAAAAATAAAAAATTCCCCATAGTTTTCAAATGCGTCGGAAAAAAACGGGAATTTTTATGCAAGGCCAATTTATGATAAAATTGATTTTGTTTTTAGGTGTAACATCAAAAATAATCACAGTAGATATATGAAATTTTTACAAAATGTTTATATAAGCAATCCATACACAATAAAATTGTCAATATATTTTGAATTTTTTTGAGCTATTTATGGGCATAATCAATTTTCGGGTTTTTTTTACTTTTTTTTTTATTATCAATAAAAATTTTTTCAATTGGTCAAAAAACTTAAAAATTTTATACAAGGTTCTTCATAAGTTGTTGTAAGTGAAAATAAAAAAAAGTTGAGCGTAACTCTCCAATAGTTTTTTATAAGCATCTAAAGTTAAGATTTTGACAAAATGCATAAAAATCATGAAAATTCTTTTTTTTTTAATTAGGAAATTTTTAAAAAATTTTCTATTTAAATCTAAAATTTGAAAATTGAACAAAACATTCTCTATAAGTTTTTCTACCTTTCTAATAAATAAAATGTTTACTGGAAAGTCAAACTATTTTTTTATGAGTATTTGAAATTAGATATTAGATTTTCATGATTTTTTGTAAGTAACCAAAAGTGTATAGTGTAACCAAAAAATTGAAAAAATAATTTTTAAGAGATATTTTAAGTTAAAATTTGGACATCAAAATATAGAACATTTTCAAACTTTTTTGTGGTTAAAAATTTATACAATGTTTAATTTTTATAACTTAGAAATGAAAATTTAAAACAAGGTTTTTCATAAGTTTTTCTAAATGCAGTTTTAAAAATATTTAAGATACAAATTCACACCTTTTTTTTTTTTATAAACATTTTAAGTTTAAATTTAGATGAAATTAGATATTTAAATGAAGAATAACAATATTATTTATTTCATTGTAATTTAAAAATATTTTTTGTGGATTCTTGAAACTTTAAAAGTATATTATGATTTTTTATACACTCAATGGTATTTTCAAATGCAATGTTTTCTGCAAAAATTAATTCAACCTACTGGGTTATTAATAGTAAAATTAATTATTTTAAAAACAATATCATAAAATACACTTAGTTATGTAAATTGACAGACTTTTTTTGCTCAGAATCGTTTTTGTGTATACAATGATTTTATATCATTGAATTCAAATTTAACAAATACATAACATTGACCCCACTCGACACCCACTGTAGAATAGAGCGGTACGCACTTGCCAACCTTTTTGAACTTTTATTTAATAAAATTGGTCTCTCTTGAATATTTTTTGGAAGCCAAAAAATCTGTATACCTTGTAAACATATTATGTCTATAGTAGCAACATAGTGTACATAGTATATATCAGTCATCCTAATTACTTATTGAGTTATGAAATACAGATTGTAAATTTAAAAAATAAAAAAAAAAGTAGCAACATAGTAAATATAAGAAGTTGTATGTAATATAAATATAAAATATATAGATAATTTTCAAAATAGATTGATGTGTTATTATTTCTATTTATAGAATTATAAATGAGTAAATAAAATAAATTATAAATGTATAATGAATTATGAGTTATATTAAGAAATAAAAATTGGAGATAAAATAAATTTAAACAAAAAATTTAAGCATGTCATATTATACACTAATAATCCTTGATATTGAAACACATTGATCAATTAAAATATATATATGACCAGTTAAGAGTAGAAGAAAAATATTATCCATAAACTTGGTTTTCTAAATTCATATATCACTATTTTATATTGAAAATAACAGATTTAGGTGGTGACTAAACATTGAAGGATTCTCACTAATAAATCATTTTTTATAAATCTAATAAGTATACTACTTTAAAATGTAATGATGTACATACTTGTTCTTTTGTGTGTTCCAATGTTTGTTTTAACATTTGATATTGTGATGCATCTAATAATAATAAAATATTAAAAATAATTTATTAATTTAATTATAATTATTTTTTTAGTAAAATAAAACCGAAAAGTATTTACCTCTACTTCGAATCCCAATGAACCAAAAAATAATCAAAGTGAAAAAAACAAAATAAAATATTGTTCTTTTTTTATTAAACATGTCCAAGAACTTATAGTTGGAATTATAATTACTCATTTTATTCGACTATTTAGTAACATTTGAATTTGTCAAAATATTCAAGACTATTATAAATAATATTAAATAAAAAAAAAATTAAATAACTTAAATATTATAATAATCTTTATAAAAAGTTTTAAGTAATTTACACAATTCACTACCTATTTATTCATTGTCAGTCTTATACATTATTTCGGAGGAATTCGCGGAAATTAAAAGAACCTTCATAATATTTGCCATTTTGGTCATTGGTTTTTTATCAAATATTATTCACGTTTTTGTTGTTGTTGTTGTTGTTGTTGTACTTGTGAGTTGTGATTACAAGACATTACATACTACCATAAACTATAAAGTAATAGTTACCTTAAGCCTATGCCATATGATTGTTGTAGTCATAGTTGTAGACAGTGATAATATTCTTCGTTTCTAAGTTCAATGTGCATAGTAGTAACACAGAATAAATTTATTCTGTGGTAGTAATATATAAAATAAATAAAATTCTAATTTAATCTATTCTGTGGACTACGGTAATAACTAATAATAACAAAAACTTCAAGATCGACCTGCTGTTTTTCAATATTATCAGGTTCGATTGTATGCGGTATGTCTATAACATAAAATTACCATATATTAGTACATTACTCATTAATGATTAGTGAATAGTGAATAGTGCGTTGAAGTCCAGTAAATATTAAGCACGACCAGTGTACTTGTCTATGAGCACGTCTGGTCAAGCGTCGTTCAGTTATTATTGTGTAGACTTGTATTTCATAGTGACTGTAGTGAGAAGTGCCTGGTGATCACTGATCTCATATTTGGGTGAGTGTAATTATTTATTTCTCTTTTATAGTGATATGTTTTATTACCCAAAAATTGTCATTTTCTATATAGTATACAGTAGACATCTAGATATCGATTGTCATTTTATTATTCACTCAAGATATAATAATACCTACCTTATTTACACCGTTTCACTGTATCAATAATTTCGATTAATTAGTTTGGAAAAATTTAAGAATAATCTAAATATCTTATTTTTTTTTTCAATATACGCCTTTAAAAAACTTTAATACACACATGACACATGTATCAGTTTCAAAAATATATAATTCAATAAATCAATTATTTATTGCAGAAATAAATCATTTTCAAGTATCATCTGATTTATCTGAGGATATCAAATGAATATCACCAAAGAATATAGATGCAACTTATCATTCTAGTTTGTTAAGGGTATATACTAAGTAGAGGTACCTGCTTATAAATATCATAATAATAAATTTTGAACTCGAGTCAATGTTTATTTTAAATTCTGGTATCATAATTACACTGATTAAAAATAAAAATAATAGAATAATAATTAATAACTACAATTTAAGTTCTATTTTGATTTTAATTTTTTCAATGTATAAAATTGTTTAATAACCTCCAACATGAGTTGCTATTTGAACATTTTCAAGTAAAACCATTATTCGTAAAAATTCATTTTTTGTTTATAATATTTACATAAATGTAGTCTTTGTAAAATGTTTAATATAACAATTTATTTGATAAAAAAAAAAGATTTTGAAAAGAAAGCCTTAAGGTTTTGTTAGATATCTACCATTTTTATTTAGATTAGGTAGGAAAGATAAAGTTAGATGTCATATTAATTTATAAATTGGGGATGTCTGATGTATCTATAACTTTATACTTAACTATAGTTTCATATATGATCTAAGTACCACAAAACAAATTATTGATAAAACTAAGATTTAGTATTTAGTATTTAAAAAATGTATAGTTTTAGTAACAACTAATAAAGATACAATAGTTTAAAAATTAAAATAACTGATAATTAAATAATTTACAACAATCTACCTACCTACCTGACAAATGATAGTAATACCTCCTGTTTGATAATTGTTTTGTTATAATAGTTCTAAATTTAAACCGGATTATTGAAATCTAACAAATAACAGTCAAAGTTTAAAATGGTAATATTTTTTCAAAATTATTTGTTTTAATTAATAATAATAACTATAAAATATTAACTAAAATTTATGAATTTCAATTTTAAAATAATGTCTGATTCATTTATCCATCTGCAAAGAATATTTGTTTACTAAGGTACCTACAATTCTAAAACAAATATAATAAATTATTATAAGTGCAAAAAAAATATGTGGAGTAGAAATGTGATGTTTTAAGTAACAAAATCTGTTTAAAATGAAGCAAAAATTAATCTAGTAAAATAAAATTTACAATAGGTGCAGGTAGAAACAAAAATAGTTGTCTTTTTTTAACATAGTATATTGATTAAGTATAATCAGTATTAAAATATTTTATTTGCATCGCTATACTCTGACTCACAATATTATAAAAGTAACTTTAGGTGGTGAAATTCTTCAAATAATGTATGGTTAACGCACTGAGTGCCTTGCACACAGGAGCATCATTATATTATTCTAACAACTAATGCAGCTGATTGTCAGATTCAAAAGCTAATGACAAAAACCAATTTATTAAGTAGTGTATTCTGATGAATTCAACAATAACCAGTCGCTGCCCTAGATTACTTTTATATGACAGGGTACATACAGTTAACTTTTTTTAATTCCTTATAAATAAGTACAGTAGTTATACCTACATAATATACAGTAGCTGTCATAACTTAGCAAATCATTTCAAAATTACTCCATTGCTTATCAGCAATTGTTCTAAAACTTTTTTCTTTGTTTAGTAGTCACCAAAATGACATCTGATATTACATGATGGTGAAGTTCTATTTATATAATAAATATATTATGTTGATATTTAAGTACTCTTTATACTAGTTGTGTTCATGTTGATTTTTAACGCATATAATTTTATTATAACATACTTAATATAGGTATAGGTTTAGTAAATAGCCCAGTGTCAATGTTATGTCTTGTTTATTAGTGTTGGATATACAGAGATTTGTGACAACCATAATAAATAAATTTTATGCATTTTTAGATAAATTTATACATATTTTTTGTTAATAGAAATAAACTTAATCATACAAATTGAAGTGTCAAATATTTTTTCTTTTAATTCAATAGCAAATTAAATATATTACATATAAATTTACATACACTAAGATGAATATTATATATCTAATACTCAACAGCATAGTTAATACATAACTAAGTAATCATGAATTTATTAATTATATTTGTTATATAAAACTTATTATAGTTATAGTATTAAAAATTATTTAAATTAAGAGTACTTAAAATTATATTTGAAAAATATATTCAGTAGGCTAAATCAAAGTACATAATATATATTCTGTGTAGTATATCTAAGGATAAATATTTAATCTCGAAGCATTGGCAATTTTTCATGTAAAACACATGTAGATTTGGTATCAAAATTAACAATTGGCTCTTGGCATTGGTTATCACTTTGTAGAACATTGCAAGCTCTGAATAAAATTTGCTTTGGATCTTTGAGGATATGTTTCTTGCAATACTTACTTTTTGGTATCATTTTTCCTGTGCATTTTATACCCATTTCTACATATGTACAATGTGGAGGATGTGATTTTCCCTTATTGTTCAGTAATGAAGTTGCTCTTATTTTTCTATCCATTGCTGTTTTAAATACTACTGCCTCTTGGCCTATTGTCATTTTTTGATAGTGTTGTAATAGTTTTAGCTTACGGAATTTTGCATATTCTTCATCATTGGTCCATTTTGATTTATTTAATTGCCCATAAGATTCAGAATCACATTTTTTATTTAGTAAGTATTCTCGGCGTTTTACTCGATATTTAAACAATAAATATCTATAATAAAAAAATAAAAGAGATGAGTTGTTAAATTAGGTGTGTATTTTTGTTTAAAATCTAATATTTTTAATATTACCTGTATTCTTGTGCATATAACAGTTGTAGCCGTATAAATTTATTTCTCACTCTACGTACAGCTTCTTTTTCAGATAGTTTTGGCATATTGCACAAAGGGTCTGATTTAGTTAAGTCTATATCCTCAAGCAATGGAATTTGTTTGAATAAGTCCACAGTGACAGTTTTAATTGGTTCTTCATCTTCCAGTGGTTTGGAATCATCCAAATTTTGCTTGTATCTTTCTTTGAGAAGTTTTTTTGAGTCTATTTCATTGAACGGGTTTAAGCTTTTATATTTGGTAGCATAATGACCGAATTCTTTTTTTAAATCAATTTGTTTTTTTACTTCCATTTTGCTAATGTACAATTTAATAACAATTAAACGCAACAATTTAATGAAACTTACATTAGCAATAATCGACTATTTGTGATAAAAAAATGTCAATGGTTCTCAAAATTTATTGGTAACTAATTATCGTACATTATGAAATCAGTGTCACCACCTTATTATTTTATACTATTACTACGTTTAGTATTACCAAAATTATTAATATTTAGTAATTACTATGGATAAAGCTACGGCAATACCAACATGTACTACGTATTTAAACACATCGACAAGTCGTGAGGAATAGCTTCTATTGCGCATGCGTGTTTACTCATCGCATATTATCATATATGTTATAACCTTAGATTATAATACTAAATAAATTTACAACTTATTTATATTAAAACAATAATGACAATTAATAAAAAATGTTAAAGTACGAACAGAACGAACAAAATCTATGATTGTTTTCTAAACATCTTTAATCTGGCGACACTGATATAAATTGCATGAATGTAGGGAAAAAATGCCACTGAAAAATAATCCACAGAAAAAAATTTAGCCACAAGTACAATAGCATCATAGACTTATCATAAGTCTATGAATAGCATACACAATACGTTTTTATTGATCTATTTTTGAATTATTTTATTATTTGTGTATTATTGACATTTGTTTTTTACATTTTAATTTTACTGCAGTAGCACCATACGCTATACATATATATCGTTTAATATTTTTGTGGATCATTTATTACTGACATTACTAATTACTACACAATATTAATGAAAAATGTTTTAATGTTGTATAATGTTGTACAGACTACAGATATTGTTAAATGTGATGTTGTTATCATAATTTATAATAAATAACATGACCTATGTATTAACGATTTTATACAAGTGTACAGTATGACCAAATGTGTTAAAAATTAAAAATAATTTAGTACTTTAATTTAATTAATTTATATATTTATTTATTTTAATTTGACTTTTTTCGTTGATTCATTATATGGTTATAAATGGTATTTTTTTTCATTTTACCAATAAATTAAAACTAAAATTTATTTTGCTGTCCATTATACACATCTCATTATTGATAAAAATTATAAATTCACTATATTATGGAGTTGGTGTAGATATATTAGGATATAATTATTATTTAATTATAATTTATGATTATTGGTACTATATCTCACCGACTAAGAGTTACTTAGTGTATTCAAATTAAACTATTGAAATACTTACTATTAATATTGGTAATTTGTATTGAACTATTCAAGACAAAGTATTAGTTTATTATTTTATTATTGTTGTTCATGTGTTCAATCATTTCCAAGTTTTAATTTAATGTTTTTCCTGGCACAAGAGACATTTAAAAGCACTCTGTTCATAGTCTACTGTTATGTCTAATTTATCCTCATCAGAAATACAGTGAATCACCATACAATGGTTGCAGTCCGTACACTTGACCCATTCAACACCTTTTTTTACCACGTATTACTCTGTGAGAATAGCCTTCCTGCCACAATAAAAACAGATATCTCTCATAATTCAGGATTTTCTAACAAATATGTTTTGAGATACTACCTATATCCTATAGGATCAAAAAATATATCAAAACAATCTCTGTTCATCAATGTATTGGTATAATATAATATGTACATTTCACAATTGTACAAATTTTTTGTTACAGAATGTTTTGTAATTTATGGGTACTTAAATTCAATTTTGGAAACCATTAATGTTCCCCATACAGACAGTATGTTTTAAGTCTCTTCATCAATTTGTTGAAAAGTTTTTATTCATTGATCTGATATCCCATTGGATCCACTTTGAAGCATTTTTTAATACAAAAATCTACAAGTATTATTATCTAATGTGAACCTCTTACATTCCAAGGCATAACGAGAAAACTGTTTTCTCTTATAGTCGCTTTTTCTCTATAATATTTATGTTTTTCAATAGTAGCATCAACCTAATCCTAACTGAATATTTGGGTATTTGACTTTTTGCTATGTCTCACAGAATAACTAGCCAATATAATAGATATCACAAAATCTGACAGCCACAGTTTTGTACATACGTAAGAACTGTCTGACCGGTAATTGGATAATGTATCTAAATCGAAAAACAATATATTCGAGTGACTTGCAATGTTTTCTACGTGTTTATATATGCTTACAGTATAATCAATTTTATCTCTATTAACATTGTTTCTGATGATTTGTCTATAAAAATTTACATTTTTTTTTTCAGTCTATTGGAATAAGTATCGTGTTTTATCAATAAGCAAGCAATAAATAACAGTTGTTTAAATGTTTTGACAGTCTTTATTACATTTGGGGTGACTATATTGTTTTGTTTATATGCTTTTACCCTTGAGATAATGAAACCTTAATTCTGCACCAGAGTTATTTGGTCTTTGACATTTGTTTAATCTTGAATACAGCATCAGACAAGTCCATATTGGTATAATTGGTATCACAGAACCCATCAAGTCACTAAAGTATTCTTCGTTGTAAAACAGATTTAGAGTGGTTTTATCATATGAAGTAAATGACATTTTTCTAACATTATTTTAAAACTATCATAAAACTTTTAAGCTTTATATTTTGATATAATAAATGGGTTTGTTTTTAGATCATGCATGCTGTCTAAGCTTAACAAAATGTTCTCGTAGTCTTTGTACTCATCAGAATTTATTGCTGTCTTACAATTATTGTTCAATTTAATAAAATAATCAATACTTTTTTATAGTCATTATGACCTGGCAAAAGTATAACTATACATATTGTTTCAAACCATTTATCCAATTCATTAATTGTTTTTATATCAAAAGCTGGTGTCACTAATTCAACCATGATGTGTGCAAGATCCTCATTTTTATTAATTTTGTGAGCAGCGCCATAGTATTTGGATACATCATCTATAATGTTTTTTTACCAAATTATAGCAACACAAATTAATTATGATTTGATTGCATTCCCTTATGTTTATACAAATAGTCGAAACATTGATTTAAATAGTCAATAACATCAACACAGCCATTAAGAGATTGTGCCAGTGATTTAATGATTGCTGTAGAGAAATCAGAAGTGACATTTTTTATTAAATGTGACAGATAAAAACCATGTTCTTTGGCAAAACGTTTAAAATCAGACAACCATTTGGAAATCGCTGTTGTTGTTTGATTAGTACTTATGAACTCGTCAACTGACATCATGCGTCCATTAACTTTAACAACTGCTGCATAATACAACATACATTTTTCTTGTTTTTTTCAGTATAGTATTTCTTATGACTGCACCTATGACTGCTTTAGTTTATTTAAAACTGTTAATTTTTCTTTACTAAAAAAACATAACATTCAAAGTTAGGATTATCCGGACGAAATACTTATCTAACAAATTCTGGATGTTTCAAAGCTATCTATGTCATATCTAATCTGTCATCGCAATTGAAATCAAATTCACTTAACCTCTCATGTGACATTCTGTTATACACATTATTAGCATTGATTAAGAATACATTCTTAATCAATGTTATTAGATCTTATTTGTTGGAGATAGCCTCGTTTTAATCTATTAGGAGACAATTTGAGAATATATTTTTGTCTCAAAGCCAATGGTTATATTATATTGCCTGCCTCTTTACGGTAACTCTTTTGTTCTGTTCCACTGAGAAAATTGGTCAACTTTCCACCGAGACTATAGTGAATTTTATTACTAAAAACATGCACTTTAATGTACCTTTCTGTTAATTTGAAACTCAAATGTTAAGTTTTTATAGGGGAAGTGTTGGCAATATCCATATATACTAGTAATTTCACCACATTTATTTTTATTTATATTTTTTTATTGATAAAACACAAGAATTGTTAACATTTACAAACATTTCCCTGAGTATTATATTTCTAATATTGGATGTCATTTTGTCGATTTTATTCAATTCATAATTGGATAACTCAAATGTTCCTTCAGTAGCAAAAAGATGTGCAAAATTAAAGCGTTGTATCTTTTTTATTTTTCAGATCACACCTTATGGTACCAGGAAATATATTTACAGAATTATTTGGCAGAGCTTTTGTATTGGCATCCGAGGTACTACAAGCAACAGCGACTCCAGTCCATTTAACATGAGTGACAGTATTTATTACCTCATTAAATATTGTAGTAAAAGATTTGAACGGAGAAAAATTCTTGTCAGTATTATAAATTATTGACGAATAGCTTGAATTAATTTTTTGAAGTGTAATTCCAATGCTTGTTATGGAGGAATAACAATGTCTAATCTATTTGGAATAGATGTAAGAACATTATAGTTTTCAACCACCAAAGATTCATTTGTCTTACCAATATAACCACTAGATCCAGACAACAGTTTTCTAAACAGTCTGTTGTCAAGTCGAGTTCAAAGATTCCACCTTCACTATCACTCGTTTCAAATATTTGCTTTATAGTTGTATACTGAAAAGTTTCAGATACTAAACTATAATTTCAAAGTCTAGTCTCCGCTTAACATTCCTTGATTGTAATAAGTTATTTGAGGTTTCGTTAGAATTGGTTGTACAGATCCAACTACTAATTCCACGAGATACAGAACACCTAGAAAATACTTAACAATATTTTCATTGTCAGGGGTTAATTTCAGTTCATCAGAATACAATGTTGGAGGGACACATATAACTTCTTTCCTATCAGTCTCATCTGCTATTGACAATATTCTGCGTAGTATAATAGTAAGTATCCCCTAGACCAGCGGTTCCCAACCTATGGTACGCGAGATAATTTTAAGGGGTACGTGAAAAAAAATTGACTAATGAATGAAAAATGTTGAATTTGTTTATTTAAAACGATTCGTTTTGAAAATATTCAATTTATGTTCTTAAAAACGAAAATTTGTGTCACAAATTAAAATTTAATCATTAACTTATCTTATAGATGTGGAGTGCTATGTACCTGGAGATACATAACTTTTATGACATACCTGATAGAGGGGTGATAACAATAGCTCCACTAAAAATAAGGGATTAAAATTTAATAACAATAAAAGTATAAAACTAGGTTTAACTATAGTGAATATTTTAATTAATAATATAAGAAAATAGGAATAATAATAATATATATATATATATATAATAATACATTTTGTTTTTTTTTGATCAACAGAAAAGAATCCCACAAGTTTATTATAATGGACTTTCAGTTTTCCATGATTAATAAAGCTAGTATAGTGCTAATATCAGGAGCCATATCAAATAGTTTAGATAGATTTAAGATCTGGAAACTCGAAGGCAGACAATTAATAATAGCAGTCGACGAAGAGGTTAGACAAATTAAAGAACCCGAAGTCGTACTAACTATAAAAGAGGTAAAAAGAATTTTTAGATGTAAGGAATTATTAAGGGAGACATGTTTGAACCAAATAGAATTAAGTTTAAAATCAGCAAGAAATAATTTAGGAAGGAATTACATAGAAAATTATATACAGAAGGGAGACCAAAACAGTGTCATAGTGTTATGGAATGGGGGGACGGATAAAAGGATCCTAGACAAACTAGAAATCAGAGATTACCCTATACTAAATATAAAAAGTTATGATAAGTTCTTTAACCAGACTTTTTATATACAATTAATAAAGGTGGAAACTAAGCAGATAATATTTGAAATAGATATAGTCGTAATAAACTAAACTGTTAGATTATTAAATTTGGAGGAAACCCATAGAGTAATTTGTCAAAAAACCCATAAAATAACACATGTACACGATCCAAAAACGGATGTAAGGTTGACTAAATGTATATTCGACTATGTAATCCGTAAGATAGAGTATGATAAGTTGATAGCACGTTTTTAATAAGTGAAAAATAAATAAGTATAATTAAAATTATGTAATAAGTACAAAAGAAATTAGAGCTGTGTTCGTTTCAGTATATGAAAATGCAGGTTACAACTCATATTGTTTTAAAGGGAGTGGTAATATGTATTTTTGTATGTAGATTCGAAGTAAGGCGATCTGGAAATTTTAAAATGTGGATATACTATTGACAACTTTTGACCAATGATTGAGGAAGTTAAAATATGCATACCATAAATTAAGATAGACAGGATAAATGATTAAAAGTTGAAAGGATGTGAGAAGAAGCATTCAGAAAGAAACATTGTTAAGCCGAGAGATGGGGTAGTAAAGTAAAGTAAAAAAAAAAAAGGGAAAAAGAGAAAGAAAAAAAAATATATATACACTTAAAAAGTTATGTTAACGAAGTCGATAATAATCAAATATTAATATTATATAATTAAAATAATATTATTAATATTATTCTTGCAGACATAAACCTTTTTTTTTGGTAGGGAGGTGCTATGTACCTGGCGATACATAACTTTTATGACTATTTAAAGCAGCAATGACCCTCGAGGGTAAGGGGGAACGACATACGTTTCAACACAAACCACTATATGAATAATAACTAACCATAAAAACCATAAACACGTAGGGAAAAGACAAGCCTAGACCGACTATAAAATTATTTAAGAATACAACATAAGAAGTTCTGAGAATCGAATCATAGAAATCATAAACCTAAACGAGCAAGAAATAAATTTAATAAATAAAGAAACAAGTTCAGGATTACGTGAGATATGACCACCAAAAATAAAAAATATTGGGACAATAGGAGCGGCTTCGAACAACCAGTGATTCCCAGAAATTAGGACATGTGTGAATTAAATAAAATAGTATATCAATTTCATGATATTATATTATATTAATAAAATATTAAATACTAAGAATTATGATAATGTATGGACGAGTCGCGTCCGGTGAGTTATTGCCATTCAACGACAAAGCGTGGGCAGATGGCATTTCCTGGAACTAACACAATCATACACGATAGACCGAATGAGATCAATGCTATCTTACTAGGATAACATAGGTACCGATAGGAGTAGCCAATATATAAGGGAGTCCGAATCAGCATCAATTCAGACGCGATTCTACCGGGTTACAGCAAGCACCTTCACGCCAGTCGATTTTCTGAATTTATAATAAACAAATCATTGCAATATTAAAACAGTTTTTACAAATTATTTAAACACCTCAACTTCAAAGCTCCTTTTCGTCTATCTCGAAGATCGTCCTCTGGGTCCATAACAGGAGTATAGAATGTAGACTATAAAATACTATGTTTAGTACTATAATAGTATATAATGTATATTGTATTTAATAATATAATATGGTAGATTGCGGCGATGGTCGTACGCTCGTACGATTTTAGCGTAAATTTAGACTACTAGGAATAAGAATATTGTTATTGCGCATTCATTCATCCGGGTAAAACTCAATTTTATATCGGAAACTAATCAGTTCGTCAATTTCTTTCAAACTGTGATTATTGTATGTGAACGATTCTTATTTATATTATATAACTCGTTATTTCATTTTTTTAACATTTTTTGTCAGTAGTTGCTTATTCTTATTATTATATTATTCTGTAACTCACTTTAAATACATTTTGATAAATATAGATCAATGGTTAAAAACTGGGGCAGTAAAAAAACTAGACCAAGTCATTGCACAACTTTTTATTTGAAAATAAACTATATATGTCTCAGGGAATTAGAAAAATCATAATTGAACATCTGAAAGAGATAAAATTATCATTCGAATAATACTTTTCCAAACAAAACTAACCCGAAGAAGTAAACAATTGAATTTCAAATCCGATGAAGAATTCTTTCAAAAAGCTACATCTTA
This sequence comes from Pentalonia nigronervosa, assembly GCA_014851325.1. Lineage (NCBI taxonomy): Eukaryota > Metazoa > Arthropoda > Insecta > Hemiptera > Aphididae > Pentalonia > Pentalonia nigronervosa. The sequence continues at coordinate 86,220 of JACXSJ010000519.1, read as the reverse complement.
TCAAATCAATCGTAGAAAAAGAAAAGTTGATAGAACTTTCATGTGACGACACGGCTTTAAAAAATGAGTTTAAAAGAAAACAACTTATTAATTTTTGGATAGATATTAAAAACAAATGTGAGCAACTGTCTTACAAGGTTAAAGGTAGTTTTGTGAAAAAGTTTAAAAATTATTATGAGGGGTACAATCTAACAAAATATTAGACTTTGAAGTACGGAACGAAAAAAAGGTTGAAAACCGCTGCTCTAGACCCTAGACCGGGGTTCGATTTCCCGCCAAAGAGCCAATTTTGTGACTGTCACGAAGGTTGGCCTCGCGCCGGTCGTTTGGTCGTATGGGTGTTGTAGGTTAGGTTAGTCCTAAAAGTTGTAGGCTTCACACGCAACACAGGAATCGCTTATAATAATAAGATCACAATGTTGTGTATGGTATCGCCTTAGCGTGTCTGTTTTATTTGTTTTGAGACGATCGCAAGAAACGTAGTCCACACAGTTAAATAAAAAAAAATATAACGTGTGGTCGCGTTTTTAGCGTCGGAATGGATTGCGCTCAAAAAAGAAACTCGTGTCGGCGGCGCAACAGTTGGAATTTGAGCGGGAAACTGTTGACGACCGGTACTCATCCGGTACGACTTATCTTCCCGTCCTACCCTGTTCCTTTTGTAGTGCAGAGGCGAAGAGTCAACGATGCGTACCGTTGTTACCTGTGGTGGCGGTTGATAAAAGTGCAAAACCGATCGCTGCGATACCTGTACTTTGTATCAGCTGCTGCTGCGTACCGTGTCGAGTTTTAAAGCAATTTGCTTCGAAATAATACGATTGAGAGGAATTGTTTTTTTAATTTATAAAGCTATTGACATTTAACAAGCAAAGATTTTATACTTTTTTTTACTTTTAACAATTTTTTTTTTTTTAGTTAAATAATTGTATTTACTGTTAAATATGAGCAATTAATAAAATTCTCTCGCTCAGTCATTAAATCTAAACTGTGTTGGAATATTATCTAGTTTAGTTACTCTTGGGAGTCAACACAGTGTTGATGTTTTCGAGAATAATGTTTTGACCAATTATATTTTAGAAATTTGTAATCATTACTTTTTTTTCCAAAACCTCTTTACAAACATCTAAAATCCTCAGGTCGAAAACTTTAACCTGTTAATTTACCATCAAAAGATATTTTAAACTAATATAATCGGCCACAGCCCGTACCCTATTTTTCAAACTTATTTTCGGGCCAATACATATCTTATTAGTTTTACATACCGACTCATTTGAGAGTCCTACTATTGATTCGATCATGGCAAATTATTGTTTGTTAATGTACCATATGATTCGAGTTCAATACTCAAAGACATGGTAAAACATATTTTCCAGATTTATGTTAATTATTTAAACTCAGTATAATATGTACACAAAAAAAAAAATAATGTTTAATATTGATTAGTAAATAATTTAATAAATATTCAGTGAATATATAATGTATAAAAAATAAAACTAATAAACTGTTAAATTTATTATAGTTGTGTTTTCACTACTATAATTACACAAACTGTATATATTATATGTGTGACATAATTTTAATAATACTATTAATTGAAATAAATTTACAATTTTAAGAGTATACAATACTTTATTAGTATAAACTCTAATGGTATTTTTTAATAACGAATTATCATGAATCAATGGTCCACGAGTAAATCTTAAAAAGAGTTCACAATACTTTTACTATACACTCTTGTGTGGTATTACCAAATATAATAATCAAATGGTGCCACAGGAAATCTATTTTAACTCTTGTCTCCTGTAAGGATTGAAAGTGCAGTAATAGAATGCTGTGGTCGTATGGTCACATGGATCGTACAAACTTACCGCTATATATGTAAAACAAAACAAAGATTAGTTAAATATGTCAAAAATACTTTTAAAGCCATTTGTAACAAAAATAATTGTAAATATTAAAAATTGTCAACAGTGAAAAATATTGTAAGATTTGTTATTAACATACCAAATGACTAAAAAACATCGATTTTAGTTATAAATTATTATTATATTATAGGTATTTATATATATTTATTAAGCCATTGTACTTAATTCTAAAATATAAAATAACTTAAAACATAGGTAGTAAGAAAAAATATATATATATCTTTGAGTATACTACCTACTGTACCCATATCGAATTAGTAGAATATTAGGTGGTCCAGGGCACTAATTCTGTAATAAACATAAAATTAATTTTTGTGATCTATACTATTTTTAATACAAAAATTGTAACTATTATACAAATTGTTTTAAGATGTCAACACACTATTTTTTTTTGTCGATCACCTGTACGTAACTTATCAAATTTGCAATTCAGCAAAACTAGTCTCATAATATCAAATTTATTATTGACCTATAAACAATACTTTGGTTAACATGTTGATTGGGTATGTTTTTTTGCAATTCTCACAAAGTGCGTATGTAAAAATATAAAAATAACACAAAGAAACTACTCTTATATGGTCATACATCCAAACAACGTATTGTGTATGAATACATATTTTAAAACATGCGTTTAATCACACTAAATAATAATCAAAAAACATTCAGCCAAGCGTTGGTAATAATCAACCATTTACTTTAAATATATATTGGATGTCAAATGGCGTCAAACACGTTGCTGAACGATCCTCATGACGTCAATTGGCGTCAATATATAATCAACGTGTTAAGAACATTATTTGATTTGTACATTTTGTTTTTTACCGCATTTCAATTTTATGCTAGTTACTAGTTAGTATGTAAAATATTTGTATTCAAAAATAATCGTTTATCGTAAAAAAAAACTTAGGTACAGCACTAGGTAGGCTATGATTGGTACTGTGCTAATATCCTCTTAATGCAGCGCTCTTCACCAAGATTTTAGAAGGGGCCAAAATAATAATTTTTAAAATTACTTGTAAGTCGCATACATTTTTAATAGTAATGATTAAAAATATAAAAATTTATAAATTATTTATTAGGATAGTATATTTATAAAAACATTTAATTGATATTGATTTTTTTATTTAAAGTTGATTTGATATATTTTATTTTAGAGGGCACAATTTAGTTTTTGTCACAAAATTTATTAAAGGGCCTCGTATCGGGTACCGCTGTTCCATGACCAATGAAACACTAGACTTAATATTATTGAAAGTTATGTTTTCAGTCGGTTATTATTTAAAATTTGTTTTATGTTTACAATATCTCATTCATAGTAATGCTAAATTTAATTTGTATGTAATTTATTTTTGTGTAACACTAAATTGAATAAGAAAAATTTCAATTTCAGCAAACAAGTGCAAAACAATGCACTAACAGGTTTAATTTTGAGATTTTCCTCATCTTCCCCATTGACAACCAGTTGTGATACATTGTTTTTTCTAAAAAAATAAAAAATAAGACATTTAATATAAGTTTATATATTTATCACATTATTTATGTATAATAAACGGGCTATAAACCCTTTAGAAAAATACAATTGCGAGTAGTTTCAGCTAATTTTATAATATATATATATGGATAACAATTTAAAAAAGTATGACAATAATAAACAGTGAAATAAAGAATAAATTATTAAATTGATAATAAATAGTTATAATTAGTGATGGGAATAATCGAATAAAACATTCGAATGATAAAATAATCGGATAGATTTTCTGTTCAAATTAAGGAATTTATAATTTATTTTTTTATTTTTATAGATAAAAACAATTTTAGGTAAACTTCAACTGAGTATTACCTAACTGTAATATTAATTAATATAGATATTAGGTACAATAAATACTATACCAATGAGTAATGACTATTGACTTATTTATAAAACCAATTACTATAAAGTAGTCAGTAGTATACGGGTAGTGAGATAAAGAAAGCATTCGATTATTTTATCATTCGAGTGAAAAATTCATTCGATTATTCGGTATTCCTATCACTATAATACTAATCATTCGATTATTCCCATCACTAGTTATAATAGAACCAAGAAGTACATAATAATTAAAATAACAATAATTTAAACAAATTAATTTAAGGTTATATAAGCATTCTGTTTAAATACTTAAGACATAACACGACATAGCAAAAAAATCAACATAATCCTTTATACAGTTAGCAAAGACAACTCTGGGGAAAACCAAGGTGGAAGTATAATTGCTTTTACAAAGAGAAACACGAAATTAATTGGATTTTCTTAATCTGTGAGTTTGTATACTAAAACCAATAAGAGATAATAATTTCGGAGAATAAATAAGACCATTTAATAAATCATATAAAAACATAATATCATTAAAATTTCTCCTCAAGTCACAAGACACGACCCCCAATTAGATGATCTGCACATTATATGAATCCCTTGAAATGGGTATAATTAATTTAAAACAATAGTTTTAAAAATTTATACTGAACATTTTCAATTAGACTAGAATGCAAAAAATTACGTCGATCAAACAATTGACCCAAACTCAAGATGAGACCTAACCAGGGAAAAGAATGTTATCAGCGCATTGTTATTTTTAAAATTAATCGTTAATTTATGATATAATCTATACCAAACCCTCACAATACACATATTTTCACCTATTTACGTACTTGTACTGAATAGTCAATAAAGGATTTTGAAAAATAAATATCCCACAGAAAAAAAGTTTCAAACCTTGTTTGAAAGATTATAATATATTATCTTTCAATGATTTTGTTCAAAGTGCAGTAGGTTGGTGGCCTTCCTTTAACCTATTATACGTGATGATTTAAATCAGCAAATACTCTTATTGTACAGATGCAGATTGTGTATATAAATTAAAGGAAAAAAATACCTGTATAAATTAAAAGGAATTTTGAAGGGTTTGATATAGGCAATTTCAATGAAAATAGAGTACAAATTTAAATTTTAAAATTCAGTTTTATCTTAATGCTTATTCTAAGTAACTTACAAATGGTAGGTATCATCATTTATCCGCTGTTCAATCAGTTGTTGAGACTTCACTCTAGTATTTACATCTGTAATCTCATAACAAAGTATAGTTTAAAAGAATAATAAATTTAGATTTTTTTATTATCTCTAATATTTTATTTAAATTATTTCATACAAATGCATGTATTAAATATACAATACTAGGTATTGCAACAAACGATAAAAAAGGCAAATCTCTACTTTGGTAGTGTTTCGTATTTGAACAAAGCAAATCCAGTAAAGTTCTTTTATGTAATAATTGCTGAATAATCTGTTCTTTTAAATGCTAATAATTATTTATATATTTTATGGCTTATAATGACCCCCCCCCCCGCAAAAAAAAAACTTATATTTATACACACTATTTTAATGTAATGAAAAATATACTCAAAGTCAATTTAAATTATTAATTTAGTTGTTAAAGTATTTCATAAAAAAAATGTACTAGGATCAGTATATAGTATAGACTCACTATCTAAAAAAAACACACTATATAATGTTAAAATCCAACAAATTTAAATTATGTATGTTGATTAAACATCATATAAAAATTTCCATTCTCCAAACTTTTTTTTTCTTTGCCACTACCAAATTGAAGTTTGTGTATTTTTCTCCCGACCATACTGATCCCTGAAATATACTTCTTCAAAAAAGATTAAAATTTTCTGAAACAAAAATATTACAATTTGTACAATGATATAGATTAATACATAGTATAATATGAATATTAATGACACTAAATAATAAGATAATCTATATAGCTTTCATAAACATTAAAATCATGAAAATAAAATATATTTACATTAGAATGTATACATAAATCAAAAGTTAGAGCTATTATAAATAGATGCATAAACATAAACTTTATGATCATGAATATTATAATTATTTTTTTTGTATTCTGGAACACATATGGTCCACATAGGTATTGGTTTAAATTTGATTCCAATAAATTATCTTATCATGATTTAACATAACTTACAATCACATTGGCTTTAGTCTAAGATTCATTATAAGATTTATCGTAAATTAGTAAAACAGTATCATATGCAAAACAAACTGTTTTAGCATTTACTATTAAGTTAAGCAAACTATTAATACAAATTATAAAAAACAATGGTCCTAAAATTGTGCCACATGCATACTATGTGTTACTTTTAATGAATCACTTTAGGTATTATTAATTTTAAACATTTGAATTCAAGTTTTTTTATGAGTAGTCTATGACTTATTGATAAATAAAAATAAAGCTATATGCATCAAGTATAAAGGAAACTATTATAATATAAGGTGTGCTGATAATTGTAATCTACAATTGGCAGATAAATAAGCTTGGGTAAGTATGTGAAACATGCATTCTTATTTCAAATAGTAATAAAAAACTTATAACACAAAAAATGCATATTTTAACATTAAACAAAGACACAAATGTCTTACTTTTTAGAGATGATATAATTAAACAATTTTCAAAAATGGATATTTTAAAAATATATTTGAATAATATTACATTAAATGGTATACCTAACACTCAAGATGAAAATTTAATTACTATTGTTCAAACAGTTACTTCTGCTCTAAATGTAAATTGTCAAATATGATGAAATCATGAATTTTGAATGAAATCAAAACATGAGAACAACAAACATAGCTGTCACTGATGTCACTGTTATTTTATTAAAACATATTAATTATGATGATTTGATGAGACTTGCTAATTTATGCTCTGATAAGGTTAAAAGTTTGTGTGATAATAATAATTTACAAATTAATTTAAAGAAGTCTAAATATATTATATTTAGTATTAAAAAAAGTATAAAAAAATTTAAAAAGTACATTACTTACGAGGTAGTAACTATATAGTCATAATTCAATATTTTACCTGTACTCTGTCTTCAACTTTCAAGTGTTCTCAAGTGTCCACTGTTGTCGAGTGTAGCAACTTTACTCTATAACTCTGTCTAGGGTCTAACGACTAGTGAGTAATGGGAGAGCGCAATGAGCATCTGGGCGACAGCCATCGACGACAAAACTCCTCTTTTTTCTCACCGCTATACTAGTCCCAAGCACTTCACGTCGTCATCGTCGCCACCATAGAATTCACCCCGTGATGTGACCACAGAATATATGATATACATATATATATTTCATATATTCTGTGGTGGAACGTGGAAGAATTTGACATTTTGATCACGGGATGGCGTCAAGACGAGCTTATTCATTTTGATGCGCCATGCGCGTCGGAGTTGAGCTCTCTCGCTGAAGCAGAGTATTGTAATATACCAAAATGCAAAATTGCAAAGTAATTGCGCGTAAAATTTTGTGTGTTATAGAATTAAACTTAACGTAACAGCTAGACACATTAATTACTATATAATATCTCCGTTGGCGGAGAGTAGACTGGTGGTTGCGTCTTCGACTACAATCGATAATAATTTGGTTTTTTGCAGTCTAAAAATACTTGATAAACTTCGTCACCGTCGTACCCCACTACACCGCCCCACAAAGGTCAGTGAAGTAAATTAGTTTACCAAAACCTATTTTTAAAAGCGCGATAAATGTATCATTTGATATTAAATTAATAAAACTGATTATCTAATTGAACAGTACCTATTTCATATTATAGGAAACTTTTGCATCTTATCTTGCCAATTACAATTAGGTCATAGAAATGTCAATAAATAGCATTATTTTGTCTTTCGCGTTTAGCAATCTACACGGTAGGTATGTATCCATATGTACGAAAATTATAATTTTTGAAAAACTCAAGTATGGACATTTCTACAGAAGGCAAGTGTATTGATAATATTATTTTTATGTTTTTTATGATGTACAACGATGTTTTATTTATTATAGTTGTAATTTTTAGAACGTCAAAAGATATTACTAATAAATTACTAATTTTTACTTTAACACATTTCTATAATATTGCATATACTCTTGGGTATTTATTGTAATATAATTTATTTTCTTATACTTGCGTATTAACTTGGAAAGGCTGTTTTAACTGTAATATCTCGTTAGAAAATATAAGGAAAAAACTTTTCAATAATATTTCATTTTAATTTATTTTATATTAGTGAGTAGCAGTTGTAATTTTCAAAATCAGAATTTCACTTACAATTATTTATTTAATTTATTACTAGGAAGTGGACCACTAAATCCTCGGCCTAAACAGTATAGGGAATTTGTGTTTAAAAAATTATGTGAGAAGTATGATGGGAAAAATGGAAATTTGAGTACACAAATAAAATAAAAGTTAACATAAATAATTTTTTTATAGTTCTATCACAAAAATAGATTCAATGTAGCAGAAATATTTATATATTTAATAAAAATAACTGTGCATGGCTAAAAACAGTATTTAATTTACTTCTAAATAATGCATCAACAAATATTTATTAGTTTATTCCTACTGAGTAAACAAGTAAATTGCTATTGAATATATTTTACACATTCGACCATTTACTTAATTCTAGGTACCTTATATCACACATTTTAAAGCAATTATTTGTTTTATTCTACATTTATTCTTGTCCGTCATCACCTTTTAGAGCGGTAAAAATGCTTCGATTTTCAACTTTAAGGGTAATTTCTGATAACAAATTGGATCTAATTGTTAATTTGACATTCAATACCAAACACACGTCTATTTTTAAAAGGGGACATTTAGAAGGTCAAAAATTCTAAACCGCACACATTACTGTTAAAAATTAAATATCCATTGTAGTTTAATAAATCGTCATAATTAATAACATTGTATTGATGCCAATCTAAGTCCTCGAAATTTTTATTTTCACGAAAAAGTTTATACGTGTATTTTTGGTAAATCATTGATTGTGCACATTATTTGTAAAAACTTTTATCACGTCATCCATTATGTGAAGTCAATTTAGATAAGCGCTTTTTATTGTTAATTCTTAAAATTGTAAATTTGTCATCTTGATAAAACATGATTATTTACTGGTGTACAGTTTTAAAGTTTAAACGATAATGCGGTTTTAGATATATGTAACGCGACAAGCGTTCATAATACAAGTAGCGATATTGATATATCGGTGTCTGCGATTTTGGGAAAACCGTGGGGTATTTATGCATTTAAGCATTGATTTCATAATAGACAGCCCTTGGTATAGGGATTTTTGGCGACTAAAATTATGTTTATGCGGACTGCTAATAGGTTGTATCAACGAACGAATAATTTTTTGAAATTACATTTATGTAATACGATTTTAGTTAGTTCTAATCATGGCTAAATAACTAGGTATGATTTTAGTTTCGTAATACGTACATATGTCGATGGCGTCAGCCGTAAGGAATTCTTATCAATTTTATAAAATTATAATTCATAGTATTAAATATCAATGTATCGTTCCCCCGTATTCTAAATTTGTTTTTTCTCGTAAGAAACTGAAAATCACATTTTTTATCTTAAAAGTGGCACTCATTAGGCATGCGAGTATGTGACTTATTTAAAATTTAGCGATGGCGACACTTTTTACACTTTTCAAGAATTACAAAATTTCAATTCTCTTAAATCAATTTATTTTATAAAAAGATATATATTATGATATAATTTTTTTTTAAATTTATTTCTTTTGGTTTATAATACTTTATCACAAATTATTTTGTCTTATAAAAGTTCTTGTTTCAACTAAACATTGGATTACTTCATTCGAAATGGATATTTTGTAAATGTTTAATTGCTCAACATCATTAGCCACTTTGGTTATTACACCTAAATAAACATTTTTAAAATGTAATTGAACCATTATTTAAAATTATTCAGTAAGTTCCTGTAAGTTATGTAGCCATGGTTCTAATCTTCATACGAGTTTTCTCGGCGATCGGTGTATTATTCCGAATTATATCAAACAACCGATCATCGTTATCGAAGTTTATAACGATATAGATTACAAATAAAACAAACTCGCGCCGTAAGAGTAGCGCCACACATAGCCGTTATACTGCCTGACAAATTCAAATTATTTGATTTTTAAACGCAACCGCCTGTACTCGTTCACACTTACGCGTTCAGTCGCGGTTGAAAAATCGACGCTCAAATGATCAAAATACATTGTTTTGAATTAGTCCGTTCACACACATCTGAAAGGTTAGCGCGGTTTGTTTTTTCAAAGTTTATATGTGTAAAAAAAAATAAGAATTTCAATAGTGGGGCCTAAAGTTGTTGGTAATTTTTATCTTATTTTGTAACTTTGAATAATAATATTAGGTACACTGTATTTTTATTTATAAAAAACATTGTATTATGTTAATGTTATAAAATATATAATATTATTTTTTTTTTTAATTAATTCTATAGAGATTTATAAAATGTATGAAAATCTTAATAAAAGAAAAAACGTATACAATAAATTGATCTATGACCTATATTAAACATTTAAAATATGTAGTAGTCATTCCCAGATTAACACAAAGGAAAAAACTAGATAAATATTTTATACTATTTAATATATAAATTAATAAAATATATATACATATACAAATACAATGGATGACGTATTAAAGATTAAAAATTGTATATGGGATGAGGTGTTCTTTAGAAGCTATACTTACAAATTATGTTTATAGACATGCGATTTACGGCCACGAATAGTATCGTGCATTTGAACCCAATTATAATTAATTAGCTTTAGAGACTAGATTTTTAGGGGTAGGTAAGGTAAGTAGGTAATATTATAAATTGTAAAAACACCTCACATAATAATTAATTGAAGATATACTTTTAGTTAATTTTTCATTACGATCATTTCAACTATTCAACTATAATTTATGGTACTATTATGTTATATGAATAAGTATATATTAACATATAATAATATATATTTATATTACCTATATAGCTATATGTATAATTTTGTTAGTTATTTGTATTTTATTAATTTTGGGTCATTAAAAATATATACCTACTATTGACTATTGTATTATGTTTTTATTATAGTTTTAAGTATAGAAGATCAAGATGTTTTTTTTTTATTTTCATTTAACAGTGACATCATATCATACTTAATTTTAATATTTTGGATTTTATTAAAAATTAATTATTTCTATAACCCACGACTCACGAGTTATAATATATAAAACAGGTTAAAAAGATTGCACGCCTAGCTTATGTTATTTTTATGTTTATTAATTTAATTAATATTTATAATAAATAAATATAATACGTATTTAATTTATAAAAGTAATTTACCTGAGTGTTATAGTTAATCTTTTCTCTGCACTTAAAGGATTCCCCCATGGTGTATGTCTCTTTAATATATGATCGTGTACTTTTTGAAGTAACTCATCAAAAGATTTACTTGAAGATTTATTGACATACGGTAGTAAATGAAAAACTTTTACGGGTATAGTCTTATATCATTATAAAATTTTAAAAAACGTCCACTTGTTTCCCCGTCATTATTTATTGGGTGAACCCAGTGTTTTCTACGTGGCCTTTGTACAGGATTTTGTAGCACACCAAAGGCTTCTGCTACACACAAGACCTGAACTAGACGATCGAGATTTAAATCCATTTTGTACGGAATGTCAGATAGTTAATATTTTATACCGTTAAACAACCTTTCGTGTAAAAGACACTCAGATGACTAAATTTTAAAATATAATAATTTTTCATTCACCAAATAATTTTGGTATAATCGCGCGCGATTCGGTTGCGTATGTGTGTACTGTATCTGAGCGATTGAACCACTCACAGTCCAACCGCTATATGTGGCCCTACCCTTAAAATGATTACTATACCATTTAATCACCAAAGATATATTGATCTATGGCAATAATAATAATTATTATAAATTAATATTTAACTAACTAAGCAAATACAAATAGTGCTTCATTTCCAGACTAAAAATTTAATACTATTTAAATAGTATATAAAACAGAATATCAGAAAAATATAAGAAAAAGCATAAATGACCAATGAAGAAACTAAGAATAAAAATCTGGAAATTATAATTATAATATTTATTCAAATAAATAAATATAATCATAACAATACAAAAATCATATTACAAATATAAAAAAATGCATTGAATTATAAATTAAATACTATTTAAAATTTTCAATTTTGACACTAGCTAGTTGTGATGTAGTAGAAATTGTTTGAATTTTTTAAAAACATTTTACAAATTAATGATTTTTCAATTAGGAATAATTTATGTTATTTACAATCATTGCTATTTAACCACTGTTTAATTTAAATATCCATTTTCATTTTTTGCATTCATTTAAGTTTTTTTTTTTTATGGTAAAGTTTTGTAAAATGTTTTTCAAAAATATCTAGCCTTGTACGATATCCAATACCACATAAATCAGATCTTAATTTAGACAAACAAATGAAAAATTAAAGTAAACAAAAATAAATCAGTCCAAGTAAACTTTCCTCTCAACAAAAACGATTGTCCCAAACTATCCCTAAATAACATCTCCATACCAATTCAAAATGTGACTAAATACTTAGGAGTTAATTTATACAAACATCTAACCTGGGCCAAACATATAAAAAATAAAAGAAAACAATTCAACACTCGTCTACACTTCTTCTGCTTATTACTACCCCCTTAACAAGTCTAGAAATATTCTAATATACAAAACAAAACTCCTCTCTGGTCATATGGTATTTAGATCTGGGGCCAAGCCAAATCCTCTAACATAAGACCAATAAAAACATTCCATTCCATATGTCTTAGAAAAATCACTGGAGCCCCATGATACACGACCAATAATGCTCTACATAAATGACAATGACCTGCAAATACCGACCATTACCGAAGTAGCAATACGACACTTCAAAAAATTTCATTTCAGACTAAACTCAAACCCACTAATTTCCCATATGTCATTAATCACCATTCCCAACAATCCACCAAGAAGACTCAAACAAAAATGATTAAGAGACGCTCTATTTAAATAATAATAAAATCAATATATATAAAATAAAAAACGGTTTCCCTAAACCCATCAAGAGGTATTGTTGCTGAATGCCCCCCTCCCTCAAGTCATATTATATTCATCTTAATCTCGTTTACTTATTGTGGTCATTTGTATGGATTGTAAACTTTCTAATTTTAATAAAAAAAACATCTAAAGCTTGATTAATTTTAAGGTGGACCGGAATAACGTACTATGTAGCAATTCGTAAATTGTTCAGAAACAACTAAAAACAAAAAATGTATTATACATTTTTTTTAATGTTATTTGGTATGCACTTAGCACATTCTTACATATTCGACTATAACACTCTGCCATTATTTTATTATTTTGTGTACCGTATATGTTTATGTACTATATTTGTACGTTTTTAACTATAGTTTGATTATTAATGTATTTTTTATAGTCGATAATTTTCAATGTCAAAAAATTTATAAAAAAATTTGTTTTTTTAATTGAGTGTTGTGTTTATTATATATTATATTATTGTTGATGTATATTTTTGGTTATAAAATAATCAAAAGTTGTATTCATTAATCTTAAAATCATTTAGTGAGTTTTGAAAAATAATATTACATTATATTAATATTAAAATGATTTTAATAATTAAAATAATTATTCAAAAAAGAAAATTGATTTTGTAAAACTATAAAAGCATTTTAGGAAAATAACTTTTAACTGTTACCTTAAATCCTCAGCTATCATTTTCACTATTGTCTCGTAAAAATGTTTAAATTGCAACTTGGATGGTGCTCCAAATCTAAAACAATATGTATGTAATAACAAGATCATACTTAAATTTTAAAACAATTATTTTTGAAGTCAAATTTGAAAAAAAAAAGCTAATAAATTATTGTATTGACAAAATTAACCATAAAGCAAAATGTAAATAATAAAAGTAAACTTTTTAATTTTATAACTTCAAATTAAATGACAGCAATATAACTACTATCATACTGATTTATCTCCTTTAGTTGGAAGATAAACATTTTTAATTTCAATCCAAAACCAGTTAGACTTAAAAATTTTCTGAAAACAATATATCAATTAAGTAGATAATCAGTCTGTGGGTGTAAATAATTAAAAACTATCAATTATGTAATACAATTTTAGCATAAAATACATAAACCTAGCCTCAGATCAAGTCTGAAGCTTTTTTTTTTTGCTCAAAGCCAAAAATGTTTGATAAACTTTCAGAGATTAATTAGTTTTTCAAATCAGTTGGATATTGATAAAATCTGTAAACAAAAATAATATAATAATCAAGTAGTTATTGAAACTTGAATAAATGAAACGATTGCATAAACTTCTTCTTCTCCATACCTTATGTCCACATCAATTGCCAAGTAATTTTACCAAGAATCGTGATGTCTTTAATCAACTTTAAGTCATTAGTATTTTCTAATAATCTACTCCTTAAATTATTACAAATACTAGTAATAAACTGTTTTTTTAATTTGTACAATTTTTGAATAACTTATTAATTTTATATTTTTGAAAATCATATTTTTATTTGCAATTTCAGTTTTTTTCATATGATCTCCAATATTATCTTTAAAAAACTCTAAAATTTAAATTCATCTTTTAATATATGAATCTGCTTCTATGAGTGTTATTTTTTGATTTTGAAGATTCAAAGATAAATTAGAAAGTTCTAAAAGTAAATCACACATTAAAGGCAAATCAAACAAAAATTCTGGTAAACACAATCCTTATATAAACCCAAATATTTGCTTCTTGCTTTAAAATCTTCAGCTTTATCAATAGATGAATTGTGAAAATGTTTACTTAGAGCAGGAAATATTTTCCACACTGCATTAACAGCTTTCCATTTGTTTGCTATCCATTCTAGTATCATGAACTCTTCCAATTTTTACAAATATAATATTCAATTCATTACAGACATCTTTAATTTCATTAGAATTTAAATCTTTCATTGTATACTTAACAGCAAGTCCCAGCCTATGATTTGAATAATTCTAGCTGAAAATTAATGGATATATATCTTTTAATCTCTTTGCAACTCTTACCTTTTTTCCCAAAAGGGCACTAACTCTGTTACTAACGAAAGATATTCAATTATTTATTAAATATTCATTATTAAATACAGATTTATGTAAACAATCAATAAGCTGGATAACTATTAACTATGTTTTCTGATATTTGATGTTCAAGTTCAACAAAGGATAAAAATATAAAAATAGAATCTTCAGAAGATATAGTTGATTTATCACTCAAAACTGATAACCTAAGTTAGATTTAACATTGTTACTAACAATTTTTTTTTTCATATTTCAATTGCTATGTGCGATATAATAGAAGTAGATGAAAATTGTGAATAAAACGTATTCCCAATATCAATACTATTAAGTTTTAGCAACTCCAAAAGTTTAAAATGATCATTATAATATCTATTATTTTTTGAGATGTAGTAGGCTGTTCTAAAAACTGATAATATAGATTTATGAACTTTATATGAATTATTTTCAAATTGCTTTTTTTAATTTGTAAGATTTTCTTTCACTTAATATATTTGTGATAAATTTATGAGTTGACGATATTATATACTTTTTAATTTTATTTCACAGAACTGAAAGCTAGTTTTTTTATTATTAAAAGTTCTCCTACTAAAAAGACTAAGAGAGCACTTTGGAGACATTTCGACGGCATGATTATTAGATTTGTGTATATTACTAAATTTTTGGCAATAAGAACAGGTAATTTTATCATTAAAACAATTTATCCAAACATATTTCTCTTCCTTTGATTGCCATTGCTCAATGGTTCAATCTTGTGGCCACTGAGTTTCCTAAAATCGTTAAGAAATCTTATAAAGTTATAGTAAAAATGCCCTTTCAATATGTAATAAATATATTTTACCAAGTCTTCATTAGTGGTTTTAGAAGCAGAATCTAGAGTACTGACAACATAAGTATTGACTGTAACTTCCTATAAATACAATAAAAATATTTTTAATTATAAACTCAAAATATTACTAGACAAACTATTATTTGCCAATAATGAATAAACAATAATTAATAATTGTAAACTAGTTTTACACACATTAAAACTTATTTTAAACACAGAAATAAGGAATTATAGTACTTATATTACTGTCCAAACAAAAATTTTAAAAGATGGTTTTAATACAACTCAGCCAGCAAGCTAAATACATAAATTAAAATAGATTAAATAAACAATTCAATAACTTACTTTTTTACTATCTGACAGATTATTATTAATTGAAACTTTCTCATCAGTTGGCTTATGTTTTTTGGTCGCTGATACAGAAGAAAAATAATTAGTGATTTTTTGTGAAGTAGCAGTACATTTATTATTGTCCATATCGACCATGTAATAAATATTTTGGTATTAATATAAAATAATTTGCACAAGCATGCGACAAATTACTACTGGAAAAGTGACAAACTGATAACAATATAATAATTATTACTAACAATCTTTCCAAAACATCGTAAACAATATTATTTTATAAGCCAAAATATTAACTGCAGTAACACAGGTCCAACACAATCGCTCAATCATGAAGTCGAAATGTTATTGATTTACGATCAATTGGATAACTAAATATAACTATTGTCTAAAACAATGTTATCATCATTATATTATGGCAGGCAATATTTTGGCAACATAGTTCTTGCCTAATAGTATTTATTTTATTTATTTAAACGCCTGTGAAGGTTCAAATATAATATATAACAAAATACGAAAAATACATAAAATTTAAAGTAAAAAGAAGACATTAATATTAAAGTACTTAATTATGTAATAACAATTGTATGGAAACTAAATGATACACGAAAAGAAATATATATATAGATAAATGTTCATAAATTTAAAATTTTAGGGACGACAGGCTATTTATATTGAATATGTCAAAGTTTTCCAATCGATCGCATTGTACGCGAATGCGATTGGATTGTTAAAACCATAAGATGTTCGATGGTGTTTTATAGAAAAGGTAGAATAGGACCGAGACAAGCATTGAGGGACATGAAACTGTACTAATTAGATCAAGAAGCTCGGGACAAGATATAGTTCCGTTTACCAGTTTTATCATGAAGCAAATATTAATACGTCATCTTTTGTCCAGACATTCCAAATGGAGGCTTTCTTGAATCGTAGTTAGAGGTATAAATAAGGATGGAGAAGGGTCACCAGTAATACATTGATATTTGAAACCAATATATTTTAAAAATCTTCTTTGAACACATTCGAGTGATTCAGCCAAACCTATTTGCATTGGATTCCATAATACAGAGCAAAATTCAAGTAATGGTCTAACAATTGAAACATAAAGTGTTTTTAGACAGATTTCATTAGTGAATTCTTTTGTATTCCTAATTAGAAAACCAAGATTTCTTAGTCCTTTGGAACAGATTTGATCTATATGGAATGAAAACATCAGATTTTGTTGGAAAATCACACAAAGGTCTTTAACATAGTTAATATTTTTAAGTTTATCACCAAGAATAATGTATTCAAAGTCAAATTTTATTTGAGACCGGAAGAACGACATTTTGACACATTTCGATGTATTTAATCTTGGGCAATTTTTATTGCACCAAACGCTAAGATTATTAAGACCATTCTGTATCATTATTACTCTGCGAGTATAGTATAAGCAATAAGCACAAACTATGAGTGTAAGGTCTATGGATAGATCTTTAAATTAGTATCAATGGCAATGATATGCTCAGTTTTTTCCTATGGGTGGAGGAATGAACTGTATTTTGTTTTGTTGATATAATTGTCATGGGCACACATTTACAACATTTATTTATTGGTGAATACTATGTGGGTAATTAAGTACAAATCAATGCTATATTATATACATAACTATTTATATAAGTATACGTATTCAACATTAACATTTTATAGAATATAATGTAAATTCAGATATGTTAAAATTATATACCTAAAGATTTAAAGTACTAGTTCAAGTTTTCTTGGCTTTTTAGACATTTCATCTAAGACTTCACCTAAAGTAACATCTCTATGAACTGCCAACAACATTAAACCATTCAAACGATGCTAAAATAAAATGTATGTATTTTTTTAATGTCAGTTAAACATAGGCCTGGATTTTGGCCTAGGCCCGTGAGGCCCGAGCCTAGGGCGGCAAATTTATTGTATCGAAATAAAAAATAAATGTATTTTATATTTTATGATAGGAAAAAATGGAGATATAGGGTGGAGGAGCAGCAAATTTTAACGGTGCCTATTGCGCCACTTGTGCTAAATCCGGCACTGGTTAAACATTAAACTATTAAGTTTAAGAGTGTTATATTTCAAGTATTGAATTTCTAGTGTGTATTCCCCTTTTTAACGTTCTTTCTGGGGTAGATGTTGAAACGCGTAGTACACATAAAATTTTTAATAGCTTACTCAAATTTGTATAGAGGAACTGTAAATTTGGAGAGCTTCTAGGCTAGTTTTAATTACTTTGTTGTTTTCCAATAACTTTATTCTCCAGATTTTTATTTCAGCTACTGTTGTCTTTATTTTTGTATAGTGAATAATACTCATGTTAGATTTTTAAAGGATTCAATTTCACTTTGATTTAAGAATTAATTTTTTGAAAAAATAGTTTCAAAACGTATATGAATGTATAAATTAGTAAACAATTATAATTAGTATTATTATTTAAAAAAGAACCTTTAAAAATATTTTTGTGTTGTAAACCTTTCTTCCAATTGAGCAATAAAAAAAATCTACATATGCAATTAATATTGTAATTCTATAATAATGTTCAACATTTATTTATGATACTTTATTATTATTAGTCTGTAAAAGATTTTGCAACGGTTGGTTTGTCTTTGTTATTTTTTTTTACTGATAATTTTAAGTTAATAATCTTAGCCATTTCCTTAAGTAACTTAGGCCCGCAGATCCCTTAGATAATTTGATAGTTTATTATACACTACCCTGTACTGTCCATAGATATCGAAAAGTCGGAAGGAGCTCTTTCAGAACACCTCCCAAATAATTTTTTTATATTGCGTGCCGTATTGTCGTATATATCAATTAGTTAGTGTACAAGTGAGACTTTAGACAGTTCAAGAGTTTAGGACCTTCTGATGTGATAGTTATCTATCTCCTTTACCCCAATGACTGATGTCAATTCTACGTTTAGATTTGGCACCTCGAGGTGACGGATAATTGGGTTTTGGTGGGCACTGTACGGTGAAAATAATAATCGTATATAATAGAATCGGTTAGTTTAATTTTTGTTTTTATACGCATTGTTGTGGCTGCACTGTTTACCTTGGCAATTATTTATGCAATCTACAAATTATTGTATTTTTATTTTGTCCATGTTGAGTGGTTTGGGAGACATTGGGCCTTTTATCAATTGCTGTTGGATTATTGTGAATGTAATTCTCGTACAATAAGTGTTATAAGATGATTGTTTAATTTAACCTTTGGTGTTCAAATACAATTAAAATTATGTTGTAGGCATAAAATAATACAATAAATGTATTATTCACATACACAGTGCAAGTTACAAGTTACCGTCCGTCAACGCTGGTTGATAGAGTAGGTAGTTAGAAAATATTGTTGAATGTTCTAAATTTGAATTCTAAATCGTTATTTGTATTTCATAATTTTATGAATGTATGTAGGTAGATGATGGGTAGATTAAAATATAGGTACCTTTATTTAATGCTATTACATATTCTATAATATGTTTTATTTTTATGTACGAACTACGAGAGTACGATAAATGAATTCCTGAATTATGGTTAGTGATTAATTTCAAATACCTACTTTGGCGTATTTTTCTTATTAAACACTAGGCAGTTGTAGTAGATGTAGACTTCTAGACCCTCCTGAATATATATATATGTCAATCATTCAGTAGGTACAAGTACATAACCTCAATAATGTATTGTGGTTAGTACCAAGGGTCCTGGTATCCGTGGTATGCTCTTGGTTTGTCATGAATCACGCATGCGCACACTCATATGATTTAACAGCTGTTGAACCAATCTTGTTTTTCCATTGTCTTTTTATGACGTTGGTCCGTTTTGGGCAGTGAAGTATTGTATTTTCTGACTTCCGTGGACGCGAGTTTCGGTCGCATTTGGTGAGACGTTGAATCGAATCATGGCTGATCTCATGCGAATTTGGATTAAGTGTTCGATAAGAAACCATGAACATCGCTCATTCTAACAAATTGTTGTTTACAAAAATTCCCAATACTATTTGCTTCCGGTTTTGTGGTGAGTGCCAATGGGAGGGATGTGTGTGTTGGGCTTGTATCATCGATCAGAATTTAGAGTTCTTGGGACTAATATCAAATGAGCACCTATCGTGTTATTTATTTTGTTTTGATAAAATATTTTGCGTCATTATTTTTTTTTTATTTTAAAGTTTTTCACTCTGAGGTTATGATAATTTTCCTTGAAGTCGCATAATTACAAATTTTACTGATTATAATTATTGCAAGAAATTGTGATTTGATTGTGGCATGATTAAATTGCTTGGAGGTGACGTCTATGGCCGAACAAGCTAGTTCCGCGTTGGGTAACGCGTCTTCTATTAGTACCAGGTTAGAAATTAAAAAAATGGTTTATTACTATAAATAATTATTTACATTTGTAATTAAATAATTGGGTAACACATTTAAACAATGATTACAGGAGGGGTAATATAGAAGGAAATACTAGATCTAGAGTTGGTTCTCGCAAAAATAGTAAAAAAAGCACAAATAATCAAGTAGAAGTGGCTACATTAAATTCAGATAATACTGCAACACCGTGAGTCTATAAGTTTTTTGTATAGTATTAATTATTAACACAAATAATTTTTAACTTTCAGAATTGTGAATGAATCAACTGCACCTATTCAAAGAAGTCGTAAAAGTAAATTGAGTACTAGGAATACTCGCACCAGTAATTCTAATACACTAATAGTAAGTTCATCAATGTTGTATCACAGCAATATTAATTTAGGTTTTAAGTGATATAAGATTTTATGTAACATAATGTTAAACAGTATGTAGTTAAGTAGTATTTGAATAAATATTTTTTAACTGTAAACTTTTAAAATATATATAATTGTATATTGTATGTAGCTTTACATAATTGCATTTTTAAATAGTTCATATGTATGTATTAAATGTTAAATTATTTTATGTAAATATTTAATTTTAAAAAGATTCATAATTTTGTTCATTTTTATTTCTTTTTCTAATTTTACAGCAAAAAGAAGTGCCAGGTACAGGTAGAAAGTCAACAATATCCAAATCGCCAAAAAATAGTAAGCATACTAATTTTTAATATTTAAATTTTAAGAAACATAATAATATGATAGCATATGCATAGGTTTTTATTAATATATAAATAACTTAGAATCATTTTCTATGCTATGATTTATCATTGAATTCAAATTTAATACATCCTTTATAGTGATTGTCATATATGTTTTATCATTATATATATGCATTGTATGAATTTAAAATGTGTTCACACTTAAAGTCAAATTAAAATTTGATTGAAATGTAGTTTTTGGAGTGTACAAAAAAGTACTGACATTTTTAAAAAATTTTAAATGTTTAATACTTTTGGTATGTGTAACAAAAGTTTATGAGCAATACAACTTATTTTTTTTTTTTAATACCATTTTTTCTCCATGAATTGAAATAGATTATTTTTTTTAAACAATTTTAAAAATTTTTTTTTTACTAAATTAGCATAAGTTGAAATTTATAAAAACATGTGATAATTTTTTGTAATGTTTGTCCTAATTTACCTTAATTTTAGATGCAAGATTAGATAAAAAAATAATTTAAGTTAATAAAAATTATAAAATTGTTTGTTTTATTTTTTCTATATGGTACATAATCCACATAAGGGTTAACCATTTGCATAATACTTGCCCCCAAAATTGTTTATTTAAATATTTTTTTAATAAACATTAGTTTATTTACTTGTGTTATTTATGTTTTCTGTGTGTACAAATAATTATTGACCAATATCCAGGATATATTAAGTATAAAACAAACTTTATTAAAATATCATTAAAAACAGCAACTATTCATAAATTTCAATCTACTCTACTTTTGATAATTTTGTAATTAAAAAATAACTTTTCAAACCAAATTGTAGAGAAAAAAATGATGTTGTTGTTTAAAAAAAAAGTAAATTGCATTGCGCACGTGTAAAGGGTTGAACATACAATATTTTCTCAAGATTGTATTTTGGTAGTACTCTCTTTCTCCTCCCAAACTGTGGAGCTTAAATATTAAGTGTTACCACTTAGCATTAACTCACTGTATTTTGTAAAGAGGCCTTAATTCATTAAATATTTTATAGGAAAACAGAAAGTAGATAACTCGACTTTCAGCCCTGCTGAAAATAGATATCCATTGCGTAGTAAATCAAAAGGATCTTCACGCTCTGAAGAAAATAATTTAACTAACGAACTTTCTACTCAAGAAATAGAACCTTCTCCGAATAAACGTCCAAAATTAGAACTCCCTACGCTGGGTATAATTTATTTAATTTTTTGTATATTGTTAAAACTTAAATAGTATAATTTTTTTATAATTATAGGTACGTCTTCAAGTCAAAGTAAGAATAGGGAGGAAACTAATTTGCGCACGTCTTTACCGCTGCGTAGGAAACGAGGAAGACCAACAACGGGGTCTTGTGCTAGTAGCAGGTATTAAAAGAGTTAACTATTTACATTGATTAATAATTTATAAATTTTAAAACTTAGTGTAATTATTATTGTCTTTTTCACTATAATAATTTATATAGTCGCCGCGGTAATACCAAAGCGAGTGGAAGAGAAGTGGTTGCAGAATTAGCTATGGAAGGAGTGGTTGAAGGGGATGGAATGGCTGAAGGCAATGACAACATGAATAATATACTACCTTCTACATCTAGTTCTATTAGCACTAATGCCCCTGATGTGGCTACATCATCATCTACCACTTCCAATACTAATCCGTCTTCATCTGGCACACAAGCTACTGGAGGTGGTGTGAACTGTAATTTTTTCAATTCAATTTTGTATGATCATTGATACATGAATCATAAAAACAAATATTAAAATTATTTAAGGGCCTTCAGCATGGAGTAGTGGCACTACTAGTCATGATAGTGAAGAGGAAGGTGAAGTTGGACGTTTACAAGCATTATTAGAATCTAGAGGATTACCACCACATTTATTTGGCGCATTAGCCCCTCGTATGCACCATTTGTTCAATCGTTCTATGGGTGCTGCATCTACAAGTATGAATTTATTTTTAAAAATATAATTTTAGTTCTATTATTTATTATGTTTTTTTTTATTTAATGTTATTAAAAAAATAAGTATTATATTATTTTCTTTTGTAGCCTCTAAAGCTCAACAATTATTACAAGGAATGCAAGCTACAGGAGATGAAGGACAGCAACTTCAAGCTGTTATTGAAATGTGCCAAATGTTGGTTATGGGTAATGAAGATACTTTAACTGGATTTCCTGTGAAACCTGTTGTCACTGCACTAATCATTTTACTTTCGATGGAACACAATTTTGACATGGTATGTTGTACAAGTCAAAAACTTATTTATATTATTTTTATTTATACATTTTTAGTCAATTGTTAAAATTATGTGTAAGGGGTAGTATAAAAAAAACTAGGTTTTTTTAGAACTTAAGTTATTATTAATGTAATTTATCATAAAAATTGTATTTAAAACATCTTTAACTATTGCATAATTGCCTAATTAAATTAAATATTATTAAATAAAAGTAACAAGGTACTGTTGGGAGGTAATTGTATTGAAAAATAGTGAATTTGTATTCAAAACTATTCAATGTGTGGAATTTATCATGGATATAATAAAATAGTACCATTAGAACATAAACATTTATTATTTATGCAAATAGTTTATAACCTAATACTTATTATATTCATGATAAATCCCACATATTTATTTTTATTTTTATATTAAATAATAATATTTTTAGATGAATCATGCTTGTCGAGCTTTAACTTATATGATGGAAGCACTTCCTCGTTCATCAGCTGCTGTTCTTGATGCTGTTCCAGCTATGTTAGATAAATTGCAAGCAATCCAGTGTATGGATGTTGCTGAACAATCTCTTTCTGCTCTAGAAATGCTTTCAAGAAGACATGGTCGATCTATATTACAATCTGTAAATATATATATATATATATAATTCTTATGTTTAAGTCATAAACATTAAATTTCTGTTGGATATTTATGTTAACTGTCAAATTAATAATACTTTTATTTTATTTGGCCAATACATATGTAACAAGTATATAACTATCATTATAATTTTACAGGATCTTAAAATGTTTGAAACTTATTTGTTTTAGAATGGTGTTGCTGCATGTTTAACTTTTATAGATTTCTTTAGTATTAATGCACAAAGAGCAGCTCTAGCTATCACTGCGAATTGTTGTCAAAACATGAATGCTGACGAATTTCACTATGTTTCCAAGTCATTACCATTACTGTCAAGTCGTGTAACACAACAGGTATAAACTATTTTTTTTAATTAATAATATATTGTTTATACTAAGTATTAATAAGATGCTACATCTGTACGTGTTTTCTCCATTTTACAAATGTATAATATAGCAAATTTGTGTTTCGTTGAACCAATTTTGACTTTTTAGCTTTAACATTAAAGTGAATTAACTTATTATCAAATTTAAAGGTGAAAACATCCTTTTTTATCTCTTGTTTGTTTTTTACAATATTTTTATTTTTAATCTAGTTATGAGTAATTTTATATTTTAGTATTTTCATACTCATAAATATCTTAAAAATTAACGAGAGATAACAGATAATGTTCTTACCTTAAAGATTGATAATATACTCGATGCACCTTAAGAGCATAACCTGTCGCGTAATTAAAACAATTTCCTCTACAACGCTGCTCACCATAGAAGGGGGCTGTGCAGCGGTGACTATATGTTTGAAAAACTAATCAAAAATTATATGCGTGTAATGCCATCTGGTAATGCTATTAACGTGCGCCAAGTATAGGCCAATTCATAGTACAAAATCGATTCTACTAAATGCAAATTTGTTATGTTATAACTTATAATGTTTGTAAGATGGAGATAACACATACGGCTGTAGCATCCTCTTAACCTTTTGTGAATGGTTGGACTTGTTATAAAAAAAATCTAACTAAATTTATTAGTGTCTGGAACTTAAAATTATAAGTACTAATGATAAACATTTGGTACTAAAATTGTGCATTCGGTTACATAAAAATATCAAGATTAGGTGGGTTGGGTTTGCAAAAAAATATTTGGTTTGATATCAAAAATTAAGATTTGACTTATCACTAATATTAACGTTGCATTTTTAATATTAGGACAAGAAAAGCGTAGAAAGTGTTTGTTTAGCATTTAGTCGTCTAGTTGAGAACTTCCAATCCGATTCTAATAAATTAAAAGAAATTGCAAGTGATGAACTTTTGACTAATCTTCAACAATTGGTAATATATTTAATTATTATTTAGCTTAGTTTTGTAATTATAAATGTTTATAAAACCTTTTAATTTTATTTAGGTTGTTGCATCTCCTCCCGTTATGAGTACAAATACATTTATTATGGTGTTGAGAATGATGTCAACATTATGTACCAACTGTCCAGAATTGTCACAGACTTTACTTAAAAATAACATTGCTGAAACTCTTGGTTACCTTCTTACTGGATCTCCATCTCCAGAGCTTACTCAGGTAAACATTTGTATTTATTATTCTATTTGATATAACTATCTGCTGTATAATTTAATTTTTTATAAATTACTAAGAAACAAATATATGAACCTTATAAAAATTATTTTAGATTGAATTGCTTCCAAGAAGTTCTCAAGAATTATATGAAGTTACATGTCTTATTGGTGAACTCATGCCAAGATTGCCTGCTGATGGATTGTTTTCAGTTGATAGTCTTCTTGATCGTCATAGTATTTATGGTGCAATTCAAGGATCAGGATCTTCTCAACAAATGGTACAGTGGCAATGGAGGGATGATAGATCTATGTGGCATTCTTATACATCATTAGATTCAAGAATAATCGAGGTATAGGTCACAATTTATATTTTCACTAATTAATAACATCATAAATAGTGGATTATGACATAAGGGTCAGTAGTATATACTTTTTTTTTAATGTGAATTCTTAAAACTTAATCATATAAAAAATCATCATTACGTCATAAATGTTATGTTTATAACCCAAATCAGGTTATAACTAACTAATCCGAGACCACCATGTTAGCCATACTAAGTACAGTATTAAATATATCAATTTAGATTAGATTAGATTTGCTTTGATTCTTTAAAGTTTATACCCGATTGGAAATATATTAATTCATGAATTATATTGGGAATTTTTTTAATAAATTACATAGATTTATCAAAACAACTAATAGTCACTATAATAGAATTGCCTATGCTGTGTTATTTGCAATCATAAGAACAGCATCTAAAATATATCAATTTTAGGTTGCGCATCAAGCTGGTGAAGATGAAGTTCTTCTAAGTCATGCTCCTTATACAATTGATCTCCATTCTATGAGACAAATCAATGAAGATACTGGTACTACACGAGCAATTCAACGTAAAGTTTTAACAGTTCCATCATCTTTCAATAACAACCATCAAACAAGATCTACCACTGACATAGAAACAGTGGTTGCATCATTTGGGTAATGTATTTTTGGTTATAATTAAAGTGGATGGACATTTTTATATTTTATTTATATTATTAGATTTATATATTTGATTACAAATTATAAACTACTCTGTTCAGCAAGTGAGCTCGACTAGGCGACTAGCAAAACTTGTCTTTCCCACTATACCAGCCCTAAGTACATCTTATTGTATATTATCGTCTCTAACATTATGGAGAATATGACCACGAGACTGGAGCTATTTTATTTAGAAGTGTGGCGTAATTGCGCTTTCTCCTTGAATAGAGTATAGTTCTTTCAGTTTATAATTTATTTTGCTCAACAGTGTTATATTACTTATTTTGTTTATAAAATGTATTTAATGTTAAACTACATACATACATTTTTGGTAGTGGTTACACTAAGAATTGTACCATCAAATGTAAAAATTCTAGACATTTTTTCTAGTAAAACCTATATTTTATTAATTAATGTTCCGTGTTTTTAGTGAAAATGAACTGGCTGGAGCATTTGTACGTTTGTTATTTAGTATATTATATGAAGTTTATAACAGTTCAGCTGGTCCATTGGTCAGATATAAATGTCTACGTGCATTGTTACGCATGGTTTACTACTCTCCAGCAGAATTGCTTTTGGTAATTAAAATAAATTATGTAATAATCGTATATTTAGTGTCTACATTTATTAAAATGTGTTCATATTGAAACACAAATTATAAAATTGTTACAAATATTTTTTTTATACAAATTATTGTAATATACATTGTACATACAATAAATATTTCCTTATAAATTGTTTGTGATATAAATAATACATTTGTATACATGTATAAATATATTGTATTAAAACAGTATGAATATACAGAATAATATATTATTCATTGTGTTATAAAAAGTTGCATCATATTATATTACATTTTTGTGTATATTATTGAATGTTTAAGTACTTAAATAAATAGGTTACAAATAAATAACATTTAATGTTTTTTTAGAAGGTTGTTACCCAAAAACAAATGGTTGCCAGTCATATTGCTGGTATGATGGCATCACAAGATTTACGTATTGTAGTTGGTGCAATGCAGATGGCTGAAATTTTAATGCAAAAACTACCTCAAGTTTTTGAAACTCATTTTATACGCGAGGGTGTTATGCATCAAGTTAAACTATTAGCTGAAGCTGATATTCAAACACCTGTAAAGTGTTCTCCATCTACTTCAAGTGCAGGAGTTGAAGGATTGCCAGGACCATCTAGAAGTACTCATAATGGTTATTTTTAATTTTGTTATCTAAATATTAAATACATTTTCTTAATAGAACACCTTTAATATTTTAAATGATAAACATTTTTCAGACAATACATTAAATCAATCTATAATACCAGCTGAAAATGGAAATAATGAAGTTCAATCAACAACTAGTGGTACTGAAGTCGAAGCAGAGTCTATACCAGAAGCAACTATTTTGGCCCAAGTAGCTCGTTGTTCTACAAAGTATGTAGATTGTAAACATTATTATGAATTAGAACAAACAGTTTTTGTTCCTGTTCATTATTAGATTTTTAAATCTTTCTATTTAAGATACAAGTTTGTTTAGTTCTTAGTAAAGTGGACTATTAAAGTTATTTTATTCTCTAAACCAAAAAAAAAAAAAATGTAGGAAACTAATTTTTTTAATTTATTTGTTAATTAATATTGTTTTAGTCGAATGTCAGAAGTATTTAAACGAAATAAAAAGCATAACAAACGGCAATCTTCAAGTGCTGCACGTAAAAAAGGAAATCAAGACAACGAAATGAATGATGTACAAACTATAGCTAGTAGTAGTGCTAGTAGCAGTAATAATCTATCACCGAATTCTGCTCAAGCTATTACACTACATGAATTTTTTATATCAAAAGGTAAATATTTATACTTTATGTTATATTTTATTCTAATCATCAAAACCTTGTATTAGGTTTAAATCTTTTTCAAAGATTCTATTGTTGTCTAACTGTATAATGTGAATCAAATTAATCTGTAATTTTAATTCATTTTTTAAATTTACATTTAATATGTATTTTTGTTAAATTTTTCACAAATGCGCTATTCCATTGTTGACTTATTTATATAATTTGTATATTTTGTGTTGACTATGTACAGTGATAATCCTCGATTTGTAAAATGTTAATTTATATTATTTATCAATTGATACCACATATAACTGTAAAGTTGAAATATTCCTATTCTATCTCTGTAGTCTTAACGTTTAATGCTGTTTACTCATACTAATATGTTGTAAACTGATAAGTATCAAACATAATATACCAAATTCAAATTACTAAAACTACAAAAAATAACCCATACAATACTGTAGTAATTAAATAGCTCCTTGATTCTTCAAATTGGGTTATTGTATTGAATTAACATTAACTTTATCAATGTACCAATTTCAATAATTGGGTACCTTAATAATGAATAATAAATTTATATATTATGGTTGATTTTCAAAATGCCATATACATTTTTTACCTTTTTATAGTGATGTATTGAAATTTATATATTTCCACCATTAGATAGAGAACATGTTGTGACTGCGGCATCATATTAAGTTATATTTTTCCTTAAAGTTAATATCCCTTCCCAAGACCAACACAAAAGAACTGCTATCTTTTTTAATACCACATTCATATAAACGTTTGTACAAAATAAGTCTGACAATAATTTATTTCAAATTTTTACATCTCATTAAAATTTAGGTGAAATCATTAGATAAATATTTATTGTAAAAAATAAATTATGGAATGTTGTAAAATCTTCCCACTTGAAAAAAAAAATGCAGTAGAATACTTTTTTTAAAACCATACTATGATAATAACATTTTTAATTTAAGGTGGTAACACTTCTGCCTCACGTGCTGTAGGTAGTGTTAATTCATCATCATCAAGAACGCGTTTTTCCAATTCAAATTTTAAATCAACTTCAGGGTTTTTAGCATCGTTAAATCCAGCTAGACTTTTAAGAAGTACAGAAAGGGCATTTTCAAAAGTAATTACTAATGGCTATATCATATGTGTGTGTGTATGTATGTTAATATTAATAACTTTTAAGGAATTAACCAAAAACCCCAATATGCACATCAATGGAGCAGCAACATTAACAAATCCAGTATCAAATATTAGTGCTGTGAATAAAGAAAAAGCTAAACTATGGGTGAAAGAAAGATCACAACAGTTCATGATTTCATATGATAAAAGTACAAAAGATGAAGAAATGACTACTGAAAATGAACAATCGGAAAGTATTTTAACACGTCTTACAAAAGCTATTAGTAAATTACAAAATGAGGTAAAATTCAGTGTATTTCTATACTCATGATGTAAAATTATAATTTAATTTTTTTTGTTTATGAATTAGGGAAATGAAGATATCAATGCTCTTTTAGAATTAAAAGAAATAGTACTGACCTCAGACATATCACCGTTTGAAGTCAATCACAGTGGATTAATTAAGTCACTTACTATATATTTAACTGAAGTCACTTTAGGTTTCGATCATAGAAGTGAAAGGTTACGAAAGTTTTTACATGTTTTTGCTGGATATCCTGTAAGTGTGACAAATAATAAAAGCGTAACTAATAACACCCTAAGTTTACTGTTCCGTACACATAGTACCTAACTTATATATTGTACATACTCATGAGTTATGGTCCATTTAAATGCTTTATTATCATTATCATTTTTTTAGGTTTTCACTTTTTTAGATAGCAATTTATATTTATTTTATATTTAAATTATTATAAATTCTAAATAAGTAGAGTATCATTAAGGTAAACAGCAAAATGTTTGTGGACTACTTAGCTCATCTTAACTTTAAATACTTTTAACTAATTAACTACTCGGTCATCAAAGTAACAAAAAAATTCGTTTTTTAGAGTATGAAATTAAAAGTATATATTATCATTCATTAAAGTGAAAAAAAAATCTAAAATTGTAATTATTGTTCAAAAATTTTGTTTTTTGATCACATAAAAAGTATATAAAACTATTATTTTCATATAAATTCAAACTTTTTGAAATAATAAGTATAGACACTTCAATGGATCCCCTTCTATTTAAATAAAAAAAATTGCCCATAATATTAACCATGTATTGTAATTAGCATATAAGAATGTGTGAAAACAATATAAACCTTATGGAACTTATTTTTAAATTGGAACAGAACTTATGATAAAAAATAATTGAATTTCTAAATTATCTTTCATTATTCATATTTTACATTTTAGCTCGATAGTTTTGAACCATTCACAAAGAATCACATCAATATAGAAACTCGACCATTTTCTGCATTAATAGGAAAGTTGGGTAGTTGTGTATCACAGTTGGAACAATTTCCAGTAAAAGTACATGACTTATCAACTGGAGCTGGAAATAGCGCTTTGAAATTTTTTAATACACATCAACTAAAAGTAAATAGTTTAGTAATTATTCTTCTATATTAAAAATAACTAATGGTTTATTAAATTATTTTTTTAGTGTCTGTTACAAAGACATCCAGATTGCAATAATTTGAAACAATGGAAAAGTGGAACTGTCAAAATTGATCCATTAGCTTTAGTACAAGCAATTGAAAGATATTTAGTGGTTAGGGGTTTTTCTCATATTAGAGAAAATAATCAATCTAAATCTGATGACGACAACTCTGATGACGATATTGATGATACCTTGGTAAATTTTGTTTAATAATTACATTGGTATATAATATATGTTATTTAATTATACATGTATTACAGTACTTTTAATGCTAAGTATGGTTCACAGGCTGATAAATCTAGATCGAGTTGTGGTTAAAATTTATTATTTAAAAAATATGAAATCTTAATTTTTTGAATAAATATAAGTGCAATTATTAATATATAAATATAATTTTATTAATTTTATGAAAAAAGTCATTAACAATTATTTAATAGTAATTTCATTCGATTATCAAAATTGATTTGAATTACCATTAACACATATTATATGCATAATTTTTTCTTAATTTTTCAATTTGTTTATATATATCCATAAATCATGTCTACTGCACAAAATTAGTATTGTAAAACTCCTAAATTATATAATTGACCTATCAGTTTGTTAACCATTAATGGCTATATCAATAATTCAGTTTTACTGATGGAAAAATATTTTTAATTAAAACAAAATTTATTATTAACATTCTGATTATATATCCCTAAGGTCTGTCTTTTTAGTCAAAAACCAATTTTTTGGTTTCTGTTGCTAAAATTTTTTTGAAAAAAAAGTTTTTACCAACTATTAATTAAGCTTATTTTATTTTTATAAGAAACTGTTCAAAAGAAGGAAATGCATACCTACTCATTTTGTTACCGAAATTTTGAATTGCATCATTACATTTATTGACACATAATACATTGTCTAAAATCATTTGTATTTTTATTTTCATATAATTTTAGCAGTAATTGAAATCAAATCATTTTATTTTTTAACAACAGGTATCAACCACTTCTGGTATAACCTATTAGTCAATACAATTTTAGTTAAAATCTATATTATTCAATAAATGTACAATTCGATGTTCACTCCTTGTCCCCAGTATACTTTGATTATGGTACATGATTCTATAGAAAACACATTCAATTTTTTTTGAAATTCATTGAGACGATTCTATTTTTGTTAATATCATAAGATAACAGTATTCATATCTATTAATTGTTCTATGATACAATTAATGTGTTAATATTTACTAATACTTAAAAATTAATCTATAAAGTACTTAATAGTAGTTAAATTAAATAAATGTTTTATGCATTTGTAAATGTTATAAACTCCAATGTTGTATTTACAGGCAGCAGTTGTGATTGGACAAGGATCAGCAAGACATAAATTGCAATTTCTCATAGGAAATCATGTACTTCCTTATAATATGACTGTATATCAAGCTGTTCGTCAATTTTCTACAACCAGTGATATGGAGACTGATAATGAATCTGAACTTCCATTGGGGTCAGCTGGAATATGGGTGCAAACACATACTATTTATTACAGGTAAAAAATAATACTTAATAGTGCTAGTCAATAATACAAACTTGTAATAATACTATAAATATAGATACTTTGTGTCTCTCTATCAACTTTAATATTGTTATGTCAAACTTAACCTACTATCGTGATCAGTAGTTTATTTATAGCGGTGGGAGGAGTTTTGGAGAATAGATCTGCTATTGGTATTATTTTTTTTTGCTTTAAGTATAGTATTATATAGCTCTCAATGGTTAATTGGGTACATTTTAGTCGAGTTGCTAACACAAGTTGAGGCTTTTTGAGCTGGAGTATCATGGATTTACCTTGTTACAAATTTTAATGTTTAAGTATGATGGATACGTTTTCTAAAGATAGAGAAGAAAACAAGAAAGATAAATAATTATATATATTGGTTGACGGGAGGTAACTTTTATATATTTAAAGGTTCATGCCAAAAAAGCCTAATGGCATAAAACTCGGGACTGAGGCAGAAATTTAGGATAATATACAATATTATGTAGCTTAATGTGCAACAGTGCATATTTCAAAATTTGACAAAATGAGATTATTGTCAATATTGATAAAATAAATAATTCTGAAAATGTATTCATCAGGGGAATTTTCTTTGCAATTAACAAAAATTATATCATTCTAAAGTATCAATATAATGTAATTAATTTATAAACACATAATATTTCCCATGTGGGCAGTCTGTTTGAAAAACTAAGTTTATTAAAAAACTGTATGTTAAGTTTTAATATAAATATCATAAGATAAAAATTGTTGAACTTAGAACTAGTAAAATCATTTTTTAGCGTCTCTTAAAAAACTATGAATGTTGAGATATCACTGTTGAAATTTAACTGACAAATTAATATAAATAAGGAACATATATGTAGATAATTTCATGACAATAATCGTGATGGTATTTATGATAATAATTCAAAAACTTTTCAAGAGGTTCCCGACGATTGTAGATAACGAGGGTACACATTACATACAATTTATATAAGTCAACGTTGCATACTGACCAGACATATTTATACACTACAAGACTCTATTATTCTATAATTTTTGTCCTATCAACAAAACTTTTTAATATATTTTATCATCATTAAGTTCTGCCACGATTTAAATATTATACATTTTAATATTCAATATCTTTAAATATGTTTAAAATATTGGTTTAGACATCTCAAATATTGTTTAAAATTCTTTAATTTTATTTTTATCACCATTTTATGTATTTATTTTAAAGTTTTATTGATACTTATACAATTAATTAAAAAAATTTTTTTTCAAGGCCTTTGCCAGAAGATATAGAAATACATTCACCTAAACCTACTACTAGCAGTTCAAGTAAAAAAGGAAGATCAGGAACTCACAAAAGTGCCTCTAAAAAAGTGAAAGATGAACTATGGCTGGGTAAATTATTTTTTTTTACTTATTATATTATTGTAAGCTCAACTAAGTATACCACATTGTATACATAAAAATTTCGAATAATTAAATATATTTTTGTAATAACAAGCTGGTACCCTGATCCCTTTTTACTTACTTAATAAAGTCTTAACACGATTGCACACCAAATAATATGTATGAATACTATTTATAAAGCATATGAACCTTGTAAAATAATTCACTTTTTAAAAAAATATTTTTTCAAATGGATTATAGCCATTAATCAATATTTTTTTTTTGGTTTGTATGAAAATAAATCACGAATCTTGTAAAATAATTCATTTTGCATTAATATGGATTTTTTTCAATAGATGTTATTATTTAATCAATATATTATGTGTTGTGTAAATTATGTTAGTGTACAGGAGGGTTAATGTAATCTAAAACTCATTATATCAAAAAATATTAATATTGAATATTTTTTTTACAAGTTGTGAAAAAATAATTTTTTAAATGAAATTATTTTTTTCTTATTTTTCATCCTTTTAATTTTTCTTTCTTTTTTGAGTAACAACATGCAGTTTTAATTTAATATTCTAAAGCAAAATACTTTTCTTAGTATGTCAATACATTAAAATCAAATTTTGACAAGTAGTTAATAAGTTTATAATGTTAAAAGTTTTGACGAGTAGAGTAGTGGACTAACTTTTTTCAGGGTAACCTCGTTCCACTTCGCTCATCAATACGTTAAATACTTATATAGTTATAACTTATAACTCATAAACTACTCGTATTAAATTAATCATCTTGTGTACACATATCATTTGTTTCATAATCGTGTTATGGTTTTATCAGGTAAAAAATTATCAGGGTGAATTATGTTACAAAATTTGATGTACAAATGTTTTGTACTTAGTTGGGTTTAAAGGAAAAAGTGCACAACTGTGTTGCATCCATAATAAATCCTAAGGGATTTATATTAATTTCATTATGGTTATTGTAGAAGGAGTAGTGTCTCCTGTCAAATCGTCACTTGAACCATATCTTCAATTATCATTGCCTGAATATGTTCAAATTCAAGATCCTTCATTACCGGTACTCAGTCTGTTAAGAGTTTTAAATGCTATTAATAGGTATTGGACTTCATTATATCCAACACAACTTCATAATAATTCTATAATACCATTTAGTGTAAGTAACTAATTTAATATAAAAAAAAATATATAAAATGTTTGATACTATCCATTTGTTTTAGGAATTTATTAATGTTAAAATATCTGCAAAAGCAAACAGGCAACTTCAAGATCCATTAGTAATTATGACTGGAAATTTACCTGCTTGGCTTCAACAAGTTGCATCAGCATGGTAAATTAAAAATAAATTTAAAAATATTTTTTAATTTTCTATATATTAATAATTTTTTTAGTGCATTTTTATTGCCATTTGAAACAAGACAATTATTATTTTATGCGACTGTATTTGACCGGGATCGTGCATTGCAACGTTTACTTGACTCTAGTTCTGAGCTTCAAGGTGCTGGAAATAATACTAATGGCGACATGCATGATCGTGTCGCACCACGTCTAGATAGACGTAAACGTTCAGTAACTAGATCTAATATACTTTCTCAAGCTGAAGCTGTGATATCTGAAAATGCTACTTCACGGGCCTTATTAGAAATTCAATATGAAGATGAAGTAATTATAACTTATACGGGGTAAATTTATTTATTATTTATTTAAACTTTTTCAGGTGGGAACAGGTTTAGGACCAACTTTAGAATTTTATGCATTAGTCTCAAAAGAGTTACAAAAAGCTGATTTAGAATTATGGAACAATCCGTCAAAATCTGAATCTGACTCCTATGTATATTCATCAGAAGGACTTTATCCCAATCCATTATCTCGAACTAGTAAACTTCCACATCAAGTTAAAATGAAATCAAAATTTAAATTTTTAGGAAAGTTTATGGCCAAGGCTATTATGGATTCAAGACTAGTAAGATATAAAATGATAAATTGAGCTATGCCATTCATTAATTATTATTTTATTTTTTTTAAGCTGGATTTACCATTAAGTATTACTATGTACCGTTGGCTATTAGGCCATGAAAATTTTCTTACTCTTGGCGATCTTTCAAACATAGTTCCTGAAATATATAAAACTTTATCACAACTTCATCAATTAGTACTTGAAAAAAGACTAATCCTTATTGATAATTCCTTAAATGATGAACAAAAAACTGAAAAGGTATTTTTACACTACACAGCAATAACATAATTTTAAAAAATATGATTCTTGAGGTAACTAGTTAAACTTTTTTTTTTTAATTTTAGATTAGAAAAATTACTTTAAATGGTTGTCCGGTAGAAGATTTAGGACTTAATTTTACATTACCTGGACATGCCTCAATTGAATTACGAAAGAATGGTTTAAATATAGATGTCACAATTGACAATCTGGAAAAGTATATACAGGTAATAAAAAATAAAATAAATATGTTTTCTACCTTAAATGACAATTTTTGATGAAATTTTTAGTTGGTTTGTCATTGGTTTTTACGGGAAGGTGTTTACAAGCAAATGGAAAGCCTTCGAGAAGGATTCGAAAGTGTATTCTCTTTAAAACGCCTTGGACAATTATTCTATCCTGAAGAGTTGGAAGCAATATTTTGTGGACATACAAATACTACTAAAAATTGGGATGTGCGTATGTTATCAGAGTCATGTCGTTTGGATCACGGATATACAGGAAATTCTAGAGCTATTGGGTTTCTTTTCAAAATATTGTCAGAGTATGATTATCAACAACAAAGAGATTTTTTGAGATTTGTTACTGGAGCACCACGTCTACCTGTTGGAGGTAAATATAAATTTACGTGTACTAATTGTAAGAAAAATTTCATGTAAAAATAATTTTACGCATTATACACAATATTAATAGAAAAATTGACTTTCTTGGTTATTTATTTACATAAAAAATATTTGTAATGATAATTATAAACAATTTTATGTTTTAGGTTTCAAATCACTTTCTCCTGCTTTGACAATTGTGCGGCGAATATTTGATGACAACGATAATCCAGATGATTATTTACCATCCGTAATGACATGTGTTAACTATCTTAAATTACCAGATTACTCCAGCATAGACTTAATGAGAAAAAAATTACAACTGGCTGCCTCTGAAGGACAACATTCCTTCCACCTTTCGTAATTACAGCAGAGTAAATTTCTTACTGTAGTATCAATACTTTTTAAAAATATATATATATGAATCCATTTGATATATTCCAACTTAAATAATTACATTGTACTGCCAAAGGCAGAATAATATTCTGGTTATAACTTACATTATTAATAAAAAAAATAAGGCAATATTTATATATATTTCTCCCTATAATATACATATATAGTATATTTAGTAATTTTCTTTTTATAATTTTTGTGTAAATAATATGCATATACATAATGCAATTAAGTTTGTTTTTAGGGTTATTTTTATTTTTTAACTATTGAAATTGCTTTTATTTTAAATATTAATTTAATACTTTTAAGATCTCTAAAATGTTTCTTTGTTCTTGGGTGTGTGATATATATAATATATATATATATATACTTTTTTTAGCACGTGTAACATTTGAAATACATTCCATTTTAGTGTCTTTATAATTTAGAATATTGTACAAAAATCCCAAGAAGTTTTGTCTTTTTTTTATTATTTCATTTTATAATGAAAAATAGAACAAAATATTGTTTACAAACACATTTATTATCCAATTCCAAATAAATATTAAATTATTTTACATTAATCACAATATTTTCTTATTAGGTGTAATTAATAGTTAAATTATCATTGACACAATAAAGTATTAGTTTAATTATGGAAACTTCCACAAATAAATATTAACATGTTTATGTTGACTAAAATCCATTTTGTGTTAATAGATATGTAGTAAGTAACTCCGCAAACTAAATATAACCAAATCTGGAAAAACAAAAATAAATAAAAATTTAAAATTTAGCAATCTTCATAATAATAATCAATTACCATTTGCAAATATTATCATTTTTCTGGATTTATTGGATGAAAATTCATTGAAGCACTATTAATACAGAATCTTCGTCCTGTTGGTGGTGGGCCATCTTTAAAAACATGTCCTAGATGTGCATCACATTTTCCACACTGCACTTCAGTTCTTATCATACCTGGGTTGGTTATCAATAACAGCAAATTTGCTCCAACTGTATATCCATCACCGTCATAAAGCGACAGTATTGTTTTGTATATTCAAGGAATGAAGGAAACGCCACCAACACCACATAAATCGTTTTATATAAATATTATGGAAATTCTATTTTTGGGTATTAAATATAAAACTTATTTTTTCATAATCAAATAGATTGACAAATTTATATATATATATATATATATATAGATAATAGTGTACATAGAACTTTGTAGCAATGTTTTAAAAATGTTATAAAATGCATTATTTATAAGAGATAGGTATTTAATAGAAGAGATTTATGATAACAGTATATAAATCTGATATAATTACATTATTTGATTAGTTATAGTGTTATACTTTATAAAGTAATATTAATTAAATGAAAATAGTTGATACTTGATACTTTTCCAAAACACAGATAATTTTAATTTTTTATATAATTAATTTAAGGGAGAATAGCTTTTTAAAAGATATATTCAGCTAAATTTTATTTACCAATGCAATAATTAAATATTGCAGTATATATATGTATAGTGTAAACTATCAGTGAAAAAAATAGTTAATGGTGGTTAAAGAAAAAATGTTATTGATCATTGTCTAAAGCATGTCTAAATATAGCTATGATCTAAAGTATTTGGCTACTATGTGATAAAAACTTAAAAACTAAATTATGATAACCTTATCAAAACTGAAAATTGTTAACATTGAATAATGATTTTGCACAATCTAAGAAATGCTAAAATAAAACATTTTATTAGATATTTTTAGGTAAATAGTTAATTTATCTATTAATGACTATAGGATACAACTAAAAGTCAAACAACTTCAAAAAAATTATTTAAAAAAAAAAGTTACTCAATACATAACATCACACTAAAATATAGATTATTGCATTAGTCTACTTCCTGTAAAGTTTCACAATAATACCCAAAATTATACAAGCATTTGAAAATTTTAAAGGAACACCTATCACGGATTAATTTAGTTTTTTAAAACTGTTAATGTATTGTTTTTAAAATATTTTTACATTGAGCAATATTAAGAAGCTATAGAAAGTCGCTCTTAATCAAATCAATAGGTATATTAGAATAGCAGAATATTATATTATAAATTTTTAACTGACAAGCAATCAATTACATCAATGAAATGTAAGTGTTATCAACTATGCAGCGTTTCCAATCCCTTGGCAGATACACAAAAAAAAAGAAAAAGAGAATAGTACCAAAACCATGGCTACACCTGAACCTCATTGAACATACCATTTGAAGTGTCAGTAGTTAGTTTCACTTTTTTTTGATCGATAACATCATTAAAAGCTGGCCAACCGCAGCCAGAATCAAATTTTGTTTCTGAAGTGAATAACGTTTCATTGCATACTACACAAGTATACAAACCAGCTTCTGTAGTTTTGTTAAACTTGCCAGTAAAGGCTCTGAAAAATCAATTATCAATTTTTATTAGTCTCTAAACGTGTCAATAAAAATGGTTACCTCTCTGTTCCTTTTTCTTGGGTAACATGGTATTGAATGGGTGATAAACGTTTTTTCAAGTCTACCTTGTAGTCGACCGATTCTCCTTGACTCATAATCCTTATTTTAATATGATTGATCTCGTTTCTTAACTGTAAAATTTCACTAGTAAAACGCAATACTCTACTCCTGCAATACATTCATATACACATCGACTATCTAGGTCAAAGAATCTTTTTCATGAACTATTCAATGGTTTATAAATAAAATACGTATTAATATAATATTATGTAAATGTATAATATATGTGTATATGTAGTGGTAGTATCTGGTCGGAGCCCAAACTCCAATAACTAATAAGCTACAGTGCTACACAGCAAGACCCAAACAAATGAACTATAGAGTAGTGACTAGAGAGTGTTGCGCTGAGTAGTTGAGTACTGATCATAGATAAGTGAACTGTCAAGATTATTCAGCCTTATCAGCTCATTCAGTAATTCCCACAAAACAATTGTAAACCTTTTACCACAGATATGTTTATATGTATGTGTAGATAATAAACTAGATAAATTGCTATATTCCACTGAACATAGTAATGTATATTCAGTTCAGTGCTATGAATGTGTAAATAATAAACTGTAGATAGATTGTTATATTCCACAGAACATTGCATTGTATATTCAGTCCAATGCTATGTTCCCATCACAATTCAAGATATACCTGTATATATTAAATCGTAGTTCCCGTAAAAACATTTCAAGCCACAATCTAACCGGGTTGCTACAATAATTACGATAAACTGCATCGACCAAATAATACACAGAATATGTAACTCCGAATTTAAAATGTTACGAATACAACTACTCCGATATTCTATTACAACGAAATTTAAAACTGATAATATTTGTGTACAACTGTTACTATATGCACAACTCTGAAATTATACTTTACATAATATAATGTTATGAGGTAAGGTTGCTTGGACACTATGTATAAAATAAATGAAAAGCCTTAGAAAGGGTGGGCAAGGGGGGGTACCACTTTACTGTGCATTAGGTGTCAGGTGTCATGGATCACTGTAAGCACAGAATAAATGCTGTAATTAATCTTTTAATACTTATAATTAAAATTCAATATTATATATATGTATAACCTTTGTATACAAAAAAAAATTTTGAGCGAAGACGGTCTGTTAAGCCTTGTGGGTCATGATCAGAGTTGGGCACAATTTTATCTAGATAATTATTTGAATAAAAAATTATAGCGTATAATTTATACGAATAAAATATTATTCAATTAATTTTCGTTTACGTAATTGATTAAACTTTGGTTGGTAATTTTAAACACGGAAATATTAAAAACAATAAATTAAGTAATTGTAAATTTTATTTTATTTCAAATAAATGCAAAAAATATTATAAGCAAAATAACTTTTGAACTATAAATAAAAGTTAAGAAATAGATATGTTTTTTTTAATTTGGATTACTACAGTGTAAAATATGTATTTAT
This sequence comes from Pentalonia nigronervosa, assembly GCA_014851325.1. Classification (NCBI taxonomy): domain Eukaryota; kingdom Metazoa; phylum Arthropoda; class Insecta; order Hemiptera; family Aphididae; genus Pentalonia; species Pentalonia nigronervosa. The sequence goes on along the minus strand of JACXSJ010000519.1, from coordinate 44,966 downwards.
TTGTAATAATAATTTTGTAATAACTATAACAAAATTAAATAATATTACTTAATTAAATAATAATAATAATAATAATAATAGCTATATGGGACATTTCCCATTTAATATCTAAATGTCTAATCTATTTATACATTTTTGTGTAGAGCTCAATATAAGTTTTGAAAATTATAAAAAAACCATTCAAATAATAATTTATTCGAATAAAATTTTGTCTAAATAATCATCTAACTAAAAAAATATTCGAATAGTGCCCCCTACTCTGGTCATGATATTATATGATATTAAAGTAATTTATTTTACTTTTAGTAATACAATAGGTTGAGTTAAATTTTGCAGAAAACGATGCATTTGAAAATGCCATTAAGTGTATAAAAAATCATAATATACTTTAAAAATTTCAAGAATCCACAAAAATGTTTTTAAATTACAACGAAAAAACTAACATTGACATTTTTCGTTTTAATATCTAATTTCGTCCATATTTGAACTTAAAATGTCTATAAAAAAAAAGTATACATTTGTATCTTAAATATTTTTAAAACTACATTTAGAAAAACTTACAAAAGAACTTGTTTTAAATTTTCAATTCTTAGTTAAAAAAATTGAACATTTTATAAATTTTTAACTACAAAACAATTTACAAATGTTCGATAATGAATTTCGGTCAAAATTTGAAGTTTAAATGCTTATAAAAAAAATTGTGACTATGTGTTTTTATTATTCACTGTCCGATGACCCATATGTGGTTCATGGTTTATTTCTTGATTAGCCCCTATTGGAAATTGATAAACGGTACGCTCTAGCCCACTTCGATAAGATTATTTTTAATTATATTTGGACTGTGGTTTTATAAGCTACTGGTCACCTTTACACACACATACACGTTTTCACGGCCGGCTGGACGAGTGCAGTCACCGGCGCGTTTGCTCGCGAACGACAACCGTTGTGACGGCGGACGAGGCTCGACCGCGACGACCTTGAGAGCGACGAGACGGTTGACGAGGCAGCACTACAGTGGCTGATACGCGCTACGACGATGCGCTGGTGCTAAAGGCGACTGTGACGGCGAAGGCGGTGACCTGAACATTGAACGAGCGAAGACAGCCATATCGATACTGCGGAACCAGCGGCCGCGGCCATGGGATCACCACCGGGCGAAAAGGGGAGAGAATCTGCGGACCGCGCCGCAAAGCACCGCGGTCCAGGTAACACTCTCCGTAATTTTCGCCCTGGGCTCCCGTCTGCCGCGTCCTGTCCCTACATCGTATAGCTCGGTCGCTCGTGTGCTCTGCGGTCTCCGTCGTCGCCGTCTTGCACTGCGCGGTTATCGTCGTTTCGTTACAGCCACCGTCCGCCATGTCGTCTAGCCGTCCGTCTCGAAATAAAAATTATTCTACAGATTACGGACTATTATAAAAATAGTACACCGCTAATACCACGGTAGGTATTAAAGGCAAAATGTTTTAAGTTCAATACAGCCATGCCGACTAGTTTCACCAGGAAACACATAAGAACCAAAAAAGTTTCATTACACTCGACTTTTAAGTTTAATTTAATTTAACTTTAAAAAAAGTTAATACGGTTTATTTTTTTACCTTTGAAATATAAACTATAATAAATATTATTGATCAATTAAAATACTATAATATATTAATATATATCAGGTCACCAGGTAGACACATAGGTACTATAGTAAATACACTATTAATAATTCAACTAAATAATTTTCTGACTTCTGTAAATTCACTTTTGTATTGTAATAGTTGGTACATAAATAATATATCTAAATATTATTAAAGTGACACTATAAAAAACAACTTGCTCTAAATCTTCATGTTACTTAAAAGCTAAAATCATAGTAAACTGAACTTAGTTGAAAATGTTTCTTAAAATTCATTAAAATTTACCATTGATTGTAAGTTTAAACATATTCGATTTAGAAACCCACGCAGAATAGCCGGTAAAAGAATTGTTTTATTTAATTTTCTACAATAAAATTCTAGTTCAATTATTAAAATAATTTCTAACTATTAAGTTGTTTATGTATTTTATTATTTCCATCGAAATTAGGGAAATTTAGCGCTAAAAAAAACTATAACTACGATTATATTTTAATTATATAATCCATAAATCTTTTCTATTTCCATTGATTGAAATTTATGAAGTCGCTTAAAAAAAAAATTCATAGATAAGTCAAATGACTTTAATACCTGCGATGGTTTATTTAAAGTTTTCTGTTCGTTAACTTTATTTTTATTTTTAAATACCGCCATAATTCACAAATTTAACTAATAAATATAATACACGCATTCTACACTTCTGTTATCATTATCAATATTATATTTCGCATCATCACAGTTATCTTTCATTTATACTTAGGATATTGTTTTAAATAATAATATACACACTTACTTATCATAATATATAATTCCATGGACTGTAAAATAATATTAAATTGACACCTGAGTCTAGTAAGCCAACGGATCGAATATTAGTAAATTATTGTCATGATTTATGATTTATGATTTAATTTATCATGATTATTGTCAAATTAACACAGTCGCTGGACTCGAAAACTGCGGTCGATCCAGTATTTACAGTGACAGTAACGATAACATTGCCAGTCGGCGTCGGCGTTATGTTGCTGAACAAGTGAGCAATAATTTGAAATTTTTTTTTTGGATGCAGTGGCGGATACTTTGAATTTCCCTCGTCATTTTGGTAACAAGTAACTACAACTATCGACCACAGTAACCGCGTTACGACAACAAAGAAATTTGTTTTTTTTAAGGTTATGTTTTAATTATCACTTTAATTGTGATTAATCATTTTGATAACGTTAAAAAGAAAATCAGAATAACAATAATCATAATATCATATTTTATATAAGTAATTTTTTTGTCCTCTCACTAGACACTGACAATTATACGTTAAGTCATTACACAGATTAACAATATTTAATACGACTATTTGCAATGGAAGAAATTGGTATTGTCTTGCCAGAAAGGGTACGTATTTATTTTTGTAAAATTCATATTTATAACATTTGTTACCTATTATACTTGTTCTATGATTCTACTTATATCGTTTATAGTTATTAATTTCTAGTAGAACACAAAGCAATACATTTATTTTATACTTAATTTTCTCACTTTGTTTAATAATAATATTTATGAATACTTTTTACAATAATTATTTTATCATTTTTATGTCATGTACATATGTATGATCTACTGTTTTCTTTTGCCTAATAATAATATATTATAGTCTAATATATTTATTTTTATTAAGTAATTAATTTAAATTTATATTAAAATATATATATTTATTTAAATACTAATCCAGTTTAATATAACAGATATGCATTTATTGTTTTTACATAATGCATTTGTTGGGTTGGGTACCTACTTGAGTTTTTTGATAAAATCTGGACGTATAATAGATTTTTTTCAAAAACAACTTCTATATAATATTCATCAACAAATAAGTAATCCATTTAAATAGATTTTGTTCTTTTTTTTATCACATTCTATAAATTCTATGTTAAATTCTATAAACATACAATTTCCAACTTAAATGATGTATGTTAAATATTTTAAAAATATTTACAAATGAAATGTATATGATATATTTCAGTAATACCGTTAGTTTTAATGTATTTATTTTTATAGGATGACAGTCAAGATGCTAAACCTACTCTCCCAAATTTGAATAATGTAGAGGCATGTTTAGATAGTTTGGACCATTATTCTAGATACAAGGTAAATTTAAATTATTCATTTTTAAATAAAATATGAATCTCAAAATTATTGATACCTTATTATTATTTTATTGAAATACCTAGCGGTTACAAAGGTATTTGGAGTTTTTGACTGTACAAGAAGAATACATTAAAGATGAACAACGTAATTTGAAAAAAGAATATTTGCACGCACAAGAGGAAGTTAAACGTATTCAGAGTGTTCCACTTGTCATTGGCCAATTTTTAGAAGCAGTTGACCAAAATACTGGTATTGTTGGAAGTACTACTGGATCAAACTATTATGTACGTATATTGTCAACAATCGACCGAGAATTACTAAAACCATCTGCTAGTGTTGCATTGCATAAACATAGTAATGCTTTAGTTGATGTATTACCACCAGAAGCAGATTCCTCTATATCTATGCTACAAGCTGGTAAGTTAAGAGGGTGCTACACCCACATGTGTTGTCTCCATCTTACTTAATGTACTGTTTAGCAAAATTTGCATTCAATTCGATCCAGTTAGTTTTAATATTACAGTAAATTAAGCTATTATGAAATTTGAAGGTAAGATTATTATTTGTTACTTCGTCGAGTTTTATTTTATTTTAATTTTAGATTAAGTAATAACCATTTTTTTAATTTTAAATTAAAATATCAAAAAAAAAACTGACTAGAGGTACATTTACAATAACAATATGGTTATAAAAATATTAATATTATATAGTACAAATAATATTTATACCTATACATTTTATAATTGACTATAATATTAAAAGTAACAATATTACATAGATTTATTAGATTATACTGAATGCAAATTTACCATACAGTACATTAGTAGGATGGAGATACCACATGTGAATGTAATGCCCTCTTAATAATAATTCAATTTTTTCAATTTTAACAATTATTAAATTTATATCATAGACGAAAAGCCTGATATTCAATATGCTGATATTGGAGGTATGGATATGCAAAAACAAGAAATTAGAGAAGCTGTTGAATTGCCACTAACACATTTTGAATTATACAAGCAAATTGGTATTGATCCACCACGTGGTGTTTTAATGTATGGACCACCAGGGTGTGGTAAAACTATGTTAGCTAAAGCTGTGGCTCACCATACTACTGGTAACTACAAATTATACTAAACATTTGGTGCTAATTTGGTATGCGCTCTACAGACAAGTTTATGATTTGGTATGTTCTCTACATACATTGTTTACTTCAGTATTTCATATTGTAATTAGAATGATTAATGATTTATGAAACTAACCTGTATTTCGGTGCAACTTTTATAATAAAGGTTGTTGTTATCAACATTTTTTGATAATCTTTTTTCTATTGAAAACTGATGACTCATAATTTCATAAGTCACTACTACTGAATAAAACTCATGAAACAACATCACAGTTATAATTATTAATAAATAATACAAAATAAAATTAAATATACAAAAAATCACAATTTACTCATATTAAGAAACAAACAACCTCTGTAAGCACATGAGGTATCTGAAAAAAATTGCAAAAGACGACTGTTATAAAACCTATAGTAATAGAATTTAAAGTAATAAAGATAAGATCACTAAGTTAAAAGAAATATCTAACATATAATCATGTATAAAATCAATAGATAACACATAATAAAACCAATTGTTTCAGTATCAAGCTTAGAACAAGAAAAACTTGTAGAGTGCATACCAAATTAGCACCAAAAGTTCAATTAAATCAGAAAAAACAATTTTTTTTCTGTAATTATATAAGAATTAAATATTTTGATGATCTTTATTATTTATTTTTTTAGCTGCTTTTATTCGTGTGGTTGGTTCAGAGTTTGTCCAAAAATACTTAGGAGAAGGTCCACGTATGGTACGTGATGTTTTCCGTTTGGCTAAAGAAAATTCACCTGCCATAATTTTTATTGATGAAATTGATGCAATTGCTACTAAACGTTTTGATGCACAAACGGGAGCTGATCGTGAAGTACAGCGAATATTACTTGAACTTCTTAATCAGATGGATGGTTTTGATCAAACAACTAATGTTAAAGTTATAATGGCTACCAATCGAGCTGATACTTTAGATCCAGCCTTATTGCGTCCTGGTCGTTTGGACCGAAAAATTGAGTTTCCATTGCCTGATCGTAGACAAAAACGTTTAGTATTTTCAACAATAACAGCAAAGATGAATCTCAGTGAAGAAGTTGACTTAGAAGATTATGTGGCCAGACCAGATAGGATTTCTGGAGCTGATATTAATGCAATTTGTCAAGAGGTACCTAATATTTTATTTTATGTTTTGGAATATTTTTAGGTACTTATTGGTTATTGCAACTATTCCTGGTTTACATTACATTATACTTATTAGCTATCTTAGTTATATTATAGACAATTTTGACAATTTTGTAATCCACTAGATAAAATAATATAAGTAGGTCTGCTCAATAAAACTTAACAAAAAACTGATCCCCTGCAACTGACATTTTTTTGAATCTGTAGTGGCAATTACAGAATTGAGCATACTAAAAATTGTATTAGTGGTTGTAATAAGTACTTAATTTTATAATCACATCTTTGACAATATTTAAGTTTCCTCTTCTGAAAAAAAAAATTTACAAACTGAATTGAATTGTTAACAAAAATATTTAATATTAAAACTGTTAATGGATTTATTAGTATATATAAATATATTTTTTTAAGAGTATTTTCCATGTTTTTATACATAAATTAATTGCCATTAATTTAACTGCTAATCTACCAATATTTATTGGTAGTCTAAACATTTAAGCACAGATAAAAAAAAATTAATTAAGAGAATGTTTTACCAAAATCTTGCTTCAAATTAAAACATCATAATGGTGACCTAGATATATTCTTAGCTTTAAATTTGATAATAGGTAAATTCACTCTAATATTATGCAGTTATCTATTGGTTAACTATATTTTTTGTTCTAATACCTTACCTATACCACTTATACTATATAGTTGAGTTCAATCCTTTGTAGACCATGTGTTCAACATAAATTATCATAGTGACCTATAAAGGCGCTTTAAGTTATAGAAAATATCAGTAGATTAGTTAAGTATACTATATACTAATCAAATGTAAAAATAACCCATTATTAAATTGTTAAATTATAAATACTAAAATCAGTAATACCTAGATTAAATAATATGTGTTTTATTTTGTAGGCTGGAATGCATGCTGTACGTGAAAATCGTTACATTGTGTTACCTAAAGATTTTGAAAAAGGATACAAAAACAATATCAAAAAGGATGAATCAGAACATGAATTCTACAAATAATTCTATACAAATACCAATGAACCTACAGTTTTATTAAATTCAAATACACTTTTTTTTTTCTAATAAAAACAAGTTTGCGTATAATTATTCCATTTTTTTATTTATTAATTCTATAAAAAAATAATTAATATTATTTCCAAAACAATTTAAAAATATTTATTTTTTTTGTTTGTAATATCTTAATTAGAATATAATATCAATCCATAACTCATTTGTTTATTTTTATTATTATGGTATGTTGTAAACAAAAATTAAAATTAAATTTCAAACATATGTATTGTTTCGAGTAAGTTAATAATAAAGCCCTAGCTTGATAACTAAATATTATATTTATTTATGATAACTGAAGATTAATTATAATGTTCAATGGTCTTTAACGTGAAATTTAGATGGGTGGAAGGCATGTAGTACATAACTTTGGTATGATGTGGCATGTCCATGACCACTTCCACCACTGCCACCTCCATAATTACCATGTGAAGTATAAAGCGCTTCGTTATCTTCAACTTCTTGTAGGTCACGTTTTTTCAAAGTTCTGGAGTAAGTAATAGCTACCATTGAGATGATAAAAATAACAAAAAAAATCTGAAAAAAAATTGTTTATTATATAAATTATAAAAATTGTTTAATTTATTATGTTAATGTTAACAATTCTATAGTAACATTTTCATATGCGAGTATGCGACTAGCTAACAACTCAAATCCATTAAACATTATAAAGATATTTTTATAGTAAATTAACAATGTTATTAAATGCTTAGGTTAATAATTTTAGTATTGTGTTTCATTAAATTTTTTAAGATAATGTGATGTCAGCGCAATATCTGTTTTAAACGTTTAATAGCAAATTTGTATAAATATACGATATACATCAACTTATATTTGATATTATAGTTGTAAAATAATAAAATCACATTTAAGAAAATTTATAGTCTCTTCTAGAGTCTTAAATTTGTTTTCCAGTTATTATAAATTTATTATAAATAAACAGGATGCACAACTTTTCTGTTATAAATTCATTTAGTTAGTCCAGCAAATATTTTCAAATTTGAAAGATTGTGGTTAGTAAATATAGACATAAAAAAAAAAAAATAAATAAATATAAATATTGATAATAATATAATATACATAAATATTGACATTCATATTGATTAGTAAAATAATTTTCTGTTTAGTAGTTAGACTTTAACCATAAATATTATGTACCTAGTACTGGATTATAATATATGTTTAAATAAATATAAATAACGTTAAATTAAGTTAATGATTAATTAATTAATCAATATTTTTCACGAGCAAATATTACTTTATTATGAATTAAATTTAAGAATACATTTACATATATTTCAAACATTTCTTGAATCTGTATGAATAGGTACTTAAAATAAAATGAATACTGTATGACTGTACGTAAAAACTTAGAACATAATTCACAGATAATGGTCTGCGAAATAAATTATTATACCAATTATATGAAAATATGAAATACTGAATGATTTATTATTACTATTTATAATAAAAGTGCATTAATAACTAAAAAAACAATTGCAACCAAATTCAAAAAAAAAATATGCAAGTACAATATTTAATTCAGCAATGAAGAATTATATTTACTGCCTACTTTTTAATTTATGCCTATCCTATTTAATCTTTTAAGTAAAACGATACAGAACAAAATATGTGTGGTAAATTAGTACCCTAAGTAATTTAGTACCTTAAGAGAAAGTATATGAAAAAAAATAATAAAAACTTGTTTGTTTAAACTATATTAAAGTACCTTCTTTTAATAAAAAGTATTTAGACACACTATCTATGTCACTAGGTACCTAACTATGTAAAATTTAATTTAATTTAATTTTTATCTAAAATAATTAAAACATACCTGTTTTGTGTTCATAATTTAAGTTTGTCTATTAGTTTTTCTTAGTATCTATCACGAAAATCAGTTATTGTATCTTGATTCACAATGTTCAAACTACGTGCAAGGAAAAGTGAAAAATCCGTTTATATAACAGGTGTCCACCACCACCACCACCACCACCATCATGTGCCACTCGAGTTTTCCGATTTTTACGGTTTGATTGGTATAATAATGTCAAATGTAAGCGTATTGGTTAATATTAAATCTAAACCTAACGGCTTTCTCTAAATACCGACATGGCCCATAGCTAAGTAAATATTGTTTGATTTTTATTTACGCGCTATACTCACACTTACATATATTTAGGTAGGTAACTCGTTACTATTGGGATATTATTTATTAATTACATTTTCAGTGAAATAAGTTTATTTCAAATGTAGATAATTTATTGTGTGTAGTTCAAGAATGAGAGAAATCGAAATCGTCTACACATGTTTGCAATGTAAAAAAAGTGAGCAAGTAGGTACCACTTTGCTGTGCACTTCGTGTCTAGAGGGGTCACCGTAAAGGATGTATTAAATATTTAAATTTTAATGCCATGATATAAAGTCATTATATACGAAAAACGATTCTGAGCGAAGATGAGCTGACAGTCTATATTAGTATGAGTATATTTTATGATATTGTTATTAAAGTAATTTATTTTACTATTAGTAAAATAGTAGGTTGAATTAATTTTTGCTAAAAAATTTCATTTGATATCATTTAAAAGTTTCAAATAGGTACCGATGAATAATATTTTTAAATTACAACTCAATAACTAAAATCGTTATTCTTTGTTAGAATATCTAATTCCTTATAAATTTGAAATTAAAATGTCTATAAAAAAAAAATTATTTATTTTTTATATATTTGTGATTACAGTTACAGTATGAATTACTTATGAAAAACTTTATTTTAAATTTTCAATCCTTAGCTTATACAAATTGAACATTTTATACATTTTTAACTACAACATAATTTGCAAATTTTCAAGATTTTAATAAATTTTAGAAAATTAAAAAAATCATGCTTATTTTTGATATTTTTCAACTGTTATTATAACAACTTAAGAGAATCCTTGTATTACATTTTTAAGCAACGAAAAAATGTTATCGACATAGAAAAAAAATTAAAATAATTGAAAACGTCTTTTTCAAATTATTTTTTAATTAAACCATGTATAGAAAATGATATGTATCTATGATTATTTTTGTTAGAGTTACCTATACTAAAAAACAAAATCGATTTTGTCGAAAACTGGTTTTGCAAAAAATTATTCGTATTTCCTTAATTTGTTTTTAGTTTTTCTCGATACTTTTGAAAACCCTTGTACATATATTTTACCCTCAAAATACTAAATCGATTCATTTTCTTACCAGACAAGATGCTGAAGTAGAAAATCGAAGCATTTTTATGGGCCCAAAAGATGATAAGAAACAAAAAAAAGACATTGTATTTCAGTCTACCTGGATAAATTAATTAAAAAACTTCATATAATTATAAATTAATAAAAAAAAACTAGAAATCTTGAAAAATACATTGAGATTTTTAAGTGTTTATATATTGCAATAAAAGAATAGTTTCAAACTATTAAAAATATTATGGAGTTCCAAATTTTATTTGAGTCAATGCTGATATCGTGAATACAGTAAATTAATAAGTTACTTAAATAAGGAAAATAATACATAAATAGAAGAATAAATAGTAGAACTATGGTTTAATTATTTTAAATTTATTTTATATTATTATTATAACAGAATATACAACTATCTATGTAAGTAGTTATTATAATATAATATAATAAAATAAGCCATATGGCTTATAATAGTATTATACTCCTTAACTAAAGGTGTATACATTTTTTACTTCCTTCTTTTGTTTGATTAACATACACTTTAGCCTATAAAAAATGAACAAGCTCAGCTATTTTTTAATAATATTATGTAGATCATTGTTCACCAGTTTGGCTGTTTACTGGACGATTAAAGTAGGTAAGTGGGTAAGTACCAATAAAGTTAATGTCAATTGATACGTCATATTTATACGTAAACTTAGTGTAAAATGAGCTTTTCATATACCAATTGCGCTTAATAATAACCGTATAATATCTATTTTATTCAATTGTACATAATATTATTTTTATTGGAATACAATGAACATGAACATCAAAAATAAGTAAAAATTATTTAATGCTGTATGTACTTCTAATAAATTTGTTAGTACCTACTGCTATGTTTCCGCACATACGATAAACACTTCGTCTTATAGAATGCATATCGTTTAATGTCAAATCAACTGCATTCGATTGCACTCCGTTGGTATTAATTTTAGTGGTCGTGTTGTTATTTGATCTATTGCTTTTCTATTAAAGAATTAGTAATAATTTGAATTTTTCAAAAAATATATATGTATTGACGGTAAAAAATAAGGAGCGCACAATTATTGGTATATTTATCATAAAAAAAAATATCGCAATTGATATACTGACTTTAAAATACAAATTTTGTTTTAGGTGCAACTGGTTCAACTGGTTCAATTTGCCTTATATGTTTAATATGCTATTTTTACTGCTGTATTAAATTATAGCATAATATGTAGAAACATAGGTAAGTTAATGCCGTTTGTAATTTATTGGGTTATTGGGTTTACAAGTTTAATAGTAGGTGGTTGTAAATTTATAATATAATATTTAATATAGTGATATACCTATTGGTATGGTATGGGTATTAGGTCTTAAGGTACTTAGGTACGTACCTATCAAAACAACACGGTAAACAACGACGTGGCTATTATTATTGTTATTATTTTGCAGGTAAACGGGCAATATAACATAATATTTTATTGGTAGGTCGTTGATACATACTAGATAGGTAAAAAGGTAATGTGTCTATGACGTGTATTGACGTTTATGCCCGCCGCATGGTTACTTTCTCATTGATTAGTCTCGGCGATATATATTATTTAACTATATAGCAGGCGGGTATATAAAGGTAAACAATTCATATAATTATTGTGAATTGTGATCGAGAGTTACAATTCTGCAACACGCATTGACGTAGTGACGTATTTTTGCACTGATCAGTGACCACTTGCCCAGGTAACAAGTGTGTGCGTGTACGTGTGTGTGTAATATGCTATAATAATAGGTACATTGAACGTTTTATAAATTATGAAGTATCAACCTATCTATAGACCAGTGATAGTTCAAATGAAGTCATTGTCCGCCCTGAAAATATCAGACCTGTTCACTGGCCAGCTCTGAAAATTTCTAAAATATATTTTGTAGTACCTCAAACTACAATATAATTATAAAAAATGCAATAAACAATATGGTATTGTTAAGCAGAATAACACAAATATATCGAATTGATCAATTAAAAAATACGATAAATTATTTTATAGATAAAAAGGGGGTTTCTCCCACGTTTTATTTTAAATTATTGGGCCGGCCCTACAGTGAAATTACTTGTCCCCAGTTGGTTGTAAAATGTTAAACATTTTGGTGCCGCCATCGCTATTACAGTCTTTAAACAGTATAAATATTGCACATTATAAGTATCTATTATTTTGTATCTAGTCAAAATAAATAAGATAATAACAAAAGATAGGTATTATTTTAAAACTAAATCAAAAAATATATATATTAGATATACTTGGGATATTATGTATAATAGTTTCCACAAATGTAGTCATAAATATATATATATATATATATATAAATACCTATGTATATTATCATGGTTATTAATGTTAAATAGCTTGGTTAATAGCAAAGTATTTAATTTTTTTTTCCTTTTTGAGATTATAACATAAAATTATTACATAATCATGTATTTTAGTTAGTTCGTATAATATTGATTAATAAGAAGAAATGTACAATATGATGGCGTGGTCATATTATTATAATATAATTACCATCAAAATTAACTTTACCTCGTCTCCATGAATTTCAAATTGTCAAGGTCCGTGTTTGTTTCAGTTTGTTTATTGTTATATTCGTTTAGCAATTAAAAGTGAGTATTACATGGAATATTTATATTCTTGTAATTTTTGCCAATAAAATAAAAAAATGTTTAATCAAATGAAAACAAAATTATTTTTGGAAAGTAATTGAAATTTTGAAACCGTAACCTAACCTAACTAATTTGGAACTTGTTTATTGTTTACACGTAGGTATAATCATGATTTATTCCTATAAAAATAATCACTAATAGTCATACAATTTCAGCATCTCCTCATTGTGGTTAATGAATTTCTTTACTTATTTAAATTTTAAATTTAAACGTTATTTGAATTTAAGTTAAATTAAATCTCCATCTATATGATTATAGTATTGGGTATTTAACTTTTATGTATTATGTTGAATCTACACGACGATATTGGCGTGTAAAGTAATAGATATTGGTACCTATTTGTTTAATATTTTCACTTATGAATGGCAAGTGTGTTGGAAAATGGTAGAAAGAAAAATAAAATACAATAATAGGTAGGTACTTTGCAACTAGGTGTAGTGTATACCTACCGGCTACCTATAATATATTTTGCGTAAGTTTGATTTCCTAGTCGCTTATTAAACGTGAATACGTTAAGGTTTATAAATTTATAGTATTGTATGCAGAAACCACGATGCTAATCACTGGTTCGCCGCAAAAAGAAACAGCAAAAAGTATCACAAACGCAACGATAAGTAACGCGTTACTGCACACTGTGAATGCGGAAGTGCTGTCCATATATATATATATTTATTATTTACCTGTGTTTATGTGTCTGTATATTAATATAATATATTCATTATTCACGGATTAAATGCCAATAAATTGAGTAGATAAAAATGTAATCGCCTAATTTTAATATTTTGAAAACAATACTTATTATTTTTAATAAATGCCTGTATTTAGAGCCCTAGACGTGTTCATTGTATATAATTCATAAGTACATGAACGATAATAATTAATGATACCTACACAACAATTATAGTTGTGTGGAGTATTTACACAATATGCATGACCGGTAATATGTAGGTAGGTACCTCTACCTACTTGGCTATAGCAGTAGATAATTTAAAGTCTTGTTTGAGTATTAATAATATAGGTAGATAGGTACCTAACCTAACCTATGTAGGGCATAAGTACTACTAGATAGACACTACTCAGTTTATAAAATAGCTTCCGACTTCGCCCATTTCGTATTTCCTTTTTTCGTCGATTTCGATTTCTTTTAAGTGAAAATAATGTAAAAAGTAAAAATAACGAATTGAAAAAATAATTGTCACGTTCTATCGAACTAGTTTATGAAATAATCTATAGTGGTTGTTAATTGATTTCAGTGAAACTATGTATAAGGCAGTGGCAATAATAACTAGAACATCAACTTCCAATGACGCAAGAGGTTGTTATGGATTTGCAGTTTGTAGTTTTTGCACAGTGTCCCCAAGAATTCCAAAGATTCATTAAAGATTATGATAGTTTTCTATTGTTCAAGGACAAGTATGTGTGCTGTTGCAGATGAGTGTCTCGTTGATTAATTATCTGTAAAAAACTGTTAATGGCTTAGACAAATTGTCGATTTAAGTGTGCAAAATATTTGAATATTGAATTACAGTTGAATATTTTGTAGACAGTCTTGTCAATTGTCAACCAGATAATACTTTGGCAAATATATTATTTCAAATAACATTTAATATTACAACATTTAATATTTAATTACAACGAGAGAAAAAACCTTACCTCCTCCCTCCCCTAAACAATTAATTCAGTTATTGTGTAACAATCGTCACGGATTTAAGCGGTTCCAATTTAATTGCAATATCAGAATATTGCATTAAAATACTACAAAAATAAATCGTAATGGTAGTATAAAATATATGAAACAATAAGTACAATAATATGCTAGATTTGATACGTATCAAAAATATGTCGTGTTTATACATTCTTGTCATATTCGTGCCAATTCGTGATGACATGTTGTAACTGATAGATACCAACCTACAGAGTGGTGACGTTATTCGCGAGAAAATAATATTGATTATCTGGTAGTTACAGAAATTTTAGAGCAGGGGAGAACTGGCTGGATACGCTGAACAGTTATATTTCTTCTTATTGAAAAAAAAAACTCATACCGCCATTACCGTGGCTGGTAATTGATAATATTTGTTATTCATACTTCATAAATATTAATTATTAATTATTATTTACTATTAATAAGTAATAATTACTTACAATACATCAAAAAATTATTACTAATTATTAGTTTAGTATTACAGGATGTGCAAACGTTATATAAGACAAAACACGATTGACATTTGTAAACATAATTTAAATTCGGAAAACAGCATACAAAAATAATCAAATAAAATTTATAAAATTTAATTAAACAAAAAATAATACAAAACGGAATAATTTAAAATTTATTTATTTATATGTTATAATATTGGTTTTGTAGAAATATTTATTCCATGTGATTTAACAATCAATTTTAGCGATTAATCTAACAATTTATTATGTTCCGTATCCATCCGGGTCATTCTTGGCATTAAATATTATTTTTTGATGATAAACAATAAACGCAAAACTTGTATAGCGTTTAAATTGTGAATAACGTAAAACAAAATTTAAATTTCAAATGCAAGCCTTGAGCCTTTATAGTATAATGAAATATAAAAAATAGTGATAATATACCTATCAATTATTATTTGTTATTATAATTTACATAATTAAAACAGTATATATATATATGTACTGATGGTTATTAAACAGCTACAAGAAAAAAAATTATAATACACATTTAAAAAAAAATCTTCTCAAATACAATTATTATAGGTACCTGTTGACTGTTGAAAAAAACATTTCCTGCTCTGATTATAAATTTATTACTACAAATATTCACAAGATTTTAAATGAATGATACCTTTACATTTAAATAATACTGAATAACAAATTTACAGATAGTCCTGGATCTATAATTTTAATAAACTGTAATTATAAATACAATTATAGTAATTAATATAATAAAATATATTTTAATTAATCAAAACTGTCAAAATTATACAAAATTGACGTCATCAATCATAAATTATCTTGATTTAACGTCCAAACAGGTTTATAAATATTAAATAATAAAACTATTTAAGTTATTTTAAATAAGTTTGACAGTGGGAATCCTGGTAAAATATTTAATTCAACATTTAATTTTTAAAAATATTCAAAATTAAAAAAAAAAAATCATTTTTAAAAAAACTTAATTCTTTTAAACATTAAATAGTTTTTATGTAAAAATTGATTGCAAATAATATAATAAATTATTTTATCATCAGTTTTTAAAATCATTAAAAAAAGTGTTATATTTAACACTTTAACTTTGAACTTTAGGTAATCTTTTAAATTGTTTATATAAATGTTACACTAAATTTTAAACACAATAATATAAAATTGTGTATCTACATGGTAAACATACAGCCTCAAGTTTATTAAGATTAATTTTTCTTTTATTAGATATAACCGACCATATCAGTTTAATAGTTAATAAATAGTAAATATTTGAGACAAATAAAACAATAATTACAGATTTTCATTAGATAAAAACGATATTATATTCTTATAGCACTCTGATGAATGTATTTATTTTACAATGATAGGTTTTTTTCTTATGCTTATCAAGGCGATCATCACTTTTTAGAGTAGTAAAAATTTTCCGATTTTCTTCATCAACTTCTTTATCATCAATATTTCTTCATCTGGTATAAAAGGGAATCTAGTTGGTACTTTGAGGGGACAAAAGTAAAAAATTCACATTAGTTTTCAAATGTATCGAGAAAAACAAAAAAAAAAAAAACAAATAAGGAAAAATAGAAATTTTTATGGAAATCAAATTTTTGACAAGATTAATTTTGTTTTTTGGTGTAATAATAATTGTAGATGCATGACAAAAAACTTGAAAATGGAATACAAGGTTCATCATAAGTTGTTATTAGTGTAATTAAAAAAAAAGTTCAGCGTAAATTAATAATCATTTTTTATGAGCGTTTGATGATAGGATTTTGATGAAATTCATCAAAATCAAGAAAATTTACAAATTATCTTGTAATTAAAAATGTATTAAATGTATAATATTTTAAGTTTATTTTTTTTTTAATTTTGTCAAAAATTTAAAAATAAAATACAAGGTTTCTCATTACTTGTTTGAGTGAAAATTAAAAAAAAACTTGAATGTAAATGTACAATAGTTTTTTGTAAGCGTCTAAAGTTAGAACTTCGACAAAAACGTCAAAATCACGAAAATTTGCAATTTTTTTGATTTGAAAATTAATAAGAAATTTTTTGTTAATACCTTTGTTTTAAAAATTTCCCATAGGTTTTACCACTTTTCACAACAAAAAAAAAGTTTACCAGGATGTTAAACTAGTCTTTAATGAGCGTTTGAAATTAATCATTGATATTCACCTGTAAACTAACGATTTCTCATGGAACGATCGTCTTACTTTGTTATAATTCAAAAACGAATAACCGTAGATATTTTAAATTATCACCAAATATAGACATTATCGTTTTTTTTTATAAGCATTTAGTTAAAGTTCAAATTTTGATAAAATTAATCAAAATATCAATAATTTGTAAATTATTTTGTTACAAATTTATAGAATGTTTAATTTTTATAGTTAAGGTTTGAAAATTTAAAACATGGTTTCTCATAAGTATTTCATACTGTAACCAAAAAATGTATGCAAAAAATATATTAACTTTGTTTTTTTTATAGATCTTAAGTTCAAATTTGGACGAAATTAAATATTTAAACGAAGAAAGACAATGTTATAGTTATGCTTTTGTAATTAAAAAAATTAAAAATAAAAAATATTATTCTTGGGCACTTATCATTTTTAAAGTTATTGTTATATATTATAGTATAATAACACACAATGCCATTTTCAAAAGCAATGTTTTCGGAAATAAATATTATTTTAACAGCAATAACATAAAATAAAATTAAAAATTGTACTGACAGACGGTCTTTGTTCCACCTTTTTACATTAGTTTTACCAAATAAATATTCGAAACCTCTAAATAAGCAGTTATATACAATTTGAATAAATATTTAAAAATATGCTAAGTAAAAATTGTTTCATTCGATTCACTATGAGTCAAACCATGGGCATAACTTACAACCATTGTATTTGGATTACAGAAAAAAAAATGGTAATACATAAAAATCCTAGCCCTAGTTATAATCATTGACATAAATTGACATATTATTATGTCTCAGGTCTGGTTTTAGTTTGGTACCTAAATTTTACTTAGGGCAGCGAGGAGAACAGGTACAATTTATGTCAGTCACATACTTACATTCCAGATTATGTCAATATAAAATAACTTTTATTTAATATTACATAAAAAAAATTGTTTTATTTTTATAAAACTTAATTTTAAACTAATTTTTGAATACATAATTTAAAATATTTTATTTTTATTTTTAAAATAGTTAACATATTTATCAGTCAGTTTATAAATCAAATATAATAAATTATATTGTATTAAGTAACTATACATTTGAGAAAAAAATTTAATTATTAGTATTCATATTGCAATAACTTATAAATAATAAAAAATGGCATAATTTTAATTTTATATTATTTTATAATTATTCTTAAATATTAATTATGTTTTTAATTTTAGATTATACATTTTTATAATGTTTGAATCGAGTATATATTATAAAATAATGCTCCTTAATGTTTGCTCGATACAATCAAACTAGCATTCCAATTATTTTATTATTATACATAACTTATAATATATATATTATATATTATTTTATATATTTACTATAATATACTGTAATAACGTAATTAACCATATTTTATAATATTATAATGTCCATGTATTAGATATTAATTATTTATAATGACCTTGAAAGTACTCACACATAATATATTATGCATGTTATTTCATATTATATTATATAATATATTATATGATGGATTTCAAACAGTTGCGCCGTATTTGTGCAAATAAATATTCTTTTTTAAATCTTTTTTTTCAAACTTATAAATGAAATGGCTTCAATTATTTGTTGTGTTAATTAAAAAATTGAGGTAGCTAATTTAAAGATAGTTAAGAATACTTAATCGAAAATATTAATTTAAATTTAACTTAACTATTTAATACATTAAACATTTTTTTTATTAATTTTTTTAAATAGTTATAATTAAAATCGTATAAACGTTTCTGAAATAAACTAATATTTCTTTAGAGTTTATTATGAATAATCTAAATTAAATAATATTTCAATTTGTATTTGTTTTAAAAATACCTAATAAAATATGTCTCATTACTATTTAACAATAACTTTATTTAAATTAATTTTCATTCCATAATTATCTATTGTGTATAGTGTTTGGTTCATACGTATATGAGACAGTCAATTAATTATTACTCATTAGCCATATCAATGTATCGACGATATTCAAATATTGAGTACTTTCATAATGTCATAAGTTGTTATTAATAACATTGTGACAATCACAATATCACAACATAAGAACATTAAACAATTAGATTAAAAACTTTAAGTTGGGTACATATTATTAAGGTGTTATCTCAAAATTTCGCGTGAAATGAATATAAAAATAACCAACAGCCAATCATAATTAGAGCCGCACAAAAAATAGGTACTCTCAGATTTAAAAATTATTATTACATATCATAAAATTTTAATAATTTATTGTTATATATACAATACAAATAAAAACGGATAATCGCAGATAGAGGTATCTACCTAATAATATAATACAAGAATTGTTTTCAATTAAAAATGATTATCTAAGCAAAAGGCTTTACAGAAGATAGTTTAAGGTAGCTTGTATTAAAGTATTTTAAATATTCAATACAAACCTATACCTTAAGAAAATAATTAAAATTCCAAAAAATGAAAACTTTTATCATTATAGATGTCTTAGACCATCAAAATTTTATTTGAATTATAAAAAACGTGAATCAATTTCAATTTTAACAACAGATCTGTAAAATATGAAGAGTATCTAAATTCTATGGGATGCAAATGCACATTGCACACCTCTGTATAGTTGAATCTCGCAAATGACGTCTTTAATAAATATTCATTTATATTTTATTTATCTTAGACTATCAAAATGTAAATTGAATAAATAAATAAATAGTTTTTTTAATTATATATAATTTCTAAAACAACTACTGTGAAACCTCCCCTAACGAACACTTTTAAATAATGGTCTTTTTTTCGGACACAAACTAAAAATTTCTACAAACTGAATACGAACCGAACCTTTTGAATAGCGGACAAAACTTAGTAGCTGAGAGTATCCAGTATTTAGAAGTTTAATTGCATAAAGCTATAATTTAAGAATATTTTACCAGTCTAAAAAAATATTTTTTCAATTAGTAAATATTTATTATTTTATCTTACAATTTCTAGTTTTTTCATTATTTATGGTTAAGGCCTTATGAGTTTCATTTGGATTTTTTTTAACTTTTCGGAAAAACTATAATATGTTTCGTAAACAGCATTATATCTATACATTGGAATTTCCACAGAAATTACATTTCTATGTATAATTTATTTTTGAAAATTCCTAGTGAACTATAAAATGTAAATTATTTGTATGAATAAAATGTAAAGTCTTTGTTAATACCTAAATATGTACCTAGTTAATTTATGGTCAACACTTAGTAGTTTTAAATTTCTATAATAAAATATTAGGCTAAAAATATATAAGTTATTGTTAAGGAAAATGCATTTTATTAAGTACATTTTTAAACCAATTTTCCTTACACCAAAAATTAATATTAATAACTATCGTTTTTATATCTTAATATAATAAAGCTTACAAAAATATATTAAGTATAGATGAAATATTTAATAAAATAGATTTTTAGATTTCTTAAATTGATATGTTTCAGTAATTTTTATTCTCGTATATTTAAACAAGTTTTATCTAGATCAAGGATGTTTTTTTATTTTAAATAAAATATATGTTTGATCCAATTTCGAACTCAAAATATACAGTTTAATGTGTATTTTAATTCTACTTTTTGAATAACTTAAAGTATTTACCATTCACATAGCTACCTAACTTATTACACAAGGTCATGTTTTGAGTCTTCTAATAAAAAAAATTTATAAACCTAAAAATTAAAAAAAAAAAAAACACTGGATATCATAAAATAATGAAACATACGTTCTTTTGTTTAGCATATTAAGTAAATTTCAGCTAAGTTAAAATTTGAGAAATAAACATGTTGTTAAATTAAAATTTAAAATGTATACATTTTAATATTTAGTATTTATGTTAAATTCATTAATAAAAAGAAGAAATTATCACTAGGTAATAAGTGGAATCTATTTTAAAAATACAAAAAAATAAAAAAAAAAAATAAAAGTTTCATTAATTTCAATATTTTTCCAAAAACCACAAATTATAGATATTTATTAGTAAAAAAAAATTATCGTTATGTTGTAATGCTATGTATTTTGAAAGATCGTTTATGGATGTTTAATATTTACTAATAGTTAATATTATTACTATATTATTATACTAATTTTACAATCCTAAATTACTATATTTAATCAACAGTTATCTATTTCCATTTTATACTTTATAGTGTATGATAGTTTATTTTCATTGTTACAAGTATCAAATGGTAATATTTTTAAGCTGTAATAAAAAAACAGAAGTATGAATCCAAAAAAAACACTTTAATTTTGTATCGCTCAAAAAAAAAAAAATGTGTGTTGAAATGTTGAGATAATTATTATTTAAATATACACATTTCAATATATTAGAAAATTAACTTTATTTAATAATTTTGTAAGCTTTGTGTAATTTTAATGCCACATATATTTGTAATAGAAATTTAATTTTATTTTAAGAGGTTGTCAGCGCAATATTTGTTTTCATATTTGTTTTCTCTCTCAGACCCATGCGCAACATAGATAAAACACTTTCAAGTAAAATTGTTTTTTTATGATCGTTGAGTAATTTTAGAGCAAAATCACTTATTATAAAAATGATATATGATAATTTTATCGAGGGTATGGCATCAAAATTATATTTTATTATTGTTTGATTTTCAAAAAATAAATTTTGTAAATATAAATGATTTTAGAATTGATTTAAGACAATATTTAGACAAATCAGTATGTCATATCCTCAAAAATATTATACTCTATAATTTTTATAATGGGTAATTATATTTGAAGATAACAAAAAAACATAAAAAAAATTGATTTTGCGTAAATGTGTTTTGTCTATGTTTCGCGTGGACTAGAGAGAGAAAACAAACAATGCGCTGACACCCAAAACATTTAATTTCAAGTAACATGTTATATAATATTATCATTTTGGTAATGTATTTTGTATTGATGTTAATAATTTATTATAATTTAAGGTATTGCAGGGAATGAATTTGTGATGACTGGATAAATTCATATCCCACCTCCCCCAAGACAAAAACCTTAATACATCAGTGCTCCAAATTGTTGTGTATATAATGAATTAATGCTGCTCTTAACAAAAATATGTCACAATTAAATTGGATAATAACAATGATTATATAATCAATGATAATAATAATTAATACATGATTACAATGATAATTTTGTATTGATAAACATCGTCTATACGTTTCTGAAGATATTGCATAAAGCCCACGCCATCGTATATGTGACAATTAAAAAAATAACTAAGTATAAGATATATAGAGCATTACGCACATTTCTAGATCGTAAATCTACTTTTTTTCTATACCATTCTTACTATTTTTATGTACACACGCAAACTATGACGTGATATAATCTATAATATTATATTGGTTGCGCGTATACCTGTGCTGCCGTGCAGGAGTGCTCAAAATGGGAATATTTGTTTGATTTTTATAATTTTGATTTTTTTCGTTTAATGCAAGACAAGAGCTACTGACTATAGAAGAGTTTTCTGAGAGATTACCGAACGTTATAATAGCTAATAGATACTTACATGCATAACAATAATAATAATAGTAAAACACAATTTATGTGTTAAAAAAGGACAAAATAGTTTTATTGCACGACGAAGCGCAAACAAGTTTTCTGACCACTAGATGGCCCGTTTGGGTATTAAGCACAGGGGCGGCTACTTTGACTGGCACCGTTGATCCAGTTTTGTCAGACTATAAAACGCACAACTGTTCTTTGAAATAGATCACAAATCAATCAGCTTCTTCAGCAAGCACAATACCATATTATTATCACTCATCTACATTTTGCAGACCAACTAAAACCAACCATCATGAAATCTGTAAGTTTATTTTGTTCGTTTTATTTTCGAGCTTAATATTTTATTAAATCCAATAGTGTTAAATCCACTGTTTTTTCAAAGTATCTATAAATAAATTTCACGATTTATTTCTCATAAACTATAAACGTTTTATTTATTTTTTCACACACAATACATCATACTGTAAACAACTGTTTTTTTTTTAACTTTAAACCGCGATCGTGTTAGCGCTTTGTACTTCTTGTTATAGACGATACGATTCATTTTAAGTCTCTTAAGAACATCTGCGTATAATTAAGTTATAATCAGTTCACAATATTTCATACATTATAGTATAAGTTAGTTGGAACTTGTGATACTATCTAGTCGAAACATTAAATCGACCTTTAATACAATTAGTTGTAAGGTCGATTAATTAATTAATTATCTATTATTATACCTACTTACTTAGTAACGCTATTATTGCTATTAACTTTATACAACTTAATATCAATTATTATAAAATCATACTATATCGTAGGTATTCTTGCGCGCCAAACAATACGATAATAATATTATGTTTACAGCAGTGAATTTTTATTAAGTTAGTTACCTACTTACCTCATATTATTAGTTATTAGTTTAATACAATATTTTTTTAATTGTGACTGATACATATTATATTTATGTACCTAATTCATAACTACAGAAATATGTGCAGGTCATATGATAATAATATGAATGACGATTGATGACGATAACATTATGACTTTTCTTGTTTTCAGTACGTAGCTGCCGTTTTATTGTTGGCTATTGCCGTCTGCGCATCCGCCGAAGACGCCAAGCAGCAACAAGCTTCTCCTGCCAAGACAACTGACAAGCGCAGCATTTACGGACTGGGCTACGGTTACCCCGCGTACCACGCACCGCTCTCCTACCCAGCTGCCCCATTGACCCTGCCCGCATCCTTTATCTCGCCACTGAAATACCACGCGCCACTGTCCTATCCTCTGTCCTACCACGCTCCTCTGTCCTACCACGCTCCTCTCTCCTACCACGCTCCTCTCTCCTACCACGCACCCCTTTCTTACCATGCACCCCTCCCCTATCACGCTCCCATCTCTTACGCGTCCCCCCTGTCTTACTCACACGCACCTATCTACAAGGCCCCGTACTACGCCCCGTCTCTCTACTAATTGATGATATCACACTCATCATCAACTGACCCGCTGTTGCAATAATGGGAAAAAATCATGTAATCTGAACTATAATTGCTACGCCGTTGTTGTCGTCTGCAATCATTGTATTAGTAAATCATTGTTAATAATCATATTATTTTATTTGTATATCATTATGAAATATTATATTATGTGTTTATCAATAAAATAAAATAGATTTCAATTCTCTTAAAAACCGTTTGCGTTTATTATAAGTTATATTTCAACAGAAATACATATGACAGTGTTATAAACTTAGTTATATCCTCTGGGGTTGAATAATGTTTAAAAGCACGTACTACTTCTTGTTGGTGGACAGCTGCGCGTTGTTATTGGCGTTGTTGGCCGCCGAAGTGAAGTAACTGTACGAATACGGTGCCGGACTCTGATCGGATTGTTGTGGCTGGTACGTGGCCGGATATTGTGACGGCTGGTACGTGGCTGGATATTGTAACGGCTGGTACGTTGCAGGATATTGTGACGGCTGGTAAGTTGCTGGATATTGCGGTGGCTGGTAAGAGGCCGAATATTGCGGTGGCTGATAAGAGACTGGATATAGCGGTGGCCGATAAACGATCGGATATTGTTGTGGTTGGTACTGCGGTACAAACGATTCGGCAGGCCCGTTGTAGTATGGAGGCTGATATACGGGTACCGATGGATTGGTAAAAATGGAATTGCCATACGGTTGTACCACACAAGTCGGTAAATAATTCGGTTGATACAAAGGCGCGTTATTGACCGCTACTGCAGCTGCAGGTGTCGGCTGTGGCGTTTGTAACGGCTGTGCGATAGCTGCAGTACCGCCATTGTACGAAGATATTTGACGCTTATCCTGTTTTACTGTGCCCTTTTCGTCGGCCATGGCCACGGACACGATGATCGTCATGATAATCTATAAAAAAAAATAAGAGTGTATTAGGGACTAGAAAAAATTATACCTACATAAAATATTTTTTTGAATATTTTAAGATATATATTATTTAGGGTTTTAAAATTTCATGAAATTAATTTTTTTTAAATAGTCCACAAAATTTTCATAAGATATTTCATTTTGATAAAAATAAAATTACAAATAACATCAAAATGCATACAAACATATATCAAAAGAGCTTCAGAATTCATTAACTATATAAATTTCTTAATTCGTGTTTATTTAATATTTTATAATTACTAATCAGATATATTTATAGGCGGAAGCACTAATTTAGTTATCTTTAACCTTTAAATAGTATTGCTATTTGAATTCAAATAAAATACAAATTTTAAATTTATAAAATAGTATAATTTGTATTATAGTTTATAAATTATAAATTATAGCTTAAATCCTATATATCATATTTGTATATTATTAATATATATAATATATATTATAATTTATAAATATCAAAGAAAAAACAAATCATATTTTAAAATAAAATAATGTTTATTTTATTAAGTAGATAACTGTTAT
Organism: Pentalonia nigronervosa; assembly: GCA_014851325.1. Taxonomy (NCBI): domain Eukaryota; kingdom Metazoa; phylum Arthropoda; class Insecta; order Hemiptera; family Aphididae; genus Pentalonia; species Pentalonia nigronervosa. The sequence goes on along the minus strand of JACXSJ010000519.1, from coordinate 19,079 downwards.
ATCTAATTATTTAATAACAAAAACAATATTTTTCAATATTTCAAGAAGGGTGAAAGTTTCAAGTTTGAAATATTTCATATTTATAACTCCATTTATTATAGTAAAATTTACTTATTATTATAGCCATACAATATTGTATCAAAAAAAAAAAAAAATTTATTTATTTATTTTGTTCAAAGTTTGGCACAATGTTAACAGCACTTTTATACTACAACATTAAGTGTTTTTACTGATGTATTCATTTTTTAAGAAATTAAATTCATTTGAAGTTTAGATTTATAAGTCACTAATATGTCATTAAGCCTATATGCATTTTTTTAAAGTTGAATTATACCTATATAACCATTATTATAACTTAAGCTTTAAACAAAGCAGGGTTATTTATTATAGAGCTTATTATTTATTCCAATATATTAAATCAACAAACAATCAATAATATAAAACCCAAGTGAATAGTATAATGAAAAAATATTCTTGGAATATACAACTATAAATAAGGTATTGTTAAATACCTGTTATTAATTAATATGATTTATAGTAATTATTTTTATGAAACTTGTAAATCATTTTAAATAAAAAAATATGCGTAGCTTATTTAGAATTTAGATTGATATTGAAAAATTCATATCTATAATACGAATATATTAATATCTAAAATACAGTTTGCTCATTTACATAAGATACCAGTATTTATTAGAAGCGTAAATAATTATTGATAACTGATAAGTTGCAACTTTTAGAAAAAGAAAAAGAAATTGATAATTGTATGAAATTTAAAAATATATTAAGTTTAAGTAATAAATATAATCTATTTAGTATTATTTTAATTTAATATATTAATTACTATACGTCGTGTAAATCTTTTTTTACAAACTTATAATAATTTAAAAATTATGAAAATAAACTAAGATAAAGCACACTACTTATGTCATAAGACAAAATACTTGTAAAATTTAAAAATTTAAATTTATGATTTAATTACGAATTTTATGTTTCTAAAATATAAGACATTATAAAGAATATGGGGGTTAGATAAATTCACGATTTCATTGATTATAGACAATTAATTACACTTATTTTAAATGTATATTTGATGATTATAATAGGCATGTATTTAGTGTTATTATAAATTTAAAATAAAGTTATGCATACATAATATAAAGCTATTAGGGTTGTAGATAAATTGTACTTACCAAAGATTTCATTATGTTGTTGGAGTAGATATAGGTAATATAGTTTAAAAATAATCACTGTACTAACTAATCGAAAGCCAAAGTGCTTATACTTCACATTTGAACAGATCCGTTGTCTTTTATACTCTGATGGAAATCTTGATACAATTATCAAAATGTTAATCTTCTGTTTATTGTTGTCATCATATCGCGATACAATAGTTTTAGAAGGTTGCTTAAGTACTAAGAAACCACATTTTTCTATGTACTTAAGACTATTATTACTATAGAACAATTAACCACATTTTCTTTTAATTTTTATCCGATCTTCTTCCTATTATGATCATTTCGAAACCAAATTGTTAACATTTTCAACAACAATCGATCTTTGCGTTTATCTTCCATAAAGGTAACATAATACCCTTCAATACACAATTCAGCAGTAAATAAGGTATTTTTAATTACTTAATAATTAATTACTCTTCTGTGATGATTTTATTAAATATGTATGACATACATTGTATGTTATGAACTACTATCTTATGGATAATATGTTGCAAATTTAAAAAAGTGACGACATTTTTAGTATAAGTTAGTAGATTATTTTCGTTGACGTAACTAAAGTACTATACTTCGAATTAGAGTGTGTTTTAATTTTTGGTAGAAATAATGATAATCAATATAAGCAATTTACATAACATAAATTAAGTAAATGTTCAATATGTGATAAATATTAAACTATATTATATTACGCTGAATAGATCACCCGTATAATACAGTATATTTCATATATAATACATGATATTTTGTTAGTATATGTTGAGATGGGAAAATATAATTTAAAAAAGACGTAGAATCACTGAATGGATGACCAGACTGTAAAACACGAGCAGCTGATAGAGAAGTTGAAGGATTGGATGTATGTCATGTAACTAGTTGGTCTAAATGGCTGATAGATCCTAAGAAGAAGAAGTTAGTATAGGTAGTTGAGGCATATCATGAAAATATTATTTTTAATCGAATGATATATCCTAAATTATATTCCGTCTCTACAGTCGTATTTTTAAATTAGACCTAATTAGTTGACTATATTAAACAAAGACCAATCAAATAAAATATTGTATATGTGTCAATAGTTTTCAAATGATTTTAAGTAAATAATTTTTTTTTATATCATTACTATAAAGTATTTTGCTATTATGTTTTTATATAAATAAATAAACCATGTAATTAATAATCAATAACTCATCACTTATTTATAATATCATCACTATAATATTAAAAGTGTATATATTAAAAGACAAAACAACTTGTTTTCAATTAAATCGTCTACAAAATAAAAATGACTAATAGTGGATATTTATTTTTTTCTATTGTTGAATATGACCTATTTAAGTTTCAATACATGAACGGTTTAGACTTAATCACATTTCATTTAAATAGTGAAACTAACCTAACCATTAATTCATCACTGCTCAGTCAAATGAGAGAACATATTTTGTTATTATTTATTTGAACACCAAATGTATAGTGAAATTTTACAATTTTTAACTTATGTGAATTTATGAGTAATGAGTTTAAACTATAATTTTTTTATGTATTATATAAAAACTAAAAAGTCAAACGTTTAGATAACAGTCGACTGGAACTGTATAATCTGATACAATAATATATTATATGCAAGTCGTTGCGATTATACCGGAAATCATAAAACAATGTACTATAAATTTAAACTTATAGGTAATTTTGTGTATAGATACCTAGTACTCATTCGTAGTATGAGTAATTTATTGACACGCATTAGGTAATTGACTTCTTATATCTCGTAAATCCGGTTTTTATGCATTCGTTTTTTAAATGACATTTATTGAAATGGAATATAATATTTTGTTGCAACAAAAATTTCACTGTTTGATTCACTGATAAAATGTTATGTTTTTATTTACAAATTTCATTTTTTCGTGAAATAATATTAACCATATTTAACCATAATTATTTAATTGATATAATTACATATTTTTCCAATACTTATAATCGTAAATGTAAAAAACTTATTCCATTTTAAAAATTTAAATAAATTATAATAATTAGTGACATATTATTAAATAATCATTAAAAAACAAAATACAATTATACGTATATTAATATATTTCATGTTTATAACTAAAAACATTGTTAAAATATTAACTAAAAATAAATCATAAAAAAAAACAATTTGCAATTTACTCAGTTTCCTTCGTTTTATGTAGCCCAATAAAAAAACACACACACACAATTTAAATGGATTGGAATTCAGTAGAAAATATCCTTCGACTTTCCATATTGATGGAAACTATAGTTGATATAATTATAAAACTATAACTCGTTTATTAGCTATAAATGTTCATTAACTATTTACAATCACAAGATTATCATTATTTTAGACAGTATTCCAAAAGCTGTACACAAGTACACCATGTTCTACAGAAGCGAGAACAAGGATTTTAATCGTTTATATTAACAAACTACAAAGTCCCAATATTTGCTATTATTGTTTCATCTAGTATTAGTATACAATGAATTAAATAACTTATAATTTACATATAATATACAAAAATATGTCCTACACAATTTTACGTTAATCTAAACTTTTGAAATATAATACATATAGTAAAAACGTAATGCTCATTAATTCCGTGATATAAGAACAGATCATATTATTTTATAGGTATTTGCACATAGACTTGTTCGGTAGGGCTAATTATTTACTTGAATAATAAATATAGTCTAAAATAATATAATTAATATAAATTACGAGAGGTTTTTTATAACTCAAAGCTGCAAAGCTGATCGTTGGTATATGTATGTAATCGTTATTTAGTAAGTCTATAACGTTAAGTGTTAACGTATAATATGAATATTTTATAGCTACGTATAATGAACTAAAATAAAATGTTACAAAATACATCACCTTGCCATCTTTAACGAATAATAATAGAAAGTGAATGGTATCATAGGGAAATTATATGATTTAGGAAATCATCGTCTTTGATACAGTACCTACAATGTATACAGATTACATATTACCTTCTACCGATTTTGGTAAAACCAGTTTGACTTATCGATTTTATCTACATCTATATAGCTCGTATTTCTGTTTTTTTTTAATAAAAAAATTTGTTATTAGTGTTTGTTGACATTATAAATGATATTTTATTTTTGTCCACTGTTTTTTATACCTATTAGTTGTAACATGTATAAGACGTACCTAACCAGTTTGCTATAACCATGTAAGGGACAAGTAAATAAAAAATCATCTTGTGTAAAATTATTCATTAAAAACTGTAAAGACACCATTCATAAAACTACTGGATGATTGAATGTCATTATTTATACGATATTGATTTATTTCATTGGGATATTTTAATAGGTGAAATTATTTAGTAGATTATTGATGCAAGATTTATTCATACATGATGTGCAAGGATTGAATTTTTTTGACCATGTGGTGACAAATTTAATGTCACAGATAGAAAGCTGATAATTTGGTGTTGTATAAATATATAGGGCACAACTAATTGCTAGATAAATATCATTTTTTCAGAAATGATTTTTATAATAATATTATTTTGTTATTTGGCCTATCAAAAGAAAATTTTTTTAAAGGCACTTCAATAAAATAAAAACTAAAAATCTTCTACACATATTAACCTCAATAAATAATATATATTGTTATATTTTTCTCTTTTTGTTGAAAAAATGTAAATAAAGTAAATGGTTATTGGAGGTAACACAAATTGTTTAAATAAAATTAATTTTGTAGTTCATATATTTTTTATTAGGTATTTAAAATTAAATAAATACACATTGATGTTTATATAGAATAGTTATGTAAGATATTTGTTTTGGAAATAGATAAATTTAATCTGAAAACATTTTGAATAAATTTCTTTTGAATTAAAATAGTTGAGTCAATATTAATTATTGTTTAAATAAGGAAACTTATTTACTGTAATTATAAAACATATTTCATAGAAGTTTCAAACAATAGAAAGTGGAAACATAACCTGTATACATTTTTTTTTCTCTTAAAGTCCTAAATTGAACTCGACTTTATATGAAACAGTATGACAAATAAAAATGTATTAAAAATATATTTTTTTTTTATATAACTATGTAAAAATAAGCATTGAAAGTAATGTTACTTTAAGTTACATATGTAGTACATATTTAATATCATAAAAATGCCCATTAACTGTATATACAATTTTGAAAGTACTACGGAAATAACTACTTTAGAATTTAATGTGATTATTCAATATGGCACTGATGAATAGTGACTACTGGTACACCATTAATATACTCACTCCAATAAGTAATAATAAATTCATAGTATAGTATTTACTATTTAGTATTCTTCTGGTGTATGAAGAATGTTTACTTTTTTAATTTTAACTTAAATATTATAGTATTTATCATAAAATAATTGATATGTTTTTCATCAAATATTGCAGTTTAAAATATTTATTATAATATTAATTAGGTAGATTTAACATACTACACATATACTTACGTATATATATACAATACATATATATTGTATAATGATTATAATAATTATTGTTGTTGTAATAATAACTCAGTAATGTGTAGTTGCTTTAAAATGAAATAATACTTTTACTTAATACCTATGTCCAATGCAAATATATGCTTTATTGATAATTTCTTGAAACTTAGAGTTGATTTTGATAGATTTTCTGAATGGTTTAGTGCAGGGGTCGGCAACTATTTTTTATCGGAGTCCTAAAGATTAAAATAATAAATCAATGAAGTCTAGTGAAAAAAATCTTTGTCAAATCTTTATATTTGAAAAATAGCAGTATAAAAATAAAAATAGTTATCTAGTTATTACAATTAATTTATATTAAAAATTACAATATTAGCAGTATGAAAATAAAAAAATTAACTAGATAATTACAATATTAGAGAATTAATAATAATTTTGTATAATAATAATAATAATTTAACAAGTAATTTAATGTGAAAAATTGCATTTTTTTTCTTAGCCAATTTTTTAAAATCGGGAACTTGTGGTGAACAAATTATGCGCAATGTGTCTTCAAGGTGAGAGTTTGTTAATTTTGTCCGATATTTGTTTTTCAAAAAATTAATTTTTGAAAATGATGCTTCACAAATATATGTCAAACTATATGATTAAATATACATAATTGAAATATACATTTTCTATTAATAATAATAACAATAATAAAATAATATAATAATATTTAGTATATACTTTTACAGCAAATAACATAATCAAATACAATGTGTTGACGAGGTCCAGAGTTTTACCTTCAGCGGTCCAGATCCAGACCGCGGGCAACTAGATGCCGACCTCTCGTTTAGTGCATTGTGTTTGTAACTCATTATTTATAAGTTCAAGGTTATGAAAGTTCCTAAAATTAGCTACTGGTAGTTACTTGTAGTCTTTTTATTGTTTTTATAAGACTGCAGATATTTTTCGTGTTTTTGATAGTGTTGTGAATTTTGGCTTTAAGTTGATCATTATCATGTATAATATGTGTATTGTGAGGCTTTTAAAAATCGTTATTACTTTAAGAGGTTCGTTTAAGGATTTCGGCTTGGCATGTTCTTTGGTGTTATTTTGTGCTTTTGATCGTTCTATTCTTGAATATGGTGTTGTCTGTCTTAGGTTCCCATATTGCTGATGATTTGTATAAGGCTGCTTGAAAATTTTAGAGAATGTTTATGCGCTTTGCCAGTTTTATTAATATTTTCAAAATATTTCTTAATCTCTCAGGGAAATTCCTTAAAAAAAGTTAATTATACAAGTACGAAAAAAATGGTAGTACTATAAGTAGTTCAAATAATGATTGTAATAAAGTAGTTATTTAAAATCCCATATTTACACAGACAACTAAAATTTTAGTGTATAACTTTAATAAGATTTATTTATGATACAAATTAAATACGTTTTTGAAATTATTCAAGTCTTTCTAATCTCTTGTAATATTTTAGGCTAAAAATATTTGGCATTCGGATCATATACAGCTATATATTTAAATCAGTGATGTATTTATGGAATGGATCCCCCATAACCATTTTATTTTTAATATTTCGCATCTTAAAGAAATTTATGTTCAGATGATAATATAGAAAAAAACACTCTGCAGTAGGTGCTTGTCATTTAGCTTACAATTGTTTGACGGTGAGTTAAATGATTTTTAAATTGTTTTGAGACAATATTTAGACAAATCGATATGTTATATCCACAAAAATATAATTTTCTTTAATTTTTGTAATGGGTAATTATACTCTAAGATTAGCCAAAAACATAAAAAAATTGTGAATGCGTTTTGGTTATGTTAGTGTGGGCTAGAGAGAGAAAACTAACGGTGCGCTGATATCCTCTTAATAAAACATTTAATCTGATGTTACATGTTATATAATATTATGAGTTTGGTAATGCATTCTGTATTGATAATGATAATAATTAATAAGTTATTATACTTTAGACATCATAGGGAATGAGGAGCAAAGCATCACTCGAGTTAGTTACCACTGGATAAATATATACATACCTCTTTCCCATAAAACAAAAACCTAAATACGATACTAGTTTAAAAAAAAAACATTGAAACTAAAAATTATATTATTGCTAATAAATTCCTGGTCTTGGGAATTTGCACATCACTGTGCGTGCTCTAGTTGCTAATACAGTATGATATGTACAGTATAGCTATACATTATTTTCTTTTTTGACTGAGTTGAGGTGTACTGCAACTGCAGGTAATTAACTAACTTCCTTGATGGGTTAGTAATGGTAAAATTGAGTCATCTGTTCTTGTACCACTAATCATATGTTCTAAAATACCATATGTTTTAATGTTCATATCGGCCCAATGCTCATTTTTATATTTCACATGCCACCATCAATTATAGAGCCAACAAGCCCCTTAGATCGTGAATGATGTCGAGGCACCAATGTAGTGGCGTGAAGAAGTGAAATATTTTATCAGGCAATTTATTTTTTAAATGACTTACCACCATTTGACTCCTATGTAGTACCCACTACCTATGTGATATGTACATGTACAACAATAATGTAATAATTTATTTTAAATACTGTAATTGAAGTATTAATTACTATTAAGTTACACCTAGTAATTGATAGTAAGTTCATGCAACTATTTAATTCACTTAACCATCATCCGCCCATCCCTATAAATTTATCGGGCAATTGCCTTTCAAAATCACGGTAAACAGGCCACTGCACCAATGTGTATCTTACTTTTAATTTTTAAAAATATTTTAATTTATTTAAATATAGTCATGCACCTACTTATAACATGTAATATTTAAATTATATTGTAAGCTTGAATTATTATAGATTATCGTACTTTATAAATTAAGGGCATAGCCAAGGTAGAACTTATTACTAAATAATAAATGTATAGATGCTTATTTTGCGATGGCCTCTTATAAATTGAATTTTGTCGAAGCTCGTAGCCAGCCTGAATCCGCTACTTTTTTTTTGTTTCTAAGACACTTGGTGTGGGAGTCGCTTTCACATTGCTTCCATCCAGCCTCACATCGTTTATTTTAAAATACTAAAATCTGGCCCTACCTTTATTATCATAAGTCACAAAGTTAAATAACTTAAAAACTGTATGTTGAATTAAAAAATTAATTATAATTAAAAAAGGCATGCTGGAGATTGTAAATTGTACCCACAATGAACGGGTAGTAAAAATAGTATAGTAAATTGTGCCCGGCATTTTTCGATTTCTAAAATGGGTATTGTAAATGCATCTAGGAAAAAATACTCGAAGAAGAAATACACATGGTAAAAATACCCGTGAAAATATTACTCAATAATAGAAATACTCGACAAAATAATAATAATTATAAACACATTAATAAAAAAAAAAAAAAAAATGTAAATATTCATACTTGATAAATTGAGTATTAGCTATAAATATAACATAATATCAAATAAAATCCAAGAAATCACTAGAAATTTACATAAAAACTCCAATATAATAATATTAAGAATATATGGTTTTTAAATTAGTAAATATCATTATTTTGAATGTCTAATGAAGGAATATTCACAGATTATAAATGTCAATAAATAATAATATCTGTGTATATAGATTAAAAAATATTTTGGCAACTAATATGAGTAATAGTCTGTTAATGATTTAAAATATCATAATAAATCTAAAAAAAAAAGTATATAATATACATATTTGAAAAATTGAATAAACGTATGTTAAATAATATTTGGTATTTTTTTTTTTTGGGTATTATTTTCATGTGTATTATTTCCACGGGTATTTTTTCCACTGGGTATTATTTCCACGGATTTTTTTTCCATTGGGCATTTTTTCTCCAGGTTTTTTTATATATTTAAGTGACCTTGATTTCATCGATATCTATTTTATACTCAAAACACTGTTGTACATTCATTAGTGTAAAAGTCGAACATTTATCACTTTAATCGTTATAATTTATTGATATCAATATAATTATTTAAGGGTTGAATATGTGAAAATTATGTTGCATTACTATGCTAATAATACACGAAAATAACATAAAATTATTTTTATTTACTCTATGTATGATTAAATTAACAAAACAATTTTTCCCAACTTAATATGCCCACCTATATTATTTAATTTAAAATAAAAATTTAATTTTTCCATTTTTTATTAATTTACTTATATTAACCAAATAAAAATATCATTTTTGAAGGACAGTGATAGTCACCTCCTTATGATGTCGTCTGTATAATGCTAAATGGCTATCATAAAAATAATATCTTTCCTGGGCGCAATTTACTACATCAAACTTTATACCTAAAATATACTGTTAATATAAATCCTGTAAATATAAATTTACAATTTTTTTCATACGTCAGGAGCAATTTACGTTGGTCCAAATTGGTAAGTGGGTACCGCTTTGCTATACAGTAGATGTCGAATAAGTCACTTTCATGGATGTATTAAATTTGAATTAAATGATATTAAATCATTGTATACGAAAAACGATTTTGAGCAATTAGCAAAGACTTTATTACTAATTGAGATTAATTAAAATATTTTGAAAATGATAAATAACTATTTGGTGGAAATTTTAAGTATCTACGATTATTCGTCGTTGAATTATGACAAAATAAGAAAATTGTTAAATGAGAAATTTTTAATTTACCCAACGTTGTATATTCAATGCCGTAAAAATTTGAACTTTAATCGCTTATAAAAAATTAATTTGACTTTCCGTAATTTTTTTTTTTTTTTTTTTTAAAGATAGAAATACTTATAAAGAATCTCGTTATAAATTTTTAAATGCTAGCTATGAAAAAAAAATTGATATGCAAATTTTTACAATTTTAACGAAATTCTAACTTTAGACGCTCTTAAAAAATTATTGAGGGTTTACGCTTAACTTTTTTTTTTTTTTAATTATACTTATAACAACTTGTGATGAATCTTATCTTGAATTAAATAACTATGAAGATTTTTGATAGACCGAAAATTATTTAACGACAATCACTAACAAAAAACCGAACATTTCTCATGGCTATGAATAGCTCAAAAAAGAAAAAATATTATCATGTATGGAAAATAGCCATATAAACATTTGATGACAATTTTAAATATGAAGGTGATTAGTTTTTGCGTTAATCATAAAAACTAAAAAACTAAATCGATTTTGTTAAAAATTGGTTTGTGTAAAAACTCTGTTTTTCCTTAATTATTTTTTGGTTTTTTTCCGGTGTTTTTGAAAACCACTAGGAATTTTTTATTTTTGGCGACCTCTTTAAGTACCAATAAGATTCGTGTTTTTCAGAAATATTCAACAAGATGAAACAAATTATTGAGCTTTACTTAATTGTTGAAGATACTTGATATAATGATGTATAAGTTGTAGTTTCATGAATTTTTAATTTTTTTTTAAGTGTATACGAAGAATATAATATACAATATATTTTACAATATAAATATATCTAATATTGCCCATATTTTATACCCTTTCTTATTATTGCACTATATTTTTTGTATACAAATATTATACAATTAATTTCTGATAAACAATCAGTGTTAAATTTAAGTATTTTTTAGACGTTTAACTATAGTTCTGGCAAGGTTGATTAATATGTTAAATGTAATTGAAAACGAAAAGTGTAATTATGCATTTATTAATCTACATAAGTATTTTATAAAAAAATACTTTCATCACTTCACTCAGAATCTAAAATATTAAGATTATTTTTTTCGTATTCATTATTTGTTTAAACCCGTGTAAACAAATTGCACAAAGTCTGACATTAACATAGATAATATATAAATAATAAACTAAGTTATTGACTATTGTATTGTTTACTATACGTCTTGCACATTATATAAGTGGTTCTGAAATTATAGAAACGATTTAAATTTAACGATCTAGATACGTATGTTTTTACGTAAAATATACAGTCATGAAAATAGATCGTTATTTAAATCTGTAAATTGCAAACTTAATTAAATACTTAATAATTCTTCAGTCTCAACCCCTGAACATTGACGGATCTATTCGTTCTTAATTAAACCTGACTACAATCGTACAAATTTACAATATCAATCTATGTAGATGTAGAACCATAACAATAATTGAAAGTATCAATTATAGTGTCATCCGAAAAAATCATAAATTACATTTAAATTTCAGTCTTGATTCAAACAAATCAACCTAGATTGACCATAATATAGTTTAGAAGAATAACAGTTTTGTTAATGATATGACGTTTCAAGAAAATCTTCAAATTGCGAGTAGGTATTAGGTAATTTTTTAATAATATCTCAGCAATAACGAGTCAGATGCGTTATACGGAACATCGCGGTATTATAGTTATAGATACATGCGTCGGGTCGGTAAACTTTGCACAAAAAGTGGTGATTTCACACACCACACGTTCGTTGTGCTATTCCTTATAGGCCACAATCGGTACTTACCGGTTTATCCGGGTAGTTATATCACACACACACACATACTTCATGCCGTGAATTCAACGTCATCCGTGCGCCGACTGTTGACAAGGGACCGCGGGGACGGACGTCCCGCCGTCGACCGGTTTGTCCGGCGTGCGCGCGTGTAGCACAGGATGATGGACCCGGACGGTCTCCCCAGTTACCCGGGTGAAAGTCTTACAGAAAAATACGCCCGACTAAAGTGGTATATATAATCCGATTGCTCCGTGAAAATCGTCAGTCAACAACAGCACACGCCGCAGCGCGAACAACCTCCAAGGGGCACACCGTCTATTTTTTATCGTATATTATATACCTTGGTTTATAATAACATCATCGTCCATCGCACACACTATTATAATCGAGATAAACCAAATACAATCGACAAAGATGAAAATACACGTGAGTTTTTTTGTATTATTACTATTATTTTTTTTTCTTTTCGAGTTAAATAACATCATTAACCCACAATCGCGTACTTCAGTAATTTCCAATTAGCATTAAGCCACAACAATCCCTATAGTGAAATATGCACAGGTATTTCTAAAATTTGCATTCAAACAAGTTAATCATTAATAAAATTTTACAATGATCCACAGCAACTGCGATATGACTAGTACAAAAATATAACCTATTACCTAGCCTAACCAAAAACGACTATCCGACGCGTATGGAAATTGATGATACTTATCATCAATCATATAATAAACTCGTGTATCATTTATATTTATACAGGCGTTGATCGGTCTGGCGTGTTTGGCGGCCATGGCCACTTGTTCGGAAGACACGTCGGTCGAACAGGCGCAAAATGTGCAACAGGACCAACAACCGGAAGAGGACCACCAATCCATCAAACGCGACGCAGTTGAAGATTACGGTGCGGATGAGTCGTACGCTCCATCAGCTGTCGCCGGCGGTGAAGCATATTCACACGCCGCCCCCGCCGAAGCATATGGACCGGTCGCCCACGCTGCCGAAGCATACGCACCGTCCGCCCACGGCGCGGAAGCGTACGGCCCGTCTGCATACGCCGCCGCTCCGGCCGCTTACGCCGGCCCCACAGCTTACGCCGCCGCCGCTGCTCCGGTCGGTATCGCCACCGCACCTGCCGCCTACGGATACGGACCATCCGCATATCCCTCAGTTTCCGGGTAAGTAATCCTGTGTACTCTAAGTATGGGTACTTGTTGTGGGATGTTGTGTGTCACCTGCCCTGCTTAGTAGTAAGTGAACTATATTAATTAGGACATTCCTTTTCGCCCTTCCCAGGTGGTCATGCAGGCCATGCTACAGATATATCGCGATTACGTCCATTATAGCCAAGCTACACATATTTTTAGAGTCGTCTTTTCAAACTGCGCATGTAAGCTCTTGATCAGTTATAAATTCGAACATGATTTAGTTTGATGTGCTTCGTCAAAAACGGTTATTAGATAATTTAGCCGATAAAATGTGTGTATTCTATGTAGGTAGGTACACCAATGCTAAAAAATCCCCACCAAGTGGACTCAGCGATTAGTGTCCCGGACTTATCCTCTAGAGAATTGTTGTGTGTGTTCACGTGGTTAGTCATGTGACTGTAAATAATCGAAACAGATTTTTTTTGTACGCGTAATAACTAAAAAAAAATTCAAAGAAAATATAAATATCAAACGGTGGAATGAGAGAAAACCAGAGCCTTACGTAAATGTCTTATAAACGTGTTATTTTATATCGCGAGGTCCATCCACGTAGAAAGCCGATTTGCATGTTAACACTGTACATTATAATAATTTGTAATATTTTATGAGCAGCTACGGCTGTTCTGTATATGGATATGAGTTGTATTTATAGCTGACTCGAAAGTCGAAATCTCATGGTATCTTTTGAAATTGTTCCAACGTTCGTTTCTCTCGTTTGGCATCTCTATAAATTAAAATCTCGTTGGGTTTAACGTTCGTCTGCTTGTCATATTAATATACTAAATATTCAATATTTTGTATATTACAACGACGTAACACATCTTTGACTGCAATACAGCGCGTGGCTGGACATGTTTTCATGGTAATAATCGTTATTCGGTAATCGATTCCGCCGAACGGAAATGGCGTGTTGTTGACAGTGGGCCGCGACCAATTATTTAGTTGTATAGTCGACGATCGCCGCTGCGACTACAAACCCGTGAAAACGTCCATCGAAATAAATAATGAGGAAAATCGTAAAAAAAAATGATAAAAATAGTAATAATATACTTATTAAAAAAAAAAATCACTCAAAACCGACAACACAATTGGAGATGGAAAAACTGACTGATACACCACAACATAATCTTACGATAATGCAATACAAATTTTTTTCAACTCTTTCAACTTTACAGATACGGACCAGCTTACGCTCCATCATACGGACCCGAACACGTGATCTCGCAACACGTTGAGATCAACCGCGCCATACCCGTGCCAGTGTACAGGACAATCGCCGTGGGCGTACCGCAACCTGTTGCCGTGCGTGTGCCGTACCCGGTGCCGGTCATCAAGACGGTCGCATACCCGGTCGAGAAACCCGTGCCATACCCAGTCGACAAGCCCTACGCCGTGCACATTGAGAAGAAAGTCCCAGTGCCCGTCGACAGACCGTACCCCGTGCCTGTCTACAAGATCAAGCACATTTACCACGAGCCTAAGTGGGCCAAATGGCTCAGGGACTGGTAATAACCGTACACTCACGCCAATACGCCATACAATATAATATTATATAAGTCGTAACTCGCATTACGTGATTGAGCTGTGTTAAGGTTTTTTACTTACCTAATCTGACCTATAACCCAATCAATTTAACTATTGTTACCTATATACCTAACCTGTATCTGTATATCGCCGACACGCACAGTAATCTGGACGGTCAACGATGCAACGGTACGGTTTATTTTCGATCGTTGTTTCTTTTTTGTTTTAGATAATACGACGTGACTTACAAACATTTTTTTTTTAAATATACAAGCGTTTATGCGTAAATGTTAATAAATTATGTAAGCACGGCTGCTAGTGTTACGATACTGATGATAATTGAACATTTGGACTGATCGTTCACGTTAATCCAGTGTGCATTTACATGATTTTATTTTTTTTTTTGTTTTTATTTGTACTATAATTTTGTTAACTAGTATGTATTTTATCAACAACAATAATCAATTACAACAGCGATGAATAAAACACGATTATTTCCATAAAAAAAATGTATTGTATAATTATTTTCGTTACCTAGCTTTTAAAGACACGGAATAAACACGCGGTAAGACACTAATTGTATTTTATAATGATGTTTATCGTTCATTTTGAAATCGATGAAAATATTTATGTAAAAAAATATTAAATCGTTTCTATCTTAAGATCTTAATTTTGCCACTCTGCATCCATCTTACCATATTTTTTAGTTTGTTTAGTTTTTATTGTAACAGTAATATTTTACAAGTATGTAAACATATTTTACAAGCAAATCATACATAATAAGAATAGACCCTTTTGTTGTTAGATTTTTATTAACAAGGCCTGGAAGACTCAGCCTCGATGTTCATTAGGTCGGATTATTGTACTAAACTACCTTAATCTGTTTATATATTACTCTTTTGTTTATAAGCTAATTATATTATAATATTCACTCCGTGTTGCAATGTCTTCATCTTGGGCTGCCACTGCATTAATTGTTATAGTTTTTAACAATAGCCATAATTCAGTGAAGTATATAGGAACTATTTTCACTATAGGTTAATTTACCACTAGTTAAATATAGCACTAACATAGCTATAACTACTAGTAGTCAGATATTAACTAGACATTTTTTAGGAACCAGGTGGTCATAATTATGATATAAACAATAACACAAATAGAGATTGCGCCATTTTATTTTATAAATATTTATTATTATATAAATTAAATTTTTTATATATTTTTTTTTAAAAAAAATAATGACATATTCATTTGTACTTAATGTTATAATATTACGACGAATCTTCATCAAAGCAAGTTCCGAGAATCTATAATGTCCTTGTTGATTCCTCAAAAACGGTTCTATAATCAATCTATAGGCTATAGCGTGTTGAATAACTCATCTAAATAATGTAAATATAAGTATACAACAGTAAATAGAACGCACCATCGACCATCGATGTATGTAAACTTAACTCTTAAGCATTGATGGTTTTCTCTTATCACATACCAGAAAGTATACAATTTAAATTCCATTTTTCATAACTCATATAGACTAAGAAAAAACGAAAAATCTTAGGTACCTATAACATCAAAGTACGAACTGACCACGGAGTATGGTTATGTAAAATAGTATATCCATAAAGAAATATGCATGTAATGTTCTGAACCTGAAATTTCACGTTAGGCCCTGGTCCAGGAAGCTCCCCCTATATACGCCACTGGATAGATACGATAGGTTATAGACTTTACTGCAGCTGTTATGCATTTGTTTAAACGTACTTTATCGAGATTTCATTAGTTATAATTTATTATATAGGTACATTTATAAAAATGATTTTTTTAAGCACTCTCGTAGTCTTGTCCCCCTTTTTTGCTTAGATTATACTATTTAATTATCTTTTTTTATAATATATTGATATGTACCTATCAATGTGGTTTACGTAAGTGGGTATCCATACAATTGTCTATTAGTCACTAGATCTTAAAAAATAAATGGTGGACGCCGAGCATAGTTTACTTCATGTCCTCCAAGACGTCGAATTCCTAACGATTCGCGATAAAATGGTTTTTGTGTCGCCGTTCGCAGTATATTATTTAGTCAAGCTTCCACTGAAAGTTTAATTTTCAATAAATGTTTTTATTCCAAACAACTGGTGGTAAAATGGGAATTTCGCAACGGAGCGGACCGAAAAGTGGAAATTCCCGCTACGTAGTGGTAGGAAAAATTAATATCTAAATTAGGTTAATATACAATATGGAAGTATCGATATGTTTTATCTACATAATGTCAAATGCTTGATATTATGGGAGATTCGGGAGGGGGAGGTGACGGTCTACTTCTTTTTTTTAAAAAAATATTTTTGCCTAAATCTTCAATTATATCACGATCAATATGACATTTAAATATTCAGGTTAACAATTTTTTTTACACTTCTGTATCTCCCTCCGAATTTTTTTCCAAATTAATCACTCAATATAGGTGACTAATATAGTATCACTGATAGGTGGATTACTTCCATGCTATTCTATATGAAACAGTTTGGTGAATCTAGATACCGAGAACAGTTAGAACAGTTCATTATGGATTACCATAATATTGATAGAGACGTTATCGGAGCTAGCAGCAGAGGCGAGACAAAAAATAGTATGTTTGGTTGAAGGCAATTCAATCTTGGGTGAATTAAGTGTCCCACGTGACTGAAATAGCTAACTTTCCACCCTTGCTACACAATAGTAAAATATGCTCGTGCCGCAATCGAAGGCTGCAATCCGCTATTAAGACTGAAATTGTCTTCCCGCATGAGCCATGTTTACTATTTTTTGTTATGCATCTGCTGCCTCCGAAAATACGTTTATCAATAATATGAATAATCCATAGTGAACTATTCTGACTGTTTTCGATATTTAGATTCACCAAACTATTTCATATAGAACAGCACGGGAGTAATCCACCTAAAAATTAGCATTTGATATTATAAATAATACGTATATAATAAAATTGATGTATATTTATCTGTTTTAAATAGTAACCTATACGACTGCTGCGTAGAGGATAATTTACTTTACCACCCGATGGTCGGAAAAAGAACATCTACAGTTCGCTAAATGGAAAAAGATTATTTTCCAACGCTTTAACCGGCTTTGGAATCCATAATGAACTGATTTTGTTGTCCGGTTAGTTTATATTCTTATTACTTTCTCTCTAAAAAAAGTCTTATTTAATATTATTTATATGTTTTTGAATCTTGACAAACTGCATTACTTCAAAACTCAACGAAACGCGTCGACTAAAAATGTATATTATTTATTGGAAATAATTGTAGTTGCTCATGATCAGAGCTCGGATATTAATGTATTTGTATAATTTTTTTTAGAATGCTTGACACGATACAATCCAAGTTACTGTTATGTTTCAAGTGCATACTAATCCAACGATTTTTGTTTAATGCATTTTTTCATTTTATTACGTATTTCTAAGAATATGACTAAAAAGCCCTTTGAAGTTCATGGTTTTTTATTTTTTACATACGTGAGTCGCGCACTGATGCTATTGATAACGTGATCGTGATAATTGTTAAAACACGCCCGCCCATTAAATTGTGATAATGTATCAATTTATTTATATTCAAATTATTTTTTATTTCAAGTCCCACACAATCATAATTGGTTATTTTTTATTATGCAAAATTACATAATTTTTTAATTTATATTTCAATAATTCAATCCTTGGCAAATCTGATATCAGTACAACACAATTCTGCAATACCGCGGGCGATGCACTGTGTGTAATAAATGGTAAATTGTTAATGGTTATAACTTCGAAACTAAGTTTGACTGATTCATTTTGATTAAACCGACGTTCTTAATTCGTTGAAATACTTAAGTTCGAAAAAAAAATAAATAGAAATTGTAAATACCGCGGTAAAGTTGATATTTTAATAAAAGCATTGAAGCATTAAAAAAATAAAAAATAAAATATGTAATACAAATTTTAATACAATATACAAGGTGTAATTTAGAAACCTGATAAATAAAAATAAAAATTAATACAAGTTAACCGTATAATAAAAATTATGAAGATTATATGGATAATAAACAATTTAAAATTTACTCGACATGCCTAAAAATTCCTAAAAATAATATTTTGAAAAACATTATTAGGTTTTAAATTAATTTACCCCCCCCCCCCCAAAAAAAAAAAAAAT
>JACXSJ010000518.1:102918-249095 GCA_014851325.1 Pentalonia nigronervosa | reverse complement strand
CAATTTCTGAGTTTCTTAACTGATAATTTTTCATTTTGAAACTCTTGTTCGATTTTGTCTCGAGCTTTCCATATGTTGGAAATTGTAGAGTGACCTACGCCTAATTCATTAGCTATGTCGGAATTTTTTTCACCTTTTTTTAAACGAAAAATGACATTTGCCTTTTCTTCTATGGTGAATTGCTTTCGTTTGCTCATTTACAATTTCACAATACAATTTAACACACGAACACAAAACACATTTAACCGCACGACGATTACCCGTACACTGACGATAAAATAAAACTGACGACTAAACAACAATGAAATTATCGGTATTATCGGTATTGTAATAGTACCTTCGATTAAGTAAAGTCATTATAGATAAAATATTTTTCCAATTTAACAAAAAATAACCGTCATAACATCCGTATAGTCACTATACAGATGTCATTTTAATCGATACAAATTAGTACATACAATATAGGAGTTTTGCCGGGACTTGCAATCTAAGGTCATTACACCCAGTATGTCATTACAACCGGTGTCATTATAAACGGTTTCTACTGTATTAAAAATTATAAATTCCATCACGAGTTAAAATTGGTAAAACCACATGCACAAGTATCTACATAAGTTAACTTTAGATATATAACCTAGCCTATATACCTCTTTAAAATTGAAAATGTTAGTTCCCACATAAAATTAGACACATTTTCTTCTTTTATTCAAATTAATACTTAATAATTTGTAAAAGTGTCTACACAGGTAAACATTTAATACCTAACCAAACCTATACATCTCGTTAAAATTGAAAATGATAGTTCCCACAGAAAATTAGACACATTTTCTTCCTTTATTCAAATTAAGACTAAATCACTTAGGACTGACCACTTATAATACGATTGTATTTTAAATGTCTTTATTTTCATATGAAAATATTAATGGAAATATTGAATCAAAGTAAATATATAAACATTTTTTAACAGATTAGTTATTTTTTACTAGGTATGCAGTATTTACTTTGTCTTTGGCCTTTTAATTAATTTTCTCTGGTCTATTGTACTTGTATTATTATTTTTAAATACCTATTTGTCTTTCAGTACTTAGACAATATGAATGGTTTTACCTGATATGTTTCTCATTAAAAGTTGAATACGCACAGTAATTTTAATATAAAAGCTGTCACTGCGTGGTGAGATATCTACCAGGTAAGCATTTTTTGATTTAATAACACAACTGGTCAAATATTTAAAATCTGATTGAATCATCGTTTTTAGGACAAAATACACTTTGGTATAAAAATCAAGCAATGTCATTTTTTTAAGTTGTAATTTTACTTAACATAGAATTTACTCCAAATTCATACCTATACGTAAAACATTCACTTTTCGGTCACGTTTAAGATCAGAGTTAAAAAATTCAAATTACTAAAAATAATATGTACACTCAGAATCCTGTATTAAAAATATAGATTATAATCATTAATATTTTAAAATTGGACTTCACGTTCATGTCACTGAAGTTTAGTGTGGCAAAATCTCATATTTTAAATACTGTTTTTAAATGTAAGCACGAAACACAAAAAACGACAAGTGGTATAGTATCTGATTAGTAATCATAATCTAATCAATATATAAAATAATATAGTTTACACTACCTACTTACCATTTTTATAAATTATAACTTACCTGTTTAATTGATTTTTTTCGGTTTTGAATTGGACCCGACGAATTGGTGTTTTTTTCAGTCAGACCGGGTCGATGACTCGTTGGCTGTAGGATATACTGACCAAAATTATATTGTATGATATTCTTGTCATAAAAAAAATTTCTTATTGTCATAATACTTGACTTATACAAGAAGAAAATTTATAATAATTGTGTTAATCATTTATTTGTATTTATTCTTTTTAGACTATTCCAAACTAAGTACTTGGAAATTATTACGATTTTTGAAAGTTTGATGTCGTACAAAAAGTTTTCGAACAAGAATATCTAAAAGGCCGGGATGAATTAATTCCTGACGAGATCGACAACGGAGTTTGCTGCAAAATAACTGTAACGAATTTAAGAATATTACATCAATTCAATACAGTTATATAAAACACCTAATTATTATTAATGGATTGGATTGGGTTTCATTTTTGTCTGGCCATGTCTGATCATAATTATTATTTTTTTTTCTTATTATGTTTTATGGTTTCGGCTTGCAGCTAATGTTTCCAGCACCTAATCCTTTTACAGCTGTTCACATTTTTTTTAACTTTAATATTTGAAATTCCAATCGGTAAACATTATCATAACTATACTATAGGAAATCCATGTCCATAATCATAATAGTAATAGGTATATTATTTTGATTTACCTAAACATATACCGAACAACTTAAATGTCTAGTTTCGCGTTATATAGAAATCTGCGATAGCGAATTTATATTACATATCATTTATTATAAAAGGCTGATTCGCATTAATAAGATCGTTTATAAATATTATTATAATTTTTTGGTAGGTGCATAATGCGTTTTGAAAGCCCACCGGTGCCAACATGTTGTGCAATGACGGTTAACACAATGTAAACACCACATTTTGATTGGAAATATGATATTATAATAATCATAAAACAGATTACTTACAATAATACAATGTAATTACCTATTAAGGATAAAACATTATGTTTACATTTTTCTGCTGCAGAGCGATTGAATGAAATATACGCTTAAATCTAACTTTTACTGTTTGGTTGTTCTGTTGGTTGTTGAACACCGCGAAAAGTATATAATGTTTATAGTAATATAATGCAACACATTAAACATATAATATTATATGCACAATTGGTAAAAATTGATTACCCTGAATAGCGATAGGTATTTTTTATTTTTTATATGACGTGAGCTTTTTTTTTGAAAGTTTAAAAAACACGTAATTTAAAAACTGTATGACACCCATTATTTGTAGGCCATAATGCAGGGACCATCACTATAATTGAATTTTGATTTTATATGCCCATCTAACGAAAAGGAAACGTCAACGTGCATACGAAATGTAATGAATAATATATATTCTATTTATGTTTCACGTTGACATTGAGCAATACGTTAAAATATAATAAAAGTGGTTAAATTATTGTAGGGCTGGTTACATATTTTATGGGTAATAACGTAATAATAATGATCATTGAAAATAGGTACATGAATAGTATTAAGTACGAAAATTAAACAATTCGGGAATATCACAATAATAATAACATTGCTTCACGTGTGCAATAATAACAATCATTCTAATGGTTCATTGCTCTTATAATATCGATAGATTTATTCGACCAAACTAAATGTGGATTCCAACGTGCATACGCGATCTATAAAATATATTTTATAATCGTTTTTAAAACTGTAATTGTATAACAATATATATATATATATATATATATATACAAAATATACAATATATATATATATATTCATACGCGTTCTGATAAACCTGTATGAACTAAAAAAGCTTAAAACGAAAAAAATAAGATTAATATAATTGTTTTAACAGATACGTGTATAATTAATATTTTTTATAATAACATAATATGTATTTCACTAAGATATAAACAATAAAACATTTTTCCGATTAAATGATATAGTAAACAATATTAGTTAAGTAATTCTAGAACAAAATATTGATTGAACTAAGTACAACATAATATTATATTATTATTATAGTTACAATTGAAGTGATAAAATGGTAGGTCGAACCCGTCATTGTTATGAATACCACAATTATTTACTACTTATATTATTAATATATTTTTTTTTGTTCACCAAAGCACATAAGTTCTATGTACAAAGTAAAATCACCACATTCAAAGAATTTTCACTAAATAAAACAAATATATATGTATATACAATATTGTTATGTGTATATAGCTTCAAACAAATGATTTTTATTTTAAAAATGTATTTAATCAACCGTGCACTCGACTCGAATTTGGACTTAGCAATTTAATGGAATTCGAGTACATACCGTTTGCACTCAAACTTTATCAAACTTCATTCTAAAATATAAATCTTCTGTGAATTCATTTTAATACAGAAGTCAAGTAATTTAAACACAGTAAAATCAATTTTTGAAAATAATATGTTCTGCGTGTTACGGTTTATTACAGACATATGAACATTATACTTTTGACTGCAAGACTGGGAATTTTTTCAACTCAATCAAGTAAAAAGTTTCTTGAGTAAAAATATGTAACTAAGTAAAGTCATTAGTTATATCTTATAAATTTATAATTTTGATTTACCACAGAAATTGAATTGAAACTTATTAAAACAACAAAATATACTGAACAAATTTAATTTATATATATATATATATATATATATATATATATATATACATTGTTAAATGTAATTAAAAAATATTTATTAGTTAATTTTTATTCTATGGTAGTTGAAAGTACTTAAGTAACCAACATTTCCATGATATCGTAATCGAATAATAATAATAAAATAACATTTTCTTCAAATCAACTTGTATGTTTAAACTATACTCTTTAAATAGCTCAGACTCATTGTTATTATTCATATGCAGAAAACAACTTAATATTATAAAATAATGTTCATACATCAATAATTATAAACATGGCCGTCAAGCAGACACATAATATACGATTTATTAGTTATTAAATGTTATTTTGACTATACTTTAATGATTGAAATTTGAAATAATGAAAAAAAAACAAACAACGCATCCATTTATATATCTCTAAATATAATACACATATATCTCTATATATTTATTAATGCTACATTATATTATAATACAATAAATCTATTCTTATAATAATAATAATAATAATAGTAATAGTAATAATAATAATATTCTAAAAAAAACATACACGCCACATGTCTAACAAAATATAAAACAAAAAAACACACATAACCATTACCCTCTTAAGTTATCAAGTGATATGTCTGTTGAAACATGTTAATACAAGTTATAAATTGCTAAAACTAATAGGTTTAAAAAAGTTGCTTGAGACAAGAGAATAGGTTTATACTATAACGTTATTCACTTATTATATTTAATAGCTTATACATATGAAACTAATTATAATATATATATATATATATATTTTTTTTTTCGTTACATAAAAATATTACATTTTTTTTTTATCATTATTTCTATAATATCACATCATAAATAATTTTGATATGTTTTCGTTTGTTTGAGAATTTATATTTTTATTTACCTACTTAGCTATTGCACATTATATTATAAATATCGGTGCGCAGCTCACTCACAGCAGCGCGTTAAGTACAAACACGACTAAATTTTAGTTGGGTACGTTAAATACGATGACACAGCTGCTGTTGTATAGATACGCGACAAAATAATATTTTTTTCCAGTAAAATATCACATTAAGCGCAGTAGTACATTTTAATGATATGCCTATAAGATATGTCATGCTCTGCAGTGAGATATAAAAAACACGAAACAACAATAATATAAGTTTGTCAATATGCTTTACGCTACCTATCGATTTATCGTTTCGTGTTAATTTATTAATGTTTTTTTTTTTTTTTTTATTTGACGTCCAAAGGTCTCGGATATTATACTTTTGATCGCATTGCGATTATGCACACCTAATACTTAAATTATTATATTTTTATAACCAAACGATAAATAATAATTACTCTTCGATTATTGCAATAATCACGTGTAGCGGATGAATTCACCTAATTATAATGTTACCTGTCTACCTGTACAGAATTATATTGCCCGTTGCACAATGACAATAAATGTGTATCGGAATAATTAATTAGTGATCAAAAATGGATTTTATCCTCATCATTTATAGGCACTATAATTACAATACTTACGTCGAAGCGTCATATTATATTAACGTCGGGCAGGTATTGTTCAAGTGTAACCAACTCTGTATTTATAACATCACGTTCGGTCGCGTATTATGAAGTGCATTTGACGATTTCATCGCGCTAATAATTTTTGTATTTTACGGTGTTATTATATGTTTCGTAGTAGGTAATAGTTTTGTTTTATATTCATATTCGGATGGCATTCGATTGATCGATGTGTGATTGGTGAGCGATTGAATCGATTGCAACAATATGTTAACTAATACCTAACTCAATTTTTATAATATCGAAATCACAAGACAGAATGGATTGGAAAACACGGTTTTAAAATAATAAGTCGACTAAAGGTCAGGTACTGCCATCCAAGAAAAATCTAAAAAGTACAAGTTATTCGCAGGACGTGTATTCTTGTAGTGCATAATTAACTGAAATAATACAGCGTTTTTCATACCTAGTAATAATAATGAAAAGAAAATATGTGAAAATTATGAAAACGGAATAGAAGATTTTCTTCGAGGAACTGCTCATAATAAAAAATTTCCAATCGTTAATAATTTTCAGAATCATAAAATATACTTTGAACGATTAATGACTATGAATAACCAATTAGTTTTAAAACCTGAAATTTTTTGTATTTACTTAATTGTAACGACGTTTGTTGTGGGATCGACAATAGCTATATTTTGTAGCCACGACCGATGAATTATTGTTATATGAATTTAATCGATTATCGTGTTGTTATAAATTTATACTACAAAAATTGTTAATATACAGTGCGATGTTTAAAGTGGATATTATCGATATGTATTTACATATTTTCATTGGTTGTTCGTGTATACAAACAAATATTTGTATCGCACAAAAATGTATTTCATGACCCTGTGTATGTACTATTTGATTTTATGGAGGATTGTGGGATTCTGTTAATTTTTTATTATTTGAGATAAATTAGGCAAGTATTATGAAGTACTAAGAATTTGAGTAATTTTACATTTTGAAATAAATTAACCATATTGTTTTTTTTTTTATATATTTCAAAGATTACATTTTTAGTGAATATTGTATAATTTAGTATTAAAACATCGGATTCAAGGGAACGCAACACTCTCGTGTGTTATCTCCGTCTTACAAACGTAAATGTCAAATTTGTGTTTAATAGTTCCAATTTTGTGTGGCAAAATTCAATAATAAAGAGAATTGAAATATTATCAAATTTAAAGGTAATAATATTATCTGTGTTTTAAGTTGGGTATATAATAATGATTTAATGTTTATTTATGAATATTTATGAGTAATTTATGAGTATACAAAATATAACTATTTAAAATTTCTCATATAATTCATTTAAAAATTAAAATATCACAAAAACCCTATTTTAAAACACATATTATGTTTTTACCTTTAAGTTTGATAATAGATTAGTTCACTCAATTATAAAGGTTTAAATACTATACAACATTGGAACTGCTCAACACAAATTTGGTATGTTTTACATTTTTAAGACGGAGTCAACATAAAAATATTTGCGTGTAACATTCTCTTAAAGCACTTAAATACCATATTACCTAATGTTGTTATTTTTTAAAAAGATGTTTATTATTTTGAATGGCAATATACATTTTTAATTTCATATACCAAAACAGAATATTATTCGGCATATTCTAGCTCAATAAATTACAAATTTCAGACAAGTAGTATATATCTTATAAGTATTTAAAGTTAACACGAGTAGAGTATTGAAGTAACATTTTGTAGGTTACCCCTATTATAGGTATATAATTACTCTCCTGCTGTTCTGATCATCAAAACTTTAATACCTATTTATAACTCTTAAACTACTCGTCCAAAATTCGATTTGTACACATCAAAGAACTCCAAAAAATATTCTGTTCTTGAATAAGGAATTAAAAATATACTTTGTTATAAAAAATACACGTTTTAACGACTCAAAACTATGTAAAAAATAGTTTTTGAAATAATGAGCGTCTTATGTCATAGGTAAAGTTCACCTGGTATATTAATATTCTAATTGAACCGTGAGATACGCAATTATTGTAATTTGTTTTTTTTTAGCTTTTGTTTTTCAATTACAGCATTTACATATTATGAGACATTTCTTTTGTCATTTTAATTAGGTATTTATGAAATGATATATGTTGGTTAATGATTGTACTGTATCTATATCGGAAATTATATGTTATTATTACCTGTGTAATTTCTACAGGTCTTTAATAAATTGTTAATAAGTTCTGCACAAATTTGCATTATATTATCACTATAATTAATAGGTAATTATAAAAATAATAATTCATTACAAAATTGAATTATTAATTAAAGAGTATGACGCATTCACGTTTTAATTGGTGCTTAGGTGTTCGAAATGCATTTGGCGTTTTCTACGAATAGGATAATATATGCATCTTACACTGCACATACCTCTATTTCAATTATTCAGTGGAAAGACTATTTTCATTTACTACGGTAATAATGATTTATATGGTTGAATCGGGCTAAAATAAATGGCACGCGATGTTTGAAAAGTTAATATTTCTGAACATGAAATAACGTTATTGTAATGCACGAATGGCTAAATCCATATCATTTGACCTGGGTTCATGTACAAACAAATAAACAATATTCGTATATTATTAAGTGTACATATTTTCTCATCGATTTCTGCTCTGATTTCCATTAATATATTATTATTATTATGATATGTAGACGATATAATAGACTAAACAGTTAATTGAGCAATTAGTAACAAGTTTTTCTACGGTGAATAAAATTGATTTTACTGTATACTAATTATTATTTTGTGTTTATTGTACACATGGTAGTAAACTTTGTATTTCCCTGTAGAAATGAAATAATTATTGGATACCACTAGGAACAATAATTCCTATCGATAGTAGAAATTGCTCCGAAAAATTCGTTCTATAATAATATATTACAATCGTAGAGGCGATGAGATGCATTCGTCTAGAATTGCTTGATTATTATCATTTTGTATTGCATGACAATATTGGAGAAGTTGTAGAATGAAATTCGCATGTATTGTTTGCTTTGTGAAACGGAATAAAATTCAATTTTTATCAACATAAAAAAAAAAAAAAACTGACAGAGAGTTACGCTATATTTTATAAAATATATTTTGTACGATTGATAACTATGATAAATACGTGACGCGCGTTCCACGTCACAGATTTCTTCAATTTTCTACGCATCAAGTCCTTCATGAATTTTACGCATTACTTACCTATACCGACATGGAGATACATTTAAACAATATAATAACTTATACAAACATTCTATACGAGTATTATTATACTCGCTGGGATGTCTTAAGACGCGTCCTGTTTTACGAGAATTCCGTCCTCTTTTTATTGATGTTTATTAGCGATAATTTTGGAATACCTTCGAAATACGTAAATAGTTACATAATTATCATTATACTGGTTGTGTATAATTGGACAACTCGGTCGTAGAAATTTCCTATTTTTTACTATTGAAACACATCTAATCACCCTACGGGCTATAACTGCCTATAATCAATATGAGAGGTATGTTATTTTATGTTTATAACATGTCATAATATATACGTATTAAATATATGGGGACAAAGTCGTAAGTTAGGTTTGTTCATACGTCCCGTAAAATAATATACTCTCTCGGTTACGATCGGGGCATCTCGAATTGTAGAATTTGCATATTTGTTTTGAGACACCCAAGTGGGTTATAAATTCGTTTCTGGTATTCAAGAAGTAAAATTTCTCGTTCCATTTTTTCTCGAATATTTTCGAGTTTTCATGTTGTTATGTTATTTTTGAAGTTTTAACGCTACAATTTATATGCTTATATTGTCCTTTCAAACTTTCAAAGAGGAAAAAAATATAAAATGTCTAGCAAATCATTATTTATTATACTATAAACGTACGATAAATGATAATAATATACTATAGATATTTCATAATCAAAAATTGAAATACATTTGAATAAAAACTTTTACTTTATATTTATACTTAATGTTTTATATTGTGTTGACATTTATCAATTCATAACTTTCATTACGAATTGTCAAAATACATATTTAAAAATATCATTGTAACTGTATATTATTTTTTTTTGCATATTTAAACAATTTAGTAGTGTACACATAAGCGGAGATTGTATTATGATAGTTTTAAAGAACACAGCATTGTGCTTATTGTCAATTAGTCTAAAACTTCGTATCACCAACTTTGCTAATGAATTTATGGAGGTCCAACTATGAGTGCAGATACTGATATGGCAAATTGAATTGATATTTAATATATTGATTTTTAAGCTTAACATATTGTATGTTTCATATTAAAATGGTCGTATAAATTACAAGTATATATAATATGGAATACGCTACGAGGTTAGACAATAAAGTAATGTGACCGATTTTTTTTCTCGGCCTGTGGTATCACTACGAACCTGTAACTCTGCCACCGTAATATCAGATCCCTACTCTCTCAATTGAGACCTTAACAACCCTAGTATGATCATTTCTTTGCCAGCTGTTCAGTGTTATGTAACAACGCGTGAGTAGCACGTGTCACGAAAATGAAACAGAGAAATTTAGAGCAACGATGCGGGATAAAATTTTGTGCGAAACTCGGCGAAACCGTGACAGAAACTTATGAAAAAGTGCTTAAAGTATATGGTAGTGATCCCCTGAGTCGTAGTCAGGTGCTTCGGTGGCATGCTGATTTTAAAAAAGGCCGTGAAAGCGTCAAAGACGAGGCGCGGAGCGGAAGGCCAATTAAAGTGCGAACCGACGCGAATGCGCATGGCGTGCGCGCCCTTGTTCGTCAAGGCCAGCGACTAACCATTCGAATGTTGGCTATCGAGTTTAATATTAACCGGGAAACAGTTAGAAAGATTTTAACCGAAGATTTCGCCATGAAAAAGCTGTGCCGAATATGGTACCGAAAAACCTTTCAGATGAGCAAAAAGCCCACCGAATGAACATCGCTCAAGATTGTCTCGAGCAGGCTGAAAGTGATCTTACTCTTCTCGATTGAGTTATTACTGGTGATGAAAGTTGGCTCTTTCAATATGACCCGAAATTAAACGACAAAGTCAACAGTGGCTGTCCCCTGGAACGTTAAGGCCAAAGAAGGCGAGAATAAGCAAGTCAAAAGTGAAAACCATGATGATTTGCTTCTTCGACAGCAAATTGTTGGTTCACAAAGAGTTCGTACCACCTGTACAGACCGTAAATCAAGTATTCTACCGCAATGTGCTCGAAAGGTTACGAAAAGGGGTGCTCAGAGTGCGTCCAGAGATTGCGAAAACTTGGGTTCAGCATCATGATAATGCTCCCTGTCACACTGCGTTCAATAGCTCTCAGTTCTTGGCGTCTAAAGGCATCGCAACGTTGCCACAACCGCCCTATTCACCAGACATGTCACCCTACGACTTTTTCCTATTTCCTCATATGAAAAAATTCGTCAAAAGTCAACATTTTGACTCCGTTGAAGATATCCAAGAATTTGTGACTAGGGTACTCGGAGAGGTCCCACGAGAATTTTTCCAGAACTGTTACGAAAACTGGAAAACTCGCTAGAATAAGTGTATAGATGCGGGAGGGGACTACTTTGAAGAGGATCGCAGAGATGTATCTTACTTTTTAAATATACTCGATTTTTGAATTTTGTCGCATTACTTAATTGTCTAACCTCGTATATAGGTCCGTTTTGGCGAATGCTCATTTTCAGGTACCTATGTATAAATCAAATAAATAAACTGCACACGATGATGGCATAATATAACAATTAGGTATGGACGGTGATTGATGTGTCCAATATAATTTAAATTATTATAATATAGGCATCGAATTGTTACGTTTTATTGATTATGGCTTCAATGTCCCGCAACCGAAATCGTCGAATTATCGTAGAAAAATAGTTATCTACTGTAAATCGTAGTCCTGGGCCTAGGTATGATATAATTATTATCGTGAATGATAAATTATACACGCAAACATATTACTTTGCAGCGTTATCCACATAGCATTAATGTGATCTCGTGTCTAAACAACATTATAATACTGATCGATTGGTAAAATGGCGAAACTCTAAATACTATAACATAATAAAATGTAGACGACCAATTCTCCATCATAACTACGGTGGCGATAAACATTTATAATATGTCACTGTAAACAATTATGTTATATCGGAAAATAAACTTTATTCACCGATCATTAACGTTTTATTAGCCTACAAATGTGCAGGAAATTATTATTTTTTTCTGGTGAACAATATAATGTCGACAATAGCCAGATACTGGATATTTATGAATTATGATTAAAAACTGTTTGTCACCGAAGGAGTACGGTTCAGGTAAACCCGTGAATTATAAGATGTCCGACAAAAAATGATAAGGTGATCACTAAATTGATTTTCGGAAATTTGTCATGTGTAATTCGTATGTAAAACTAGTATAAAGCTTTATCGTGCACAGATAAGGCACGTACAGAAATGGTGGTTAGGTTATTTTATTATATATATGCAACATGGTTTTGTTTTATCAAACTGTCAGAAGTGGATGGAATTAGTAGATGGCGCGCACTGTGAGAACCAGCTGGAAACAGTTAAATATATGGATAAAAATGAATGGGAACGTAATCGTAAAAGACTGTCGATTGAAAATCCCGAATTTGCCAACTAAAACAATATAGTTATTTTTAAATGTTTGTAAATTATGGTTTTATTTAAAATTAAATTTAATGAAAAATAGCCTTCTATAACCTAATAAAAACACTAATTGAATTTCAGTTTAAATATTTAAAATAAAAATCTAAAAATTACATTTCTTTTATATTTAATAGACATGAACAATATTATTGTTAATTAATAAAGTCACCAGCATTATATTATAGTTTAAAGACGACCGATTTTGAATTTTTGAAAATCTTAATTCACAGTTGTAATTAATTATGACGCAATAACCATAACCCTCGATGAAGTTATTGAAACAAAATGTATAATAAATAGGAAATAAAAAAAAGACAAAAATCTGCCAATAGATGACTTTTGATAGGTGAGAAATTCCTCTTATCGTCATTTCTGTATGTAACCCAACCCAGTATGTAATGAGCACGTAGTCAGCGTATTTAATTATTTGTGATAATATTATCTAGCATCTGTGATATATGTGATATGTAATATATTTTTGTGGAAGTGATATGTGTATAAGTAAACTGTGTGATATATTTAACGTAAGACATTCATCATTTCAAAAACACTTAATGTTTTGGAAAATATTTTTTTTCACATAATTTATTGTTGTTGAAAAATAACATTTTTAAATTGATTTTGCTTTTTTTAATGACAACGCGCGTTTTAAGTTCCTTACTCCGATGTAAAATACTTTTTTAAGTCCTTCGATATATAAAAATAGAATTTTGGACGATTAGATTATCTGGTTGTAATTGTCTTTGATAAATTTAGATTAACGGAGTGAAGTGTTACAAAAGTTCTCCGTATTGTGTTGGTTTACTACTCCGATCATCTAAACTTTAAATACTTATAAACAATGAACAGCGCCCGAAATTTGATTTTTATAGATCAAAATTATTCCGATACATATATTTGTCTTCGAAACATGAAATTAAAAATATATGTTATTAATCAAAAAAGTAAAACTCTTAAAAAGTAATAACGATAAAAAAATATATATTTTTTCAAAAATGTTATTATTTAATGTTCTAAAATTATGTAAAATTAATATTTAAAAAACGTTAGTGTTTTCGAAAACAATGAGTGTCTTGCGTTAAAAAGATCACCTCGTATATTATACTAAATAGTATGTTATATTATTTGATGTTTTGACGAGAACCTGTATCAATAATTTGTTTTATTATTTTTAATCTACGGTGTATCTACCATAGTAATATTAGTTACAATTTTAATATTATTTTGCAATTGGAGGGGTTTTGATTCACGAACAAGAGTTGCTCCGGAGACGTTAAAAATAAGGTTTGGATAGCTAAACATGACAGCATAATACTCTGATATCATGTACACGATAGTCGCTTGATCTCGGATATAAAGTTGAAGAGATCATTAATGCGTATATAATATATATATATATATATATATATATATATATATATATATATATATAGGTATTGTACGTGTACGAGACATTTCAAGTACGCGGACCGAGTTTGTTGCGTTCGGAAGGAAGAGAAAAAGAATAAAAATATAAGTGCACAGTGCATTTTTAACACAATGATAATATTATGATATATTATATTTATATATACATATTACCATTATTATTATTATTATTGTAACGTCTCACGAGTCCTTATGCGCCGCGCACTTTCTTTAATTAACTACATCGTAAAATGAAAAAGTCCGAACAGTTTTTTTCGATACGCGAGTTTGCGTTGCTTGCGTATTCCGTTCGTATCGCTTCGATCCATGCATATGATGTACTTTTATAGTCCTACTCGAGAAATGTATGTTTACAAAATCTAAGGCACAGAGGTGCACTAATCGATTGACAAAATTGAAAAATATTGTACGATCATACACATATTATATAGAAATATTAAAACTATAATATTATTCGTATTAGTCAAATAAATATAATAATAATAATATATATATATATAATATAATAATATGTGTATGATCATACACATATTATATAGAAATATTAAAACTATAATATTATTTGTATTAGTCAAATAAATAATTTTGCAAAAGTTTAAAAATCTATTTATTAATTAAGATATTAGAACTACCGCAAAAGTTTATCCTATATATTACTATCATTATTCAAAGAATCTAAATTGTGACCTGAGTTAAGATTTAGAAAAACAGACAAATTAAAAACAATCGGGCCGAAAAGCATATAATAATATTATACTTTTATATTATATGCGATTTTTAGAAAATCGAAAATCATCATTATCATAATTGCAATTATTAGTGATTAAAATCCATTTGTAAATTACAGTTGTTGCAATTTGCAATGCTTATTATCTTACGGCATATATGTTGTATACTGATTAACAAGTGCCAGAATATCAGAGCCTTGACGATGATGTTAATACCGTTAAATTAAATAATCATAACAATATAATTTTTTATACTTCGATCCGTCCGCTACAGAGTTTATAACAGAAAGTTCTTTGGTTAAGAAATTATTTAAAATTTGATTACCTTTAAACCACTACCATAATAATTTAACATACTAATAATAAAATATACAACATAAAACAATAATGTTAAACAATAAATGTACAAACCGTATTTCCTATGTATTAGGTACTTGCGTTACACTTATAATTATAGGCCCTCAACGTATATTATTGTATTATAATATAACATTTGATAAATTATATTATGTTAAAGTATTGTTTTTTAATTTTAATTTTATTTTTTTTCTACGTAAAATCTAAATTTTTTATTAAAAAAATGAGCTCAGCATTACGACGCAAAATCGTATCGATTTCGTAGTGTTTTACGTGTTTTACATTATTATGATTCCATTGTTATTTACGTATTATATTATTATGTTATTATAAAGTAACACTCGTCGATCTATAATTATTTCAATATCACCAATCTGTTATTATTACACAACGAACGCCACTCACGGACACTGAATTATAAATTAATATCATGAGAATCCTTATTAAACAATATTATTTTAATTTGCTTGTAACAATAATGACAAACTTAATACGGCTACAATTGATACCGCGTATGCGATCAAAACCAACACATTTGTACGTCGCACAGGGTGTGAATCATATTTTATCGACTAGACCTAAGAAATCTAAGTAAGGCTCGGAAGTTAGGCTAGGAGTTGCATATTTTTCTAAATCCTCTCGATTAACAGATCTTTTAGAAATCTGAACTATACAATGGTAAATTTGAAAATCAATAAATGTAAATTTTTTAATATATAATAATATAAATGCATATTTTCTAAAAACAGTTGCTTTTTTTCTTTCTTAATCTGTGTATTTTCAATAATTTTGAATATCAACCTAAATATTATTTAATTCAAATGTTTATTGTTTTCATCGGAATTTATATTTTTTTACTATTTGTTCAGTTCAATAAAATGTTAAAATGCTTACCAATTGTTAGCTATATTTTAAAAAGTAATACATTTATATGCACATATTGTGGCATATTACTGAATGTTTGTGCATATTAATAAAAACATTAGAAGCTTTTTATTTTTTAAAATTTTGAATAATTTTTATGCATACCCATTTATCACAATTTTTGCATACCTTACAATTTTTTCCTGCATGTTTTATCTTTTTAGGTCCTATAACTTCCGAGCCCTAAATATAAGTATTATAATATTAATTTCTAAATATGCCCGCTGGCTCGATAATAATATAACGCTTAAAGTTAACTTCAAGAGAGTGTTTCAGCGTAAATAATATTGTGCCTATCGATATTATAGGTAGGTACATATTATTGTCGCAGTATTCAAAACGTATATCAAACAACGACAATCAATCTATGACAAACACACGTTTTTTAAAATGGTATAATATTTTTTTTTTTATGACGAGCGATCACAGCAGTACTTTTACATTAAATAATATTATACGGACGATGACGATGATGTCTGTGACGTTTATGCACATGCTGTACCACGATTGGCATACTTAACTGCAATTTCGTCATCGATCTTTCCTATTTGGAAAACACGTCCCGACGTCATTTTTACTATAGCGAACAAGACGCACTAATGAGCAATATCCGTTTTGTAATTATGACAATTATAAATTTTCTTATATCTACTGCAATGTCGTGAGCTCGGCCAATTGTCCACGTACAATTTACGACTATGGTACGGTATGGTTATGGCTAGCGTATATTTTTTAAAATTTTGCCAAATTATTTAACATTAATAAATTTGAATAATTCCTAAACTTAAATTATTTTTTTCTACTTTATCATGAATTTTATTCATAAATAGGTACTATTCAGTTTATATACCGTAGCTAGGTATAAACTTAGCTATTCATAAATGATTTTTTCTACAATAATATAATTGTCATCAACAAAAAAAAAAAAATATTTTTAAAATAGTAAAGTTAAAAATTAAACTGTTTTTTTATTTGTTTGTTTAGATTTGAATGTCCATTGATTCTTTGTTTGAATAAAACATATAGACCCGAAAAAAAAAATAGGAAAATATACGGAAAATGTTTTTTACGGTAATATATGTAACTATATTATCTATTAACAGAGTTATATACCTACAGCATATGTCCTAAATAGTCGTTCTAATTATTGTATTTTGAACTGAAAAAATATCATTTTCTGTACCCACCTTCTCAAAAATTAATGCACAATGTGAATATACACAAAAACCTTTATGATAAATTACTTCAAAAGTCCGTTAAGGTGAAAAAAAACATAATATTTTATTATTATTGCTTTTTTTGTGAAAAAATAAATACAGTGAAAACTAAAAATACTTAATTATTATGCAGATTATATTAATTAATTTTCATGTCAAGAAAAAATTACTTGCACAAACAGTTTTAATATAACATTATATAATATATTATATTTATATATATTTATTCGTTGTCATGCCTAATAACCGTAAAACAAATATTTTTTATTTTAAAGTGTATTTTTCACAAATTGGTGAAAAACAATAATGTAAGAATACCTCAACGAACGTTTAAAGCACATATTATAGGTATGTAACCTTCCTATCCAATTATGTTTATAATATAAATTATATTATTAAACTTTGTGAATTATTATTACTATGATTGTTATATTATAATTCCGAACTACTTATCTCCCGTGTACAGTTGACAAAGTTAATTAATAAACAACAAAAAATACGGTTGGTATTTAAGTCCTGTAAAGGAGTGGGTAACTACGTTATATGCTATATTAATAATAATTTTTCAAGAAACTTTTAAAACGCACGATTTTACTTTTAAACTGTGGTGGTGGGTGGTGGATCGTCGTCCGCGATATTATAATATTATTATTTAAAACAGTATTATACAGCTACGCGACATGAATTGCACATACACAATTCCTTACTCGTCATAAATTAATATTATAAAATTGGCACTGTGATTATTATTATAATATCTACTAACGACAGGGACGACCTTAAATATTGTTAGTCGTTGTATTGCATGCTTAAGTGGTGATCATCACCATTCATAAACTATCTGGAATGTCATTAAAAAAAATTACATTTTGGTTTTACGTTTCTTTCTTATCCATAGTTTCGATAATAATTGTACTTTTTATGTACACCAATTGTATGGATTTTACAGAGGAAATACTTAGGTAAAAGTTTATATATTACGTTTATGCGAAATTGATCAATTTTAATTCTTTCGTATTCCCTAATCTATCCAAAAATGCGATTTTAATATTGATAACGGTTTTGAACGTCTTAATATAATGTTTAATTTGAATCTAACGAAGAATTTATTTCGCCTATTTATTTTAAGACACGAATTCGCTGTTGAATATTTATAATTTTTTAAATAACTCAGTAAAATTTTAATAAATTTAAGTCTGAATGTGTTTAAAATTGTTTGTAGAATTTAAAGGACGAAGACTATACATTGAAATATGTTTAAAAAATCCTTATCATGCAATTAGGTCGAGCAGTACGTTTTAATTAAACTAGGTCATTTTTCAGGAAAAACAGTTTGTTTGGAATCTCTTAAATAATAATTATTTATCGGTTAACCTATTACATCCTACATACCTATTATATTATATTATTATGAAACTATCGGTCTATAG
The DNA here is from genome assembly GCA_014851325.1 of Pentalonia nigronervosa. Taxonomy (NCBI): domain Eukaryota; kingdom Metazoa; phylum Arthropoda; class Insecta; order Hemiptera; family Aphididae; genus Pentalonia; species Pentalonia nigronervosa. Next base: position 230,439 of record JACXSJ010000518.1, on the reverse strand, counting down.
GTAAATGAAATATACTATTCGATAAATATAATATGCCTATAAATATTAAAAGTAAGTTTGTGTATGCACACAAAACTAGAATATCAAAATAAGATATAAAACAGGTTCAGTCTGCTGCGATGGTGTAACTATGATTCTAATTGAATAGTCGTCAATAAGAAAATGGGAGTGAATAATTTTTGTTTTCTTAATTTTGTCTATATATAAAAAAATAATAGGTAGATGTGTAATATGTAATTTATTTTATCAGTAACAATAAAAATGTGGCTTCCCTTTTCAGTCAAAATCGTAAGTTACCTCAATAGACACATGTCATATCACAAAACGAGAAAGGAGCAATTTATTCTGTTTTTAGTCCAGTCTAAAATATATACTCAGTTGAATTTTCTAGATTTTTTAAACTTCTAATTTTACCTTGAAAATCAATTTTTTTTTTTTTTAAATAGAAAACAATTTCAATAATGGTTGGAAGTACAACACTTATAAATCCATATTAATCACGCCACTAGGCTACGGTTTATTATTATTAATTTTCTTATTGATTATCTATGTTAATTTCTTTTTCTAATTTTCGTTTTATTGTATTATTAATTGTTTTGTGAGACTTGTCATATTTTTGTTTTTTTTCGTTTGTCGGTCCTTTTATCTACATTACACAATCGTCGTAAAAATTGCAAAGGTTTAAAGACCACAGTTTACACCATGTGCACTGCATTTAGTCCCGGAAATAAAAAAAATATCGAAGCTGCGTGAAAGTGTTTTGAAAGTGTCCACAGTCTGCACGCGTCTTTCTGATGCGCTTTTCTGACCACCTTGCGAAAATCTACTCCCCACAGCATAATGCTAAACACTATTCGCTCACACTCATTTGTGCCAGTCAGCATTCGCATCACGTGTCCTTCTTCGTCCTTATAACCGAGACCTTAACCAAAGTAGAGGTCCGGATAGGCACGTCTGGATTTGGCCGACGCACTCTGGCGAATATGTCATGTGGTGGATGAGCGTGAGTGGAGATGGTAGTGTGGGTGGCCAAGGGTGAGTCGTGGTGACAAGGGTTTTTCACTTGTGAGATTTCAGATTTGTATTTCATACATTGTTAAATGTCATATCGCACGCGGATGCTTCGTATTTGGTCGTCATGTCTTTCAATAAAGCGTGTTACTTTTTATTATTATTTCTGATGATAATATTGTCCTTGTGCATTTGGGTTCTGTGTACCTATTTACGTTATGATTTTGGGCTCTAGCTTGGTAACCTACCTATATAATATACTGTCGATTTTACAAAAGTGAATGATACTATTTTAATATTATATTTCCAAAAAAATATTTGATTGATTTTTTTCAAAAACTGGTTCCTAACGAACTGATCTAAGCTAAAAAATATTGGTATAGTTGTCTAAATAAAATATTGATACACTTGTGTAGTGTATTTAAAAATTAATCTCATTTTCACATTTATTGCTCTGTGTATTATATCGTTATTTACGAGAATATTTATTATTTATTTTCATAACACACTGTTTACAATTTATTTTTATTACCTAAAGGTAATAAAAAGCTTGCTAAAGCAAGCTCGGAAACTAAATTAGCGTCGTGCAAATAATCGTGTTATTGTGGTGTCAACATGTCAACATTATAATATGTCAATTTCAATTTGTTATTTTGGATTCGAATTGCGTATGCAATTGTATCACTGTATAGGTTATAAATAGCTTATATATATATTTATATTTTCATTAGGTGTACAATTTTAGGGTTTTACTTAAAATGTAATGACTATAACTACAGAGTACACAAAGTTATGTGTACTCAAAACGTCGTAAATATTTGATAAAAACATGGTCTTTTTTTTTCATCGGCCGGACCAAGTAATCGGTTCGTGTGCCTTTCATGTACTCGATCTAGGCTTGGAAGTCGTCGGTATTGCTGATGCAACGTTAACGGCGAGCGAGGACGACGCCCAATCATTTTGTTATGCGCATATCGTTATGCATCCAGCCGGCTTTTCGTACCTAATTATTTAGTAGGCAATATTGCAAGTGTAGAATGCTGCCGCCATCTCCTCTGTAGTTTTATTTATTTACAAGATCGTGTGTGCACTTGGGATCATTCCACCACCACTTCACTAACAGGAGACCGGCCTACGATACATTCCACTCTACCGCTTATGTTTTATTATTATTTTTATTATTATTATATCTTCACCGGGGTGTAAACCACGCATTATACGACGTATGTATATCGTGCCCGATGAACCGAATTTTGGGAAATGAGGCGGAATATATTTTTGAAAAGTTAACCGACTATAATATATATATATATAAACGACATTTCCGGTCTATACGAATGGGAAACCGTTAGCATGCGATAATCATATCTGCTCGTGAATACGCGTATTTCGTTAGACTCAATTCCCTGAGTCTAGATGGTATAACTGCTCTGGACTCTCGAAAAATTGTTATCGATAAACTGATCGGAAAATTATGTTATTCGTGGGTAGTTCCAACAATGTGCAATATTAAATCTTATACGTCCAACAACGTGCTTAAATTTACTTTGATATAATAATTACTCAACAATGGTTTTTGGTCGGACAAGCAAGCCAAAGTGCTGTAGTAAAACCAGATCATGATAGTGAAAATAACTACAAGCAAAATAAAGACTACATGGGCGAGGGTATTATTGTTAATATTTTTTGCACTACCATGTATTTTTGTAATTTTAGGCTGAAAACAGAATAAGCCACTTAAATTTATCAATCCATCCATCAATCTGTGCTTGATTATGGATGCTTAAGATAGCCGTGAAGACTATAAGAATTAAATTTTGTTGAAGATATCTTAAGCGGTGCAGACAATTCAATTTATAGCCTAACAATAATATAAAATTAATTATACAACAATATTTGAATATTGAGTAATTTTTAAATAAAAAAAATGATAAAAAGTCACTCAACAAAATTGAAAAAAATATGATGATATAACTCAATAAAAAAAAAAAATATTTCTTTTTAAGTATTTCTGTTGGTATTTGTGGGAATGTAGAATATTATGGAAATAAATATTCAGTGAATTTATTAAATGCTCATAGAAAATGAATTTTAGTTATCTAATATACTAAGTTGTATTTATATCAATTATTGTAACTTTATTTATACTGCAGGTTATTAATTATACTTGTTTTTGAAAACAATTATATAAATTATAAGAATGTTGAGTATTTTAAATCATGCAGTTGAAACAAATATGATAATATTATAAAATTATGGGTTACGTCAGAGATACCATAAATACAAATATTTAGACTAGGAATTAGAATTTTATTTGAAAGAAGAATCGATAGCAGTGCTTTAAAGATTCCCGCAGAATATGATTTTAATAATTTTAAGCTAGAAGGTACCTGTGTCATTTGAATTAGTTAAATTGGTCATATATTTTTTTTTTTTTTTATCATTAAATCCAATGAAAAAGCCCCCTAGTATTTTTTTTATATATTTTATGAGCTGCAGTTTCAAGTTCGAAGTTCCGGTCTATATAATATGCATTTGCATGCATTCTCGGTGGTAGTTCCAAAATGCCTGAAAGGGTTCTTAGAATGTTTCGTAGGGTTATCCAGATTGATTCCAGGTTACTACTATGTTATTCTATATTTCAAACAATTTGCTAAAGTTTTCAATTACAGTAAGCAAACAAAAATAAAATATTAGTGTTTGGTTTTGTAAAATTATAGTTTTATTAATAACGCTAAATCTTTCAGGGGGGGGAGGGAAGCTCAGCAGACATGTGTTCTCTCAGAAAAATAAATAAATATAGACTGACAAATAATTAATGTTTCAAATTAATATAGGTTTATATTTTCGGAAAATATATTTTAGGAAAATGTCCGAATTTTGATTACTTACGTCTTAAGAAATTGTCAGCGATGACCCTAACCGCCTGCTGTTTATGCATAATATCTAGGGCATTGTTTTATAAATTAATATTTAAAATTGCCAAATTTCTGGGAAGTGGGTTCGCCGTGTTCTAAGTCTCCGGCAATTAAAGTTTCTACGGCCGCGTTTATACTATAATAATAATAATTATATAATTTTCGTGTTATTTTGGAGCAAATAAATTTAGTGTTTTATTTCACCCGTCCTCCGTACACTGCTGACGCGGTTAACGCTATTTTTCACGGGCCATTGTATTTTCCGACAATAAATTACGATGTTCAGTTCAATATTGTACAAGTTTAGAACATCATACCATTTTAATATTACATATCACAATTTACAATTAGTAAACACCAATGCATGTTATGGAACGTTTAAGTAGGTTCGCGTGAAACACTCTCTTAAAATTAAATACCCGCGTAATATTAAACACTATAATATTATTATAAATAACAATATTATATATCTTATGTATAATGTCATGGTAATTGAAATAGTTGAGCGATTCGATAAGGTATGAATAATTAATAATAATAATACCTAATAACCGTTTTGACAATCTATCTATAATAATAATAATCGTACATCGGTAAGACGGGGATGGACACATTGTCGGAGTCAGCCCGTAAAGCGGGATTCGAGACTACAAGAGGATATCGAGACTATATTCAAATAATAACTTAAACTATCATTGCTGTAGCGCAGAAAAAAATAGATCAGTGATAATCCTAAACGACGACGACCGCCGTAAGCCACAATAATACATAATATTGACTATCATATTTTGTACACGTTGTGTAAGGATAAAATCGTGTTTGATTTATAATTTCGAACCTATAATATCACTATTACCATCATCGTAATCATCGTGTACCAGTCGGCGGCGCATGGTATCTGTACGACGATCGGTATTAAACAGGTCGGGTCGGAGTATTGCGCGTACACACACACAAAAAATGAAATTAAAATAAAAAAACAACAATTTACAATAGAGAAAATTAAACTCGGCGACACGCTCTACACGCGACGACGTATAACGATGACGACGATTATGGTGATGATAATGATAATTCAATAATAATAATAATAATATCGTCGTCGTCGTCATGACGTCCGAGAGGCGCCGTAAGTCTTCGGCTCTAGAACAGGACCGCCGCGGCGATAATTACCAGTAACAACGACGCCGTGCCTGTGTCCGGAGACAAGTTGGCGCTCCGCGAATTGGTCACCGGAAGCAGTATGTCGACCTCCGCGATTTTCAGCACGGACAGCAGCATGTTTGTTTTCACTTGTATGGCCTGCGTGGTCACCATAAACGAGAAGTTCTTCAAGATATCGAAACACGCCATCTGCGAAAACCATAATATAATATAATATGCAGTTGGATGATTTTAGAGAGTTGTAACTAAAAAGTAACAATATTTATTATTATTATTGCGAATAAGTGTAAATGGGGTGATCGGTTTTGCCGTGGATAACATCTTAGAGAATATAAGGAGTTTTTCAATTATAATATACCGATTATCGATGGATAATTTAATCAAAATGTAAAACGAAAAACACCAAAATATGTGATGTCTATGATCTTTAAAAAAAATTAAAATAATTTCCCAAGATACAATATGCACCAGTAGCAAGTCCACGAATAAAGAAACACTCTGTATAATTTAACATTAAAGTGTATAATATGTATTGCAGTACAAGGCGGCGATACGATAGGTAATAACAATAATTAAAGAATTACGTGGTCGTTATCCGGAAACCATGGCATAACGTACCTATACCTAATATTAATTATACATCAAAATATTAGAATTTATAATAAAAAGGGAGTTTTCGTGATGTTTTGTCCGTCAACATGCTATTATTATTATTAAAATGCTTATTATTTAGAATTAGAAATTAATCAAATTTATATTAGAATTTTTTTTTATACACAAAAAATTCAAGACACGATATAACTTCGCAAATGCGTAATCTTAGTATTTTATATAATCGTATTTATTTTACCCTTTTAAACTCCGCAATGATAAAATTACTATCAACTTTCAATTTCAAGGATCATTTTAAGTTTTATAATCTGAAGTATAATTTATATTTTTAGAAAATGGCAGTACCTAAATAAATTTCAAATAAGTAATTCAAATAGTTTTTTTTTTTAATTTATTTTTGCTTAAAGTTTTTATAACAGGCATGAAGTAAATGTAAAACTATTTAACCCAATAAAAGTTTAATTCTGAACTACTCCATTTGTCGAAACTTTAAAATAATACTTATTAATAATTAATAAAAAAAACTATTCGTTTAATATTTTAAATTTATACATAAATGCAATGTGTTGCATCAGATTCAGTCCTCACAGATTTATATAATTCCAATAGGTAACGCGAACTTGACCCTAAAATTTAGAGGAAACATAGGAATTATGATACCCCATAAATAATATAATTATAATACAATTTTTAAAATATTCACGATTTTTTCATATATTTTTTTCTAATAAATTGTATTGATACTTAAAATCAATAAATCAGTATTTTATCCAATTATCATAATACCTGATATATATATATATATATATATATATGTGTGTGTATATAGTTAATATGCATTTTAATGTGTATTTAAACTTTTAAAATAGTTGTTGAAACAATTAGGAAGATTAAGTTGAGATGGTATGGGGGTTGGTTACTCGAAGACAGTGAGGATGGCTATCAGTAGTCAGAATACTCCATGAAATTCTTAGCTTATCTCTGTTACACCTATTCATATTAGTCAGGAAAAATATTTGACGTATAGAACTACCGTCCAATTCATATTCTAAATCATTTTTCTAAGCACCTTGAAAATATTGTATTGAGTTTTATTCAACCTTCAGTTATAATAGCATACTGTGTGATGATCAGCATGGCTTCCATTCCGGAAGTTAAACATCGATATGTATTTGGTTCAGAGACTGGAACAGTACCGAAAAGATCCGGTTTTAGAACCGGAATCCTTTGAATATTGGGGACTGGAACCTCACAAGAACCCTAATTTAAATTGATTTGAAAAACTGGAACCCTTATTTAAATTTATTTAAAAACCGGAACCTTACCGGAAGTTATATTTATATTTATTTAAGAACTGAAAATTCACTGGAACCCATTATTTTTTGTAAAGGTTTTTTACGGTTAATTTTGGTTTTGTTATAAATTATAAATATCTAATCAATACTTTATATAACAACATAATACAGCAACGATAAAGTGATATAAATTATAAAATAGATGTTACGATAGATTATGGAGCAAAAATATTTGTACAAAAGTACTAATTAGTACATTTTATAAAATAAATCCGAAACGTACAATTTTGTGCAAAATAAAACTTGTTTCTATGTTAGCTAAAATGACAAGTAGTTCTGAATGATCTACAAATGCTTCAAATGCACGAATGTATGCATTTCATGTATAGACCACCCAGATCCATATATATTTTTTAAAATATTAATAAAAAATTAAATCGACACAAAAATATTAATCTGGATGGCCACACAAACAACAAAAAAACAAAAAGAAAGTACATGTAATAAAATTACATTCATCGAAGACAAGATAAATAAATTTAAAAATAATAAAATATTAAGATTGGATTTTGTTAAAATAATGGCATTTAAACACCAGCTTATATAGAAATATAAATACTATAAAAAAAATTATTTTTCCAAACTAAGAAAAAAAATAAGCAAAATTAGTACACTCACCCAAAATTATATAAAATTGAGAGTACGTACAAATAATAAAATAAATAATAATAAAAAAATATTTTTGGTGGTGTAAGCCAGTTTATGTCCTTATGCATGCTGAGTAACTCTAAATGAACTTAAGCTATTTGAAAAATTTGACCTTTTTTTCTTAAAACACACTCGGATGATACCTTATTTTGGATACTCTCAGGACATTAAAAAAGGGTCATTTCGGGAGGCACTCGGGGAATTCCTTTTATGATAGATGCAAATTGAAGCGGTCACAATGCGCAATAATCGTAGATACTAATAATGTCAATGAATTTATTGCATTTTCATATTTTTTAAAGGTGTTTATACTCATTGTTCTAAGTACGCCCTTAAAATATGTTTCGTTTAATTATTAGTTAAAGTATATTTTTTTGAAATGCAATGTTGGACATTTTTTTTTTTTTTTTTAGTGCAATTTATCTATTTTTCATAATTTTTGTATGTTTTTAAGAATATTTAGCTTGATAAATTATAAAATATAAATTAAGTTACGTAGCAGTGTACAATTGTATTTACTAGTTTAAATATTTATAAATATTTCTATAGCGCGACAATTGCATTTATGTCGTTATAATATCAAAATTTCTTCCTTCAATTAATAATATTTTCGACCATCGTCAATTGACAATCAGTTATGTACCAATATTATAGTAAATACTTCTTAATCAATAGAATTTAGTGGTTCGTTATACTTTGTTGCGTCTATTTTAATCGTTTAAAATTCTGAAATGAAGCTGTTTAAATCAGTTGTTTTAAAAACTACATGTCTTATTTCAGTGTTATATTCTGTATGATTTCTAATAATATTATTATTAATAATAACTAATGTATAATAAGTTAATAATTAATAGATTATAGTTATTATGAATATAATTCGTGACCACGTGACAATAATGTCTTAATGAGACTATTGTTTCCTTTATATTATGATTAATTTAAACGTGCAATTCATACATACTGTTGGTTTAATTATTATGTCAATTCATTCACCATCTTTGGTTTTATGTTGTGATTTGTTTGGGAAGTAAAAGCTTTGAAAACTTTCAAATACCCCCAATACCTATCGAAAAGCAATTAATCAAAAGTGTGTTAACATTTTGATTTTTACAGAAATTTATCCAATAACAGTGAATCTTACAGAAAAATGAACTATATTAAAGAAGATGTGTCCATATTATAAATTTACATTTATTATTTCAAACAAACCATAACATTTATTCCAAACTTGTTCAAAATCTTTTTACGAACGTGATGACTTATCATTATTGGTTTCAATGTCAATATTACAACATAAAATATTTAACACACTCGTCGTCATAGCCCACTATTTTTCATGTTTCGCAGGACCATTAATTAATTTATTTTAAATTGTCAATTTTGAGTTGCAGAACATTAATGCTCAGTTTGTTTGTATAGATTATAAACTGGATGGTGGAACCAGGCTAGAGACCTTCGGTAGAATGAAGAAGATAAAGAAATCCCTCAAGATTAAGGTTCAAAATTTATGGAAGCAAATAAAGACGGTTATTTATTTTTTTTTTTTTTTTATGCGATCTGATAATAAATTATTATTAAACAACCATAATACATACATAATATAGCGTTACGAATCGATCGAACACTAATAAAAAATTCAGGCGGAAAACTCGTTAAATACAATAAATGGCTGTAGCGATTCGATCAATATAGACAAACAAACGACAAACGTGTGATAAATATGGGTGCTATTTGGTTCGTTAAACAACGTCTTGTGAAAGTGTAATATTATATTAAAATTTTTCAGAAGAATACTTGTGGGCAATGTCTTATTGAGGAGTAAAGAGAAAACCGAGTTTCATAAAATTGTTTTATTTTATACCATAACATTTTTCTATTCCGATGACAATAATAATAATGTTACAATCTACAGTGATATTGAACAACGGTGCTGATGCTCATCGACAGTAAATTGTTATACCAAATGTCAATGCTTCTAAACTTATCTTTCCGTTTGTCACGTGAAATCATCTTTAAACGAGCCACATTTTTTTTTTTTTTCAGACAAAAGAATACAACAAAAATAATAATATTTTTACTGAACCATCTAAAAAGATCGTAAAAATAAAAGTAAACATAAAAATAACAGGCAATGCGTAATGCTGTGTACTGAATACTGATCCGGTACACACCCGACCACCGAACTAAAATATCAGCTTCTTATCTGGCTAAGCTGTCGGTCATAAGTCTTCGGTAAAAGTAAAGCGATAAGAGTATTGTTATGTTGTAATTTATTTACGCTTTTGTCAGTACAAGCTTGCAAAATATTAATAATGAGTTCCCTTTATTTTTTTATTTTTTTAAACAAAATATTAAATTTTAATTGATACGTAAATGTTATTTTATCTAAACTAGTAGGTTTTATAAATCCATTACAGACATTTTAATTTCTACTAATAATATAAGCATAATTTACACAAAAATTAGCTGAGTGCATAAAATATATATATAATTCATAAACAAATTTACTCTTGCATCGGCTGTAGAACATTTTAAATTTAATAGATTATTTATGAGAATAAAATGTTTGTATTTTTTTATAAATTTGTCGGTTTTAATATAAAATAAACAAAAAACAATTTTCAGTAAAAAATATACCTTGTCGATATTTTGTTAAGTCATATAATTGTTAATAAACGTAAACATCTTTAAATTTTTAAATCAAATTATACTGGAGGAACTTATTTTTGGCTTAAGTAATTGGTATGAACAATTTGTAGTATTTGTAGAGGCCTTAATTCCACGCAAGTATATGATATGTGATTATATTGTTTCAAAAATATTCTATTGATTTGGAACGTAGATGATTAATATTAATAAATATGTGTCAGATAATAAAATTAGCACGTTCGACTACATAATAAATACAATAACGTTATATGATATACATCACTCGCACTTGTAAAAGTGAATCAATTATCAAAACAAATTGCATATTTAGGAAAGCTCAGGGAGAAAAATTTTCCCAGGCGCTAAATTTTGAGTACTTCCCATAAAGGGGTTACTGTGTTTAATATTTAAAGTGTCTAATGCCAATGGTGAATTTTTATTTTTAATGTAGGCAACGTTAATAATTTTACAACTTGACACGTCATGACATATTAATACAATGTTGATAAAGTTAAAATAAAATAGATATATAAAGTGAGTGTCAAAAGTAAAATATTGATGGGTTAGAGTTTTAAAAACACTCGTTTGAAGATAAGACTTGTTTTAGGGCGTTAGGATTTGACAAATTATTGGGGGTTTGTTTATAGTATTATAGGAAACTACGTTACCAAGCACATTATAATTATGTCTGTCTTGATAAATGTTAAGAAAAAAAGAGACATTACTTAATTGTGTACCTGGAGTGCTAAATTTCCAAGTATGCTTACTGACTAAAACGGTTTTGGTGGGACGGAGAGTAGATATTTTTACTAGGTAATACAATTATATTACGTTACATTATTATGGATTTATGGTGGGTAATTCTACAGTATTGAGTATTTAAAGTCTCCTTCACAAAAACAAGACTGTAGATTATTCTTCGTATAATTGTTTAAACATAAAAAAATTAAATTACATTTTTGTTATAAAAAAAAAAAATATTCATATTATTATTGCTCGTTACCTAAAGATGTATTTAATATTCCAGTCATAAAATATATTTACTAAATTATTTTATGTTTTGTGTATTTACTTATTATAATTCACTGACGTATATAATAACAATACTCTGACATATTTCATCAAAAAATAACAGAAAAATAAACCCATGACAGTGATGTGTTTATATAATATTTAATTGTAAATAATGTTCATTAAATAAGTCTATACTAAAATAAAATTACAAAATATATACACTAATGAAAAAAAATAAACGAATTAATTTAGTAGTACTGCAGGCTTGCACACAATAATAATTATGTTCTGTGTTAAAGGTTTTTATATATTATTTCTTAGCATCATTAATATTCATTATATAAGTATTTTAATTGTGAATTCACTATTTTTTCCAAACATTTTAAAACTTCTAGCATTACAATTAATTAAATAAAAAAAATAAGTCACTCATTTTGTAGATCAATGTTTATCAACCATAGGATCACGACCCAATTTTGGGTTGTAAATAATTTTGAATGGGTCGCCAAAAATTTTTAATGTTGAGATGTAATAAAATAATAAAATATTATATAATATTATGAGTTTACGACTTTATAAATAAAACTTATGGGTTTAGCGGAGGAGGGTGGGTTGCCTCTCATAGAACATAATTTTCAAAAACATTTTATGAAAAATTGGGTAAATGTTTTGGCTTGCCAACTCACAGCGGCTGAGAACTGCTGTTCTAAATAACTGCTGTAATATATATTCGCAGCTGAATTCATTTTAAATATCGCTGTGCGTATTTATAGGACTATAATACCAGACAATGTCAATATCCACACAATTACAGTTGAAAACAGAGGAAAACGTTTTTTGGATAGCTTATAATTTATTGTAATACTAGTTATATTACCCAAACCCACCCTGCTTAAAATGTGTCCATCCATCTATCTTTTCCGTTTTATTTTAGTTGAAATATAATATAGCAAAATACTAGTGAAAGCTCAATCAAAATTGGTTAATCTGATTCGAAGCCTTTCCTAGACAAATAGTTAGATATAAAAGTAGCTGCACGTGTTTCGTACTTTCATGTAATATTATATATTTTAACTTTGTTAGTTTAGAAATCATAACGTAAAAAATTTGAATACTTCCTATTTGTTATTCGTAAGATAAATAAAAATAAAATACAAATAAGATGGAAATGACTATTTTAATTTCGAGCTGAAACAAAATTCATGTGCAAGCCAATATTTTGTGGTTAATTTACGAGATAAAAATAAACCTACAACCATCCCAGAGTCCAAATAACATAAGTACACAATTCAGTGCTAATTGGTCAAAATCTATAGACTTGCATAAGGAACATCAGAAAGGCCCTTGATTTTGTATAACTTATGATCATATATTTATGTGTATTTTATTTTTTATAACGAATGAAGATCACATAGATCAATGTTGGGTAGTAACGTGACAAAATAAATTCGTTACTGTATTGACCTTACTGTGTTTGAGTTACGATAGATTGTTTTCCTATAGAACGAAAGAAAAATCAAATTTTTTTTGATAAGTTGTTTCTAAAATGTAACGCGTTACCATTTCAAGGTTTAAAGAACAAAAATTAAAATACTTATAATGAGTATAAAATCTAGTATGTATTTGATATTTTTACTCGTTACAATTCAATTTTCAATGTTCTAGACAACACATTTAATTGCATTGTACTACAGTAATTTATTTAATAACCTCTTTTTTAAATCCATTTTATTAACCTACTCAAATTAATCCTATGCACAATTGCAGATATGACACTTCTTTGAAACGTTTATGTGACACAATATTACGAAATGGAAACTATAATGCATTTTAGTAAGTATTTGATTAGGTAAATACTCTTCTATTGTTTTTTTTTTTTATTTGCGTAAAACATTCTTTTCTCTAATCTCCAAGTAACGAGTAAACGAGTAACTTATTCAACATTGGTAATGATCTAATTATAGTTGTTCTAGTACATTGAAACAATATCCTTATAGTTACTATTTTACTCAAGTCGACAAAAATGAGTTACTTTGTTAGGTTTCCATAACGTGTGTTGATATATTTATTGTGTGACCCGTGACGTAAGTCTTTGAAGTCACCATCGCACAAGCGGATGAGCCTTCACACGTGCTGAATTTGATATTAGAATACCTACCTGTGTGTGGGTATTATGCGAAAATTTATAGAAATAACACCACGTGCACGGCGATAATCAACCGGATCTATCGCTGGCGAAATAACGCTCAAATGATTTTGATATACAAATCGGAACCGGAAAGTTAGACGGCGAGGGGATACCGGTGAAATTGACGTGACTTCACCGCAATTGCAGCCTTTACGGCTCGTAAGCACGTCGTCTGTGGTGAATGCGTTTCGAATACATTTACCATCACTGGCAACTCTGTGGACTATGTTTATTTTATCGATGTACCTCAGCGCTGTACATGGAGAGAAGAACGTCAAAAGTTCGTTGTATAGAGATTTGTTGAAGAACGACGAGGGTTGTTAATTTTAGTTTATAACATTGATTTGTATTTTGTGTTGAATTTTACCTGAATTAAAAAAAAAATCAAATGTGAGAGAGTTAATGAAAATGATGTTAACTTTACGTTTAATTCAACCATACTCATTAAAAAAAAAAAAACGAAGAAGCTGCTTGGCTATATAGAATATGTTAATCATCATTGGGTAAGTCATCATGATGGATGTGTAAATTTTAATTTCCATAAAAAAGCATTTATTTTAGAAAATATTTCATTATTATCAGTAAGGCTAGGATTTTAATGCACAAAATGTTTGTTTTACAAAATATAGTACGTTTTATGTATTTTCAAATCAGAATAAGAAGTTTTTATTTTGCATTTTTTGGAGTTTTAGAATTCAAAATTTAAAATTGAAATTGTATTTTAAGATTTTTACATGGTTTTTATATAAATTTAACAAACCATAAAGTAGGTTTTCGTATTATATTATTAAAAATAATTTTAAACTGTATGGAAAAAACTGTTTTTTTCAAATTAAAGAAGTCTACAATGATCAGTTTTATTAAAAAACTAAAATATTCAATACAAGGTTCCTCATAAATTGTTATGATAGCAGTTGAAAATTATTAAAGATACAAATTCCCATTTTTTTAAAATCATTTAAATTTTAAATATTGACTGATTCAAATACTCAACATTTAAAAATCATTTTGTAGTTAAAAATGTATAAAATGTTCAATTTTTGTAACTTAGGATTTAAAATGTAAAACAAAGTTTCTCCTAAGTAATTAATAAAATCAAAAAAATCTAAATATATATTACATTGTTATTTTTTATAGAAATTTTAAGTTCAAATATGGACGAAATGAGATATTAAAATTAAGAATAACGATGTTAGTTATTTCGTTGTAATTTGAAAATACTTTTAAAGTATATTATTATATTTTATATAATCAATGACATTTTAAAATTCAATGTTTTCACTAAAAATTAACTCGACTTAGGTACTATATTATTAATAGTAAAATTAATTATTTCAATACTAATCATATCATAAAATACAATTAGTTATGTAGGCTGACAGACCGTTTTCACTTTATTTTATTTCATTAAATTTAAATTTAACACATTCATTAAAGTGTCCCACTTGACTTCTACTGTACAGCATAGCGTATCCATTTGCCGACCTTTTTTAACATGTATATAAACAAAATATGGGAATATTGTATTCAATTTTTTAAGTTTTTGTCATATTAAATAAATTATGCCATACATTAAGCAAAAAAAAAAAAAATTGGATATGCTATGTTTTTAAAAAGTAGGCAAATGATAAAATTAAAATAAACATAAATAGCTTAATCCCTCCTAGACAAAAATCTAAATTTATATTTTCCATACGATAACATATAAAAGTTGAATTCGTCGTTTAAGGGTTTACTCTTTTATTTTCACGCACGCTCTTAACATTTGTTGTATAATATTTATCTGTCAGAACTTCAAATAACTATAATTATAAGACTTTAATTTGCAAATAGAAAAAAATAATATGTATATAAAAAAAATTATAAATAAAAACTAATGTATAATATATATACCTATATACGTAATATTCACAATTATATAGATATTCAACTAGTTACTGAAATACAGAAAAATATTTCGACAACTTAAATTAACTTAGTTCACTGTTTTGTTTTATTATAATTGCATATAATAAATTAATTTGAATATAAATTACAGCATTTTTTTATTGAGAATTATTTTGTTCTTGTCATAAAACCATCATTTCACTCTTGTGTATAAAAAAAGTTTATATTGGAAAAATGACCACACATCAACAAAATAGTATATAGTATACATAAAATACACTTTTTCTAATCAGATAAAAAAAATGAAATACGTTGTTTTAACTATATTATAAAAAAAAGGTTTAGAAAAAATTATCAATTTATTATTAAGTTATTTTTTTTTTTGAAAAACCTGACCTGACGCAGAGACTAGGAACTAGTCCTCAGTGAAAAAACAAGATTATTATTAAACATCAATTAAAAGCCAATTAATTTATTTGAAATATTATATAGAATTTTACAAGCAATTGTAACTAACACACCTACTCAAGAAACGTAAATAATTGGTCATTAAGAAAATATATTTTTACGTTTTAAATAATATTTTACACGGTGTATACAAGTACACGTTGTAAATTATCAAAAAACTTAAATTATTTTAACCTTTAACGTTATATATGATATATATATATATATATATATATATATATATATAATATATAATATATATGCGTAAAAGGTTTACGAAAACCAAAAAGTTTTTTTTAATATAATTTAATACGTACAGTTGTAATTACGTGAACAACTTTTTAGTATTCTTTCAGTAACCATTACTTGCTTTTTGTTAAAATTAGCCATTTTTAAAAAAATAAATAAAACTATGTAAGTAGTAAATGTATCCTCCATATTTATTTATGAGGTTTTTATTGTTACACCGTAGTTGATATGATATGAAGGTAATAATTTAACTTTTACTGTCTTAAACACAATATAATTTAATGATTATAAGACGTATTCGTTTATCCATATGCCGATATTATAATGGGATTTTACCATAATATTCAAAGGGTATTAAAAAATTACCATTATATACTCGACTGCCATGTATCTTGAATTGTTTATGTTGAACTCAAAACGTTTCAAAATACGAAATTTATCTGGCATTAAATAATATATTATGAATATTTTAATGCCTTAAAATACGCGAAATAGTATAATTTCGAGCGACAGCTATAGTGAATTTTAATATTTTCTTATAAAATCTATGAGGTTATGATGATTGTGAACGCTTTATTTTTGTTTATTATACACATTAATTCACCTAATCTATGATAATATGTTAACAGTGATAGTATAAATAATTTATTAGTCGACTTCAAAATGCATAGATTATTTGTTTCTTTTCAGGTGCATATAGATACAGGGACAACCGAATAACTCACCTAAAAGTTATTGACCAATAAGTTTACTCTCAACCATTTCCAAACTCTTTGAAACAATTATCAGAAAGAATTTAAAGAATTATTCAACAGAATAAGACTGTTTTTAGAAATTATCCTTCCTCATCAATTTTGATTCAAATTCTCCCACTCAACAAGTCATCAATTACAACGGATTTATAAAATCATAGATAATGCATTTAATAACAAAACATTTACAACTACAACTTTCCTTGACATGACACAGGTCTACGAATAGGTTTGGTACCAAGGTGATTCACAATTCTACAATATGCCATAATTATTAATCACTTATCGCACCTTTTAAGTATAAAAATAAACTGCAGATAGTTCTTATATTTTCCCTATTAAAGCAGGAGTTCTTTCCTCAGGGATCTGTCGTCATACACACCCTGTATGCCAGTATAACATATATATTCTTGGTATCCCAAAACCATAACTTCTCATACATGCAGATAATATTACACTATCAGAAAATTAAAAAAAAAATAGAATTTTCAAAAAGTAATCTACAAACTCAATTAATTTGATATAAAGATGGGTCGTAAAACGAAATCTTATCCAAGCCTTATCATACAAGAATCAAAATTACTTTCATCAATAGAGAAATAGAAACAAATTAAATTATCATCAACTATAAATCGTAATAATAGAGGTAAGTCTATTAACTACCTCAGAGTCTTCCTTGATGACTCTAATAAACTAAAACTCTAGTTTATAAATAACCACTACTAATTACTTATACAAATATTATTCGGAACACTCATATACTAATGTCAAATATAAAATGTTTTATCTCAAAAAAAAAAAAGCAATAGACATTTCAAAAATAATTTTAAATCTAACTCTAAAATACCACTGATTCATATATAACAAGCATACCTTCAATTTCACAGAAATACCATTCTTGGACATTTGGATTAAAGGCCAATTGAAATAAATTCACATAAGACTCAACTTAATTGTAAGAGATGTCTTCTAAAAATTATTAAGAATAAAATAGAGAAAAACTGATTAAAGCAACACCTCCCTCAAGATGTCCTTTTCTGTTCTTTAAAATCACAATTCACGATCAACTTAAATTTGTAAAATTGTGTATATTTTAAAATTAATTCATTTAAAATACATTGTAGAAGTGTATAAACATTTTGAAACAGTTAAATTAATAATAATAATAATAAATGTTATCTAGTTCAATTCTTACAATTTGGAGTTGCAGTTAAAAGTAATTGATAAAAATGTACAACGATTAAATAGATAAAATGTTTTCTATAAATAAAATGACAAAATTGACGATGATGTACATTAAATATTCGAAAATTTAAGGTTTTTTATTGTTCATTGTTATACCTATGATATCGTATATATAACCTGGCACCACAATATGAACACTTTGGTACAAAAATAGTTACAAAAATTTATAATAATTAGTAATAATTATTATGTTATCCTGAACGAATTCAATTTCAAAACCACTTAAAATTGAACTTTAATAGTATTTAAGTACTTGACAGTATTTATGTTTACAGCATAGTCTTCCGTCAGCTGATATGTTTCTACATTAGCGCCTACGTACTCTATATTATTATAAGCATATTTAATAAAAAAAATAAATAATTTTATGTGCGTTAGATCTGAGATAGTGTAATTTGACGCATATTTGACGGTTAGTGTTGTAATTATTGTTATAATTTCATAATTATTAATGGTCATAATAAGAGTTTATCTGCATGTGTGGAGTGCATGTGAAAGTTTGTGCAAAATATTTATGGAAAACTTACATTATCTTGGAGTACCGAAGACCGAATATTCATGGCATCGTTTTTGAGATAACCTCCAGTGGTAAGTTTCTGCGACGCTTTTCCCATTATGATCATATTCTCAAATGACATGCTGTATAGTTGTAATTTACAAGTAGTCTGAAAACATATAATTATTACCCCATTAACAACAAGTTACTATAGGTACCTACATGATAATAATATTATTTGTATCATACAAGTTCCAACATTTAAGTTTGTAACACATTATAATACTATTGTTACTATATGGTGTTATTATAATGAGTGCATTAATGCTATTATATTAATTATTACCGGCAAATAGTCTTTATGAAACTGTCGAGAAATCAAAAATTCCAACTATACTGAAATAAAAACTAAAAAATATAAGAACTAATCGATTGTAAATTGTTTTATAAACTGTTTAGCTAAGAGTCGGGTTTGTCCTAAACGTTTTTAATTATTAAAAATTAATTTAATTGGTGTAAAAATAATCGATTTCTTTTAATTCTATACTTTTGGATTAAAATTGAAGCTTCAGTAAATATTAATTAAGTGGTCCAAAATAATATGAATATATTCATATTTGTGTAGGTACGAACATTGATTGCATGAATAAATCGTGAACAAATATTATTCAAATGAAAATAAAGTAAAAAATGACAATCAATTACTTCTATATTTTACAATATTTTAAATTAAAAATTAAAATATACAAATTAAAAAATAATGATCTATATCTACTTCACTTTTCGAATTTTATTTACAAAACAAGTAGTTTATATATACGATTTTTCAAAATATACTAAACTACATTATTGTTACAGCCTCCTTCCTAATAGTCATATTAGCTAGGTTTTTAAAATATACGGTTTCTTGTAATGAAAAAATCAACGAATTATTATATTGAAGTCTCACAAAACGTATCATATCACTCTAATAGTCTACTACTACAGCCGATAAGAAAACATTATCCTATCACCATCAACTTAAGCAACAGAATAAATAAAAATGAATATTGTATAAAATTTAATAAGTTTGATTTGAAATATCAAAATATTTATTTCTAATACAACAATGTAAGATGTAATAAACAATATTATCCTTATTTGTTTTACGGATATAAGTGTGAACAACTATTCTATATATCACTCATACAGAATTTTAAAACGCTTAGTAGGTCGCTCACGATACTACTTTAATTGTATACAGACTAGACCCTTTCAGATTAGAGAAAATGTTTAATTTGATGATGATTTCCTCAAAAATATTTTATGGAACACCACTGTGTTATTTAAAGTAAAAAAGTAGCACATTTGTCCAACATTTAATCAAACCGTGTATAGGCAACAACCTAGATAGATAAATGTATGCATCTCAAACATGTTTCTCAAAAAAAAAAAAGAAAATAATCAGATATCAGATATAAACGAATCTATTATCAATGTTGTTCTACTACAGATATTTTAAACCTAGAATAAAGTCATATCTGGATAAACAATTTCCCGTTATTTTTAATATTGGGAAAAATGATAAGTTTGTCTTAATCGAGACTTAACACGTCACAAGAATAATATAATATTGAAATACTATCATTTTCGACTTTAGCTGTATGCTGAAATTAATTATTTATACGCTTTGAAAATAAATGCTATATGAATTATTCACATTTTGATTTGTTTTTATCATTGGTGTGTAGTAAACATTATTTTTTTTTAAATTTAAATGAGTATTTCAATTTGATTGAAAATACTGTACTGCAAAGACCTATGCTGGTCATATTATGTGTTTTGCAATTCACACCTAATTGAATTACTTGAATCACACATCCAGGTCATAATCGAGCTATTAAATCCGACAATCGAGTTAAAAGATTTATTTAAAATTGTCATAAATAAAACATTACAAATATTGAATGATGTGGTGTTGGGTGTAAGGATAATTTTTTTTAAATACCATGTGCACCAATTTTGACCCCAAGAAAAAAAAATAGAATTTCGGAAAACTTAATTTTTTCAAAATGAAGGTGAATATGAAAAAAATGGAAATTAGATCTATAAATAATACATAATACACAAATATAGTTTAATATAGTCGTTTAATTAAATAAAATGTACTTAGTGAAAATTTTAGTGATTAAAACCAATAAAACAACATATAACCTATCTGAAAAATAATGGTTTTAGAAAAGTAAATCAACAATAGTATTTAATAATATTTTTTCAAAGTGAACGATATTGCATGGTGAGTAACGAAAATTGTGACACGACTAAATGCATACTGTACAGTGTTTAGAAACCTAAATTCTTTTATTTTTTTCGAAATTGTCCGACATTTTAATCCCTAAAGATTCATTTTCTACGGTTCCTTCGGTTTAATTTGTTATCCGCACGAAATGTTTTCTAAACAAAACCGATATTTGGCTTTTGTTGTCTTTCAACAGAATGGACATGAGGAGGAGGAGAATATCAATTTAATTTCTTTCGTTTACACTCCTCTCGAGGATTGGAACTTGTGTGTGTTGGATTTCAGACTCAACACCACAATTTACCATTATAAATACGTCTACCCAATATGTTTCACACAAAACATTCATAAATAACAATAATAACACGAATACAATTTTAGCATCGGTTTCACTATTTTATCAATAATTCGATATGATATACATACAACTACAGACATTATCCTCCGACAATCCCTATCGACATAAGGTACATTATTCGCAAGACAAAAAAAAATAATATTTTATTAGGTTTAATATATTATTTATTGGTACATAACGTACTTGGAATAATTAAAATTTTATCGTACTCCTGTTTTAATAATTAAGGGTCTTGCTTTGCAGTGCTTTTCCCCAATAACCAAATATTGTTTTCAACTAGTTATTTTAAAATATGATTTAAGGTAGTATACTTTTTGGTAAAACTCGAAATAAAAAAAATCCAATGTTCATTTCCATGTTTCATAAAAACCTAAGATTAATTATATTTTATAAAACAATTTATTGTAAATCGCTGAGACGTTGATTTAATGAATTCCTTTTAGTGTCTAAATAAAAGTAAGTGGTAGGTAGATGAGTAGTCATAGGTATGTATAATAATAGGTTGTTGATTTTGCAAAATTATTATCGTGTACACTATAAGACGGAACTCTGTTGTGTATTCACGATTCGTACACAACTTTGACTAACGTAACTTTGACTAACGATATCTTTCTGATATCGAAACTGTTCCATTCCTTATCGCTACTATACTACATAATAATTACTAATTATTATTATGACTTTCGCTATATTACACGCATAATATACCATGCACTGTTGATCTTCAGGCTATATTTATCGTGCTACAAGATAGTATAACAACAATAACAACATATTGTTAAATATTGTGATACTCACGTTAAACATCATGTTCTCTTGTATGAACTTCTGAATGGTGTAAACGATGTCTTTTATCTCAAAGTTCATAATATCCAAACTTTTCAACAACTGTTCGTCCTTTTCACTATATCCCAAGAACAGAAACACGCCCGGTACAAGCGTATATGAACCTGTTTCGACAAATCAGACGTATCCAATTATTACAATACTTAGCATTATAAATATTGTATTGGATACACAAATAATATATAGTTTCGGTGTGTGCTTAGAGGGGGTAACTCATACCGAAGAAGTAAACATTTATTTTAGTCTATAAATATTAGAAACACTAGGTGGTTTTATCACTAAAAATAATAGCTTCTGGATAATGGCTATGGGATATATTGTATTGTATGAATTGATTATGGAAAAAATTTCTTATTTCCTACAATTAACCTATTGGAATATTTATTGACATTTGAGTTGAAATGTTGCATTTTATTTCTTAAGATGTTTCAAACCTTGATCCTCAATAATAAAACGTGAAAAGAAACAAACAAAAGCAAGGCATTTAGTTTGATATTAGAATCAATGGTATAGAACATAATAATATGTTGTCAAAATCACATACTTACCTACACCATTATATTAATTGCGAGTTGCAATACTATAACGGTAAAAAATCAGGTAGGCAGTTGAGAATAGTTTATTCTATGTTATTTATGAGTCGTAAGACATTTGAAATATCAAGATCGTTAATGAAGAAAAAACCATTATAGGTACCAGTAAAACAATAAGGACAAAAAATTGATTAAAAAAATTAAATCGTAAAAAGAATGTATTGTCATGTAGGCAATGGTGTTTGAAAATGTACAGTCTGTGGTAAGAGGTTACTAAATAATATTATGGCCATCGAAATCTAGTCCCCATCCACCCCATAAAAAGTAATATCTCGATAGGCAGGCAAACGGTGTTGTAATTATATATTTTATCGGTTTATCACATACAATTGATAACAATAGGTAACCATTAGTGTTGTCATAAATATCATACCCATTTTCGGTCGCATGCAAATAAATCGTCCAACGTAGCACACGCACCGGCCGCGAAACGCAATATATGCTGGTGACTCGTGATGGTAGTAAGCGATTTCTGTTTCACACGGTTCGACTTCCACGCAAATGGTCTGACAAGTCAGACTTTCGCCGGTCTTGCAGTGACACACCTCAGAGCACGAATTATCCTCCAAACTGTGAAGCTATAATAACGAAAACAAAATCCGTAAGATCACTGTTTGCTATATTTTTATGCGGTATCCGGCTTTCCTGTATAATATAATAATATGTAGATACAACATATAATAGTCATTATATAAGTAAATGTATAGGCTTTTAAAAATATGTATTGTCATAATTTGAATTTTTTTCAAGTAAAATATGTAATGAACTATAATTATGTAAACATTCTTTTTCGATAACACACGCATTTAATTGTAAAATTATCGGTAAAAATAAAAAGGATGGTGTTGACCAAATGAAGAAACGATCGTGTGAGATTCGCGTTGAAAAAAAAAAATTGCGACTTACTCCCTAGTCGGGCATATAAGAACGATTGAAAAACTGATATTTTCAAAAGCAAATGAACATTGTATATAATATTGGGGATTTAAAAACAAAGAATTTCAACTCCTTATTTTAAAACCCATATATATATATATATATATATATATATATATATATATGTATAAATAATATTATATATGTTATATCTACTCTTTAATTTAAGCTTATAAATTACTGTTTAGATATATTATTGTATACTAAAATGCTTTACAATTTAAATTAACACAATTTACTAAATAATTATTAAATATTGAAATATGTGTAAATTAAATTGGAAAAATTTAAATTTTGAATTTTAGTTCTTATAACGATAATGTTAAATCAAATAGGTCAGGGGTTCCCAACTTTTTTGAGACTATTACCCATAAGTCGGATTAAATATTAGCAAATACCCCTCCCCCCAAAAATATATATTTTTTGTTTGTACATGGTTCGTTTCGCAGAAGACCACAGATAATCCACCCGTGGATAATCGACGAGTACACTGTATACGTATTATTTGAAAGTAATAAAATGATAATTATAATTATAATATTAGGTATAAAGTACATCAAATAAAAAAAAAAAAATAGTCTAGTTTTTATCCCTTGGATAAATTATTCCTAGGTTGAGAACCGCATAAATATATACTATCTATACAATTAAATAAAATAGTTACAACCAATATTCAATATATTATCATAATCAGGGTGTCAACCAGACAGACATAATAAAAATATGAGAACAAAAATTTTTAAACAATAAAATAATATATATAATAAACAACCAAAAGGTTTTATATGTCTGTTATTAGAACTTTTTATTCTTTAGCAGACATTTTTTTTCAATTAATAACTTTTTTAAATAAAGTTTTGCTTAGTTCAAACCCAAATTACAAAATTTAAAGTAGAATAAACTTATGTAATTTTTAAATTTGACAATCATTGTAAATGATTAATTATAAAATATGATATAATAGTTTGAAGAATAAAATTGATCTTTTTAACAATTTGATACTTTAAGATAAAACTTTTTATTTCTGAGCTAATAAATTATAACTAAATAGCGTAATAACTGAAAGTTATAGTTATATGGAATTCTTTTTTTATATAAACCAATTAAAATGCTGTGCCAATAACCAAAAAAAAAAAAAAACAAATATTAAAACTGTTGGCCAATCCAAATTTTAAAAAAGCCTTTTTTAGTATTTTTTGAGCATACTAGTATTACATGATTTGAATATATTTTAAATACCTACTCAAAGCTTTAATCATCCCTGCACACAATTTATACTATTATATATTAGCTGATACTCACCCTGATAATGTCGCCTTCAGACATAAATTGTTTGTTGTAATGTGGTGATCTTTGCAAACTGCATCCTCCTAAATTAACCAATTTTGGTATTTTAATATAAAATTAGACATTACAAAAAGTTACACACACACACACACACACACACACACACACACACACATATATATATATATATGTGTGTGTGTGTGTGTGTTATTATAAAGATTTAGTAAAGAATATTAATTGATTTATTTTTGGTACATTATTTTCATTAGATAATAAAGAACGATATGTACAAAACCATTTTGTATTCTAAAAAATACTACTACGAGCGGAATTCAGTGTACTAATGAAATTATCAAAAATTTTCTATTTTTTATAGACTTTGTTTTAGAATTTTATAATGAAATTTAAATTTATAATATATTTTTTTAAATTTCAATTTTGGTTTAATTAAAACTTTTTATTTTATTAATAAATATTAATTAAACTCGATGTGCAGATAATATAATTTATATTGTAAATCTAATATATATATATATAGACATCTATAACAATTTAATCATTCGAGTTGTACAAATGTACAGTATAATGGATCAAAACTATCATAATGTAGTATAATAAACAATTAAAAATATTGATTTGAACAAAATTTAGAAGTGTTAATTAGTTAATGATGTTTGCAAGTTTTAATTATATGTTACTCGATATATATATAATTGTTATATTATACATATATTATACTTTCAAGTTTTAATACTACAACTTTGGCTGGACGAAACGTCTATCCGGTTTTGTGGTTTAATTTCCATAATGAATATTTGGTGTGTAATATTCAACATTAAACCACTTAAACTTCACTGTAGAGTGAATAATTATTAACTCACGCAAAGGGATTTGAGAGGCTAATGAGAGGGTAGTAGAAGCAGCTGTCGAAACCGTACTGATGGAGGTTGTTACGGCGGTGGTCGACACCGAAGTCGTGGTAGATTTGGGCGTGGTGACCGCAACGGTTGTGGTATCAGGCCGGAATTTTTTTCCAGCTATCAATACCTTGACCGTGGTTGTGGTTGGCACTTCCGTGGCTTCAGTCGACGGGACTGCCGGCGACAGTGGTCTGACCGCAATCGCCGTAGTCTGGTCGTAATGATCGACCGCCACTGTGGTGGTTGTGTAGAAGTGATGTGATAATAATTTCACCGAGTCCTTTAT
This sequence comes from Pentalonia nigronervosa, assembly GCA_014851325.1. Classification (NCBI taxonomy): domain Eukaryota; kingdom Metazoa; phylum Arthropoda; class Insecta; order Hemiptera; family Aphididae; genus Pentalonia; species Pentalonia nigronervosa. Next base: position 204,300 of record JACXSJ010000518.1, on the reverse strand, counting down.
CTTGGTCATATGGAAATCCCTCTGCGCTTCCACTGAAAACGACAATCCAAAAACGGTTTAATATGTAGAATAATATTGTCTGATATTTTAGTTAATCACAGATTATAAAATGAGTGTTTATATTTTACACAACGCATTTAGACCACGAAACATATGACTTGACACTTATATTTTTGTAAGATTAATATTTTTTTTTAAAAAAACAGACAATTTTTCACAATAAACAACAGTTTTAAGAACGTTTAAACTGCAAAATAATAACTTCTCGACAACGGTCCACTGCTAACATTAATAAAATAAAAAATATATCAAAACCTCCCAAAATCGATATTTTTCCTTACAAAAACTATAAAACACATACACACACACACACACACACACACACATATATATATTAAATCCTGGCGACGTTGCATGACTGTCATTATAGCACATACATCATATAAGTCCGTAGCCATTTATTTCTTTTTTTCTTCGGAAATAAAAATGCACTTAAGTACCTAACATAAAAAACGATCTATGAATAAAAGGAATTATACCACTGCTGTAGGGAATATGGCTCAACACCATATTTTGTCAGTTATAGACGTGCCAACAAAAATATACCACACACACACACACACAATATATATATATATATATATATATATATATATATATTATGCTTTAATGGGAGGGGGAAAGTTTGATTTGTATCTTTTGTACAAAATATACCATATTTTACGTATAACTACGTTCTTATATTGTAGAGTTGAAAAAAAGCCCAAGGCGAAATACAAAGATGACTAAATGTATGTGTATTGATCTATTTTCGGTTTTCTAATAAAAGCATTATTTTCGAGTATATTGTTAGTTTTCATGTTTTTTTTCACGTTACGAAAATAGCATTGTTCTGTAGAGATTTATATCAAAATAATTAATAGGTATCATAATACTAATAATAATAAATCATAGTTACGACACGACAAACGTAAAAGATAATTAATTTACAGCATCGGGTTTTTCATAAGAGAAAACAGATGGATACAATGGAAATAAGAATCTAGGATTCTAAACATCACAATTCTATAGAAACATCAAATAATAAAAATGTAACTAGTAGATACAATATTAAATTTTTATTGATTTTGGGATTTCAGAAAGATTAAAATATGCAAAAAACTAATATCTTGTAATTTTATTTACTTCTGTATTCATTTTCATATTTTTTTTACATATGTATTTATATGCATATAATATATATTATATGAATAATAATAATACATATATATATATATTTGTGTTAATAGTTAATTTAAATACTTAATTCTCAATTTTGATACCTTGTACAATAATATTCGTTGATAGAATATTTTATATCGTTGCTGACATAATTTGACTAAAAATGTAAATACATTAATAATTCTGCTTTTATTTTTTTACTTATTTTATAATGATAATATATACTATATAATACAGTGTCAGCACAGATTTATTATTTTTAATTTACAATGATTTTTAGAAGGACTTTATTAATCATCCATATTAAAAAATATGCACAATAAATAATAATATACTCACATTTTCAGCGTTGGAAAATGTATTATGTCGATATTATTGTTTTCACAATGATAGTCATAAAATGATGCATAGTGCATGCACAATATAATACCCAAAATTGTGCAGTGATATATCAATTTTATGACAACATGCAAGTAGTATTATCTTGGATCGCTTGGATCTTCGACCTATGCATTTTTGTTTTCGTTCGTTTCATTTTCGAGTATAAATTATATTTCTGTATATTAACGTGTACAATAGTATTATACATCCTGATGCACAATATCATTTTTCGTCTGTCTCCGTACTGTATGGAGAAAGTTATAACTCTATGACTATTTAATTTTATATTTAAATTTATAAGTATATTTTATTTCTGCATTGTTTAGTAATGATTTTATTATAGAATCGTCCATAGAATAAATATTTCAGTCAAGAAAATGAAAAAGTACCTAGCCCAGACCAATTGAGTGAAAAACAGATGATTTAATTTGACACCAAAGGTATCTTTTAATATTTTATTTAACTTTTTTTTAGTACGTGCGGAAAGTGAATACAATTATGTGATGCCATTTTCAAAAAGAGCCAAGGGAAAAAAGTATTGTATTGCGATAGGTTGAGGGGTTGTAATAAGTGGCATATAATCTGCTCCCAGATATAATATTCCTCGACACGAGACAATAGAGTATATTGTAAAAAATCGATCCAAGTTGCGATAACGATAACACACAATGATTCGCAGTAATATAAATACTACTGACCCAAAAATAAAATTACAAACAAAAATAAAATAAACTACATATTGTTCAGTTGTATACAGGTACATCAGTGATATTTTTGATAAAGTATGATATGGACATAGATATTTCTATAACTTATTATAATAAATTCGGATATAAAAGGATTCTATCATCTAAAGAATCTTCTGAAAATAAAATCACAAAACGACACAAAAAAGTATATTTTCAACGATAATACTCCTGCTTTAATGTTGATGATAATACTGAAATTATTTCTGATAAGTTATTAATACTGGAAATATTTCTAAAAAATTACAACGCCGTTCATTACCTAATCATAAAAATAATATTATCCAAGCAACAAATATATTAATCACTATAAACCATATTCCCACAATAAAATCCTCTGTTAATTATCCACGAAGGCCTGCTATATCACTTTAATATTTTACCTAATTTCTTAACTCACTTGGTCGCTCATTTTTTATCAGAGGAGACTTTAATGCTTAACATTCTCAATGGGTTTGCCGGGCTAACAACACTAGTTACGGATATTCTAAAGTACCACACAAAACAAAAGAATTACATTTATATCTTAATTGGGGTCTCTTTATTAGTTCTCCCAACTAAACAGACACCACGTTATTTTAGACTAATTCCTAAGACATATAACCTAGGCCATAAGAAATCTAGTAAATCCAGCGTTTGATCATATCCTAGCTCTTTTTAATCTGAATTACAAGATTTCCCACAATCCTTCTCGTTATTCCTCAACAAAATTACCTGTTGGTTAAAGCTCCTTTACAAAAAATTAAGAAAATTCTACTAATTTAAAAATCTCAATCAAGTAAACTCATCAAATTTACGAAGCAGCTCAAAACCTTACGATTTCAATATAAACCGCTATTTATATTTATCATACGTAACAAACACATTTGACCATTCAAAACATAACATTCTTCCCTTAGAATCTAAAAATTAATAGTAAAAAAAGAAGGATTCGCTAATACTGGCAAACATTCAACCTCCCTTCAAACAAAATATTGTAAAATAGTCTATTTAATTTAATCAAAAAACTCATAATAAAACAAAAGTCCAATTTTTTCAAAGAAAATTGCAAACACTAAATTCTGATGACGGTTCATTGTGGAAAACTACCAAAAATATTCTCCAAGTCAAAGAGTAAACTGCCCAACTTAATGGAACAAATGAAGTTAGTTATCTCAAACAAAGATAAAACCAATCTTTCATAAATATTTATGCATCATTCGAATTTTAATCCTAAATCAGCACACCTTGATGATATTGCTAGCTTCCTTAATAGTCCAGTACCATTGTCTCTTCCAGAAAAAGACACAACCCCAAATTAATTAAAATATATAATTAACAAACTAAAAATAAGGAAATCGTTAGGATACAAATTAATTATAAACAAAATACAACAAAACTTACCCAATAAAACTCTAGTATATCTCACATTTATCTATAACTTCATGCTGAGACTTTCTCAATTTCCTAAAATTTGGACATTTTTTATAATAATAGTTATATATAAACCATATAAACCTAAATATTTACCATCATTCTATAGACCTATAAGTATATTACCAGCTTTAGGAAAATTGTTTGAAAAAATTATCCTTAAAAGAATTAGGGCATTACATACATTTTTACAAAATCGTCAAAATATTTTATTTTTGATTTTTGTTGTATAGTTGTAGAAAATAATAATCTCAATATTTGGTAATCATTTCAAATGTCTACCGTTATTATTTTTTGAATTAAAACAAAATAAGAAAATGATTTCCTAAGATATCTAAGTATATCCAATTTCTAATTTCAAACAGTTATAAATAATTAGTTTGACATTTTAATTTTATGAAAGGTAGAAAAAATATATATAGAATCTTATGATATGATATGATCTAAGATTGAAATAGAAAAATTTAAATACATTTTCTAATTAAAAAAAAAAAAATGCAAATTGTCTTGATTTTTACATTTTATGTCGACATATTAACTAAATGCTTATAAAAAAAAAAATGTATAGACTTACGCTTAACTTTTTTTTAATTTTCACTTACAACAAGTTATGAAAAACCTTATATTAAATTTTCAAAAATTTTGAACGATTGAAATAATATTTATAGACCATAATAAAAATATCTAAAAATGTATTATGACTGTAAATAGCTCAAAAAGAGTTAAAATATATTGAAAATATTATTGTGTATAGAAAATGGTTATATATGCATTCAGTGAAAATTATATGTATTTACACTATTTTTGTTTTGATTTATGTAAAAAAAAAACATCGATTTTGTCAAAAACCAGTTTTGTGTACAAATTTCCAAATTTCCTTAGTTTTTTTTTTTATTTTTCCGGGTGTTTTTAAAAACTATTGAGAATTTTCAAAAATTACTTATTATAAGTATCAACTAGATTCACTTTCCCAATGCATAAAAGATACCGATGGAGAAAATCAAAGCATTATTTCGACAACTCATCGTGTATACGAACAGAAAAAAACACACACATTATTGTAAAATTGATACATTCTTCGCTTTGCACAGATTCTAAAACGAATATTAATCTTAGAAGATATTTTTAAACAACACAACGTCACAAGTACTAACAATTCTGTAATGGTTGATCTATGGATGATGGTATGGACGTAGATTTCGTTTATCAATGCGATTACAGTGATAATGTTATACAAAATTTACATTTAATTATAATATAATATATCATTGACTTAATAAATCTCGTAAAAAAATTAATCTTTTTATGTATCAGCAATTGCCGTCCATATTAGTTTTTTTTATTCCTATTTAATAGTACAATTATGACCACACGGCGTTCTAGATAGGCATTTTAGCTACACCGCAGTCATAGGTTCAATTTTCAGTATATTATATTATTTATATTAATTATTGTTTTAAGATTGTAACATTTCAACGTGTGATTTGAAAGATGAATTAGAAAAAATAGTTATTTGATTTTAGATTAAACTATTAAAAAATAATAACTTAAAACTAATTTACTCATATTAACATTTAAAATAAAAATAAACAACGCTTTATTATAATATTGTGTTATTTTTAATTTTTATCCTAATCTTTAATGTTAATAGGAAGTACAACTATTTGTCTGTATTTAATTCGATACCTTATGAGTATAATAAAATATTATATATATACAGACCCACACATGAGTTGAACCAAAACACTCGTTGCCACCCCATGCAGTCGTAGAACTTAGAAGGAGACGTGTCCTTGCACGCGCAATTTGTCCTCAACATTGTTCCCAGAATGCCGAGAATAGACTCACGACACGTGGCTGGTGGTCCAGCACACCGACTGGTAGTTTGGTCCACCGAACATGTTTGTTCGAAAGCTTCGAGTCGAGACCTGTACGAAAGAACATTTCGGTTAAACAATATAATATTAAAGTCTACTAAAGACTATCGATTAATAAATAATTGTATGATAGGTACTCATTATACTATCAATTATTTTATACATTTTAGCAATTATAGGTACCTACATATATCCTTGCATATGATATTAAATAGTTTTCCACGATGACTTATAAAATAAAAATATGATTTATGATACTCATGATATTATTAGATTCCTAACTGATTATCAGTTATAAATAGTTTATACATTTTCTGTATTTCGTTATGAACTTATGTCTAATGACATAATATGCTTTTAAATTGTAGAATGAACTGTTTATTAAATAATTATATCGTATCATACTATGTTTAAATGTAAAATATAACAGTAACTATCTATATATTTATAATTATTAAGTTTGTTTTGTTATGAATAATTAGCGTTTATTAATTGTTTAATAACAATTCAAGACATTTTATTTATAATTATTATTTTCTTTAAGTCACTATATTGCATAATTATCATGTTTTGGTAAGTACATTTTAAAATCAAATAGTTTGTAAGAGTTATGTATTTAGGTAATCTTTTGATTCTGAGCGCTCCAGTGAATGAATTAGTTGTACATAATGGGTTTTAAGGTGTGTTTTACATTAAATATTAAAACAATACCAATTATTTAAAGTTCATCATTAAGATGGTTTTTGGTAGTAAATTTGAAATACTTATAGTTGAAGTATTTACGAGTAAATGTCTCGTATTTTTTTTTAATAATTAGAAGCAACTGAACTAAATAATAACGGAAAAATGAGAATATCTATAGAACAAGATTTTTTTAACAAAATCGATTTTGTAAATTTGTTGTAATTTAATATTTAAATAAGCATTTTCTAAAAATGTTAAAATTTTAAAATAGTTTGCCCCTTTTAGAGTTTTTTTTGAGACTTATTGAAATTTTTGAATTAATTTCCAAATATTTATGGTTTTGACCAAAAAAAACGCTTATAAAAAAAATTCCATTTTAATAACTAAAGATTGACAATTTAATTCAAAATTGTTCATTATTTGGGCTTACAGCATTTTAAAAAAAGCAAATAAACATATGCACAATTGATCTGAGTAAACATTATATATTTATATTCTGATAAAACTGAATATTTTAAAGAAAACTTACAATTATAGTTAATTTGTTGTAGTTCAAAAAATATAATTCTTAAGGACATGCAATTTTCGTATATTTGTATTATAGACTATAAAAAATTATATTTCAGTAATATTTATAAACATTTCAAGCAATTCAAGTAAAATTGGTCAACTTTACCTAATGTAGGAAAAATGGAATGAATAATAAAATTGGGAAGTAATCAAGTATCTAAATATCCTAAATCAATATTTTCCAAACGGGATGTCATGGAAATCTGAACTTCTTTTTATTCTGCTATAATAATATTAAAAAATATTACAAAAAAATGTATGGAAAAAATATTTTCAATAATTCAGTAAAAAAGATAAATATTTACATTTAATTATTTTAGTGTGAATAATTCATTAGTTTATTTTTAAATTGAATAGTACTTATTTTGAGAATTATACATGTTACATAAATGTTTACACGAATGTGTGACGTAACTTTTCATAACTAATAATAATGTGCATGAGAAAATTATGTTTAGGAACTATAATTTTGAACTAAATTTTAAAAACCATATAACATTTTATGGTAGACAATAAAGTGATATGATAGAAATATTATGGGCATAGTTTTATTAATATTTAAACATTAATATTGTATTAAAATAATTTTATGTGTCAACTTTTTACTGTATCGTATGTTTTATACAAAAAATTACTGAAAAAAAAAATGCTACCCCATTATAAAATAATTGGTTAATACTAATTAGTGATCATTAGTATCTGATCCAAACGTGCTTTATCAGTAAATTGACTATCTTATGATACGTTTGGACGTGAAACAAAGACTACGTTTTGAATTATCCCAAACCCATTTTTACGCTCATACTTGGCACAACAAAAGACATTTTCACCTACCAAGTTTAAACATAACCCAAATGAAAATATAATATTTTGTCAAATCTATGCATGTTGTAACCTATAAACGTGTGACAATTGTCATAATTTATATTTAGACGAAAACGATAAATTACGTCCTCACCGTTTATTAATGAGTGATAACAAACAACGGTAGATAAAAAGAAATGTATTAAACAGAAAATACATTTCTATAAAATTAATTAATAAATAATAATAATATGACTTTAAAAAAATAATTATACGCTTTTAGGTATATATGACATGTTAGTTGTTAATATAACCTGTTAATAAAATAATATACATATTATTTATGTATCGCGGTTTATTAAGAATAGTAGTAATAATAATAGTAATAATAATAGTAGTAATATTAGTTTATTAAGCAAATCATATGTACAGAAAACAAACACAAACACATAAATATCATTCAAAATTAATACTATAAAATGCTAGTCTTATTCTTGTCTAAACACAGAGACTATCAAATGCTCATATTTAACTATAGCAATGGTGGATACAAGCCTCTTGGTTAGGTTAAGTAACGTTCCAAAAACGCTGATGTATATTTTTATTTTGTTTGACAAGTTACAAAGAAAAATAAATATATATATCAATAATTTAATTATTCATTATTGTATTTTTTTAATTAAGATTTTTTTTAATTATATATCTGTTAAATTAAAAGTTATGGTAGTAAGTAGGTATTAAATATTAATGATAAATAAATATTAGTAGATAGGTAGCATGATTGGTTATGGAAAAAAACAACGAATAAGGCATTGATGAATTAAGCATTCTAAGGAATTTTGTTTTAACGACTTTGTGTTGAGAATTTTTAAATTGCATTTAGATCTGTAATTGTCTATTAGTGCATATCACTGGTACGTTATATTTTTTCTAAATTATTTTAATAATTATAATATGTATAATATATGTTATTATTATACATATTATAAAAAAAGAGTTAATGTTTATTTAACTCTCCTTAAACTTAGGACAATTTTTTGAACACGAATATTGTAGATGTATAGTTACACTTACACTTTTCTGTTGTTATTTTTGTGGATAATTGGTCGTCTGTAAATGTTTGGAGGGTATACAATTTTTAAAAATTATTTCTCCAACTATGTGACATATTTGAACAAAAACACGATGCAGAAAATATTTAAACGGTTTGTGCACTCACATTAATTTGATTTGAAATGGGTTTCTTAATTGACTCTAGACGTGTTGTGATGTCATCGATCGATAAAACGATATATGCACACATTGCGCATGGACACACAGATTTATATTATAAATATTATATTATTATGGTATAAAAAAATAAACTCTCACGATAGCTTTCAGTCATCGTTTACCACTGACAGAAATAACACAATCATGTTACATGTAGAGGAAATATATATGTGAGTTATATCGTGCAGGGTAATTTTTTTAAAATTAAACTCACTTGTTGAATGAAAATATTTTTTATTTTATAATTTCAAGTCATTAAAACAGAACATTACAAAAAAAAAAAAAATATATTTCTTACTACAGTGAAACCTCGGTATCTCGAACTCCGGTATCTCAAAGTTTCCGTATGTTGAATTTTTTTTCAGTCCCGATTATTTTTATTTCAAATTTTATATATGTTTTAAATACCCTCGCTAACTCGAAGTTTCGATATGTCGAATTTTTTTTTTTTTTTTGGTCCCTTACGACTTCGAGATACCGAAGTTTCACTGTATTTGTTATCGTTTAAGTGTTATACGTTTATTAACTACAATATTATATATTTTATATTCCAAATAAAATGTTTTTTTTAGTAGATTTTAATGTATGAAAATACTATTAAATTAACTGAGTAGACTAGTAAACTAGTTAGAAATAAGACGTGTGTTTTTAAGTCAATATATAATATATAGTTATATTTTTTATTGAATGCAGACTTTAAAGTCCAGTTTTAAAAATGGCACGTTCTATATAACCTAATATAACATAACATATTATGTTCATACATACTTTTACTTAGGATAAATTAAATGCATGTATTTTATCAATATTGTATTTTAAAAAAAGTAATTGTACTTTTAAACGTGAAAAAAGTTATATTTTAAATGTTGAAGTGTTAGCTCACACTTAAAAATAAACTTTTAAATTACATCTGCTGTGGTGTAATAAAACATTTGATTTATAATACTTAATAGTACGCTCACTCGGTGTAATCTGTGATTTATTTTTTCGTATTTTTTCGAAGGCAGGAATGTAAATAATGAATGGATAGGCTATTGTTTAGAATCTTTAGAATCGCCTAAGTCAAAATGTATAGTAAGCTGCGTTGTTAACAGATTCTGTATTAACTTATAACTACTTGGAATAATTACCAATGGTATAGAAACCACACTAAACAAGGAGGAAGTAGATAACCACTCTAATGTACTATAGCAGGTGTAGAGTGTAACTCGTGATTTATTAAATCACTAAAATCTATGTTAGTGATTTATTAAATCACTAAAATCTATGTTAGTGATTTATTAAATCACTAAAATCTATGTTAGTGATTTATTAAATCACTAAAATCTATGTTATATATTCAAATTTATTGATATATACAAAAAACATGTATTCGAATAACAATTGTGAGCAAAGACATTCAAAAAAAACTTGTCTTCGAACATTTGTGAGAAAATATTACTAAATATATCTTATGATATAATTATCTTAGTAATAACTTATTTTACTAGGTATAAGTTAAACGATAACTAGGCTGAATTAATATTTATTAAAAATATTGCATTTATTATATTATTAATATTAAATTATAATAATAGTATAGATATTTAGATCATGTATTATTGACTTTTAACTTTTAAGTAAATGACGATTACAGTTACTTACTATTCACAGCATTTAATAAGTTTATGATATAAATAAGCAAAAGCTTAAAATTAATCTTAATATTTTGAAAATTTCATTGTATATACAAAATATAATAATATGCACAAAAGTTTCAAGTCCTTATAAATAAATAATATTTTTAAATAAACATGACAAGGTAATTAAAATCGCTATTCTTCGTTTACATAATATCTAATTTCATTTAAATTTGAATGTCTATTAATATCTATAAAAATAAATTGGTGTTTATATAGATTTTAGATTTAGAATAATATTATTATCTAATACGAATATATTTTATAGTTTTCTATGATTTAGCGATATATATAAATATATATATCATATTTATTTTGGAGCAATTTTACCAAAAAACTTTTGACTTTATAAAAGTCATGTTCTTAAAAAAAAAAAATTGTTCTGTCCAAACCTTCAACACATCACTACTATTATAATTACTAACAATACTCGAGACCTAAACAAATAACCCAAGCTAGTTGGCTTCTAGTTTACTAGTTGTAAAATTAGTCACAGTTTAAAACTCTTTTTATTAGACAGTAATCATTATTTTCTGTGAAAATAAAATACTTTTCATGCATTCTTAATTAAATAATGGATTGTATAATTAATTGTTATTGATTTATTGGAAGTGACTACACACATATCTAACAAGAGAAAATATTATATTCAAGAAAAAATGTTCCTATTTAAAAATTAAAATTTATATTTTATGAAACAAAAACCAAATAAAAAAAAATAATAATAATACATATTTTTTAACTTGTTATAATATTTCCTTTTTATTATTTCAATAATTTTACTCGTCTAATATGAATTATTTTTATAGCAATTGAGCATAAAAAGTGATTAAAAAAAAAAAAAAAAAAATGTTAATAATAATTTATATTTACTATATATATATTCATTTCATTCAGAAATTATATATTATACTATTGCATTTAACCTTGAAAATAAATTTTATTAATTAAATCACATTTCCTACTAGTTCTAGTAATAGTTTTAGGTGTTTTATAGGCAATATTTAGTGATGGGGTACTTTAAGTAATATTACTAAATATATAATATAATAATTAAATTATTACAAGCTTGGAATTTAAAAATGTTGGCAAGTTGGTACCGTTGTGCTGTACAGTAGATCTTGAGTGAGTTACTGTAATGAATGTGTTAAATTTGAATTCAATGATATATCATCGCACACAAAAAACGATTCTGATTGGTTCTGTCAGCTTATATGAATATGTATGTTTTATAATATAATTAATAATAAAAACAATTAGTTTTTTATAAGGAATACAGTAAATTGAAATATTTTTTTTCCAAAAACATTGTATTAAAAATATCATTGTGAATATAATAATATACTTCGAAAGTTTCAAGAAGGTACCTACGAATAATATTTGTAAATTACAACAAAATAATTAAAATCGTTAGTTTTTATTAAAAATTCTAATTCTTTCCAAATTTAAAATTAAAATGTCAATAAAAAAAAAATACTGTTTTATAATATTTTTAGATAGTATGGTCTTCCATATAAATTACATATAAGAAACTATTTTTTACATTTTAAATTCTTAACTTTTTAAATTGAACATTTTATACATTTTTAATTACAAATAGCTTAGAATTTTTCATGATTTTGATGAATTTTTTCCAAATTTAACTTTAAATGAATTAGATCAAAATAAAAAAAAAATCATTCGATAAGGAATCTTGTATTTAATTTTCAAATCTTAAATATAAAAAGACATTTTGTTATGAATTTATAATTAAAAATAATATGCAAGTGTTGTCAAAATTTTAACATTAGACGTTCATAAACATTTCTTGTGAATTTACCTTTAATTTTTTTTTTTATATAACTTTCATAACAACTTATGAGAAATTTTGTTTATAATTTTCAAGTTATTTGACAATGCAAAACATTTTTTTTCAAAAATATTTTTAAAAAAAAAACTTATAAAAAACAAAAATATCTTATGCCAATAAGTAGCTTAAAAATAGTTAAAATATTTTGAAAATTTTATCAGTATGGGAAATGATAAAATAAACACTTTATGAAAATGTAATGTATTTTGAATTACTACAAAAATGGATTTGTCAAATGCTGGTATCGAGTTAAAATTGCTTATTGTTAAAATTAATACAATCACCACTTCTCTCAGAATCTAAAATGTATGTTTGTAATATGCCTACATAAGTTACATAAATATAACAATTATTACGTCGGGATAAACATTATTATGTTATCTTACATATTAATTTATGGTATCAATGGAATCGAATAATCATCTTATTTTCAAAAGATGGTAAAAACATATGTTAGACAGTTAATAATATTATATTTATTTTTTTTTTTATCAAGAGCTCTTCTATTAGCTAACATTATTGTTGTTAAATTCTTCTTAATTTCACTTATTTATTTTAAACTAAATGTATATTTACTATTAAATATAATAGTTAATTGATTGATACATTACTATTAATTTTATAAAATTGTATATTATGAATATTTTATTTCATTGTTGTAATATTTCTATTTTTCTTTTTTTTTTCGTTCTGTTTCTAAAGAGTTCTTTTACCCTTTTACAATAAATCAATATTTAATAACACAGAGGTCCCTAAATTGTGGATAACAATTCTATTTTTAGGGAATCTTATTAAGTTTTGAAATATTTATATTATTTTTTTATAATATAAAAAATTTAATATTAAATTAGTATAGTGTTTATAAATATAAAAAGAGAAGTTTTTTTTAATGTATAAATACGAGTTTATGTATATAATGTATCATGTGTGACAGTATTTTCCGTATCGTAAATTTAGTATATTTGTTGATCGTTAGCTGTGATGATTACATTAGGACGACTTGACGAAAAGTCACCTCAAAAACAATGATCAAAATTAAAAAGGTTATTACACGTTATGGGTCATAATTTTTTTTAAAAATGTACTAAAGGTCATTCCTTGAAAAGCTTGGAAACCTCTAATATAATATATAAAAAAAATAATTGTATCAATAATATATTATAAATAAACATAGATAGTAATAACATTACAGGTACTCGTAAAATATGTGTATCGTGTGATTTTAATGCATCACATAATATGATAATAAACAAAAAAATTATAAAATATATTTAATGATTGACGATCACCCATAACTGAAATTATATAATAGTTATTTATTTGAAATTTATTTTGGCACCTACTTATGGATACTGGATAAATTTCAAAGTCATGATACACGAATGTAAAAAGAGAAAGTTCGTCGGACGGTACAAAGACGCTGTATACTCAATACGTGTTAAAAAAAATATGTTAATTTTAACTGATTCAACGCAGAACTTTTCCATTTCACTTAAATCTGTCGTACCTACCGTCTTACAACTAAATCGGTCCTAGAAATATCTTTAATGTCGTATGTTATGGATTAGTTTTTTTCGAAAAATTACGATCGGGTGATAAAACTTTTTTAAATCCATAATCCCCATGACCTCGTGAGCAAGTAGTGGATAACATTGCGTTACACATCTTGTGACTATGTGAAAACTAACAAACGGATTGGACCTCAATAATTAATGTCGCACGTCTTTGGCAATGAGTTATTTTATTATTATGATATTATAATATTAAAATATTATAATTTACGGTTTTTTCTATTTTTTTTTTCATTGCATTATTTTACAAACGGTTTCAATTCACCTGTCAGTCACGTATGACCGAGCTGTGCCCAAGCTGCGTGTTTAACGTTTAAAGTTTTATAAACTTATTATTATTATTTATTTTTAGTTTTTTAACGTGGTATACACGATTTTTAACCACATGCGTATAAATTATTAATTATTTGTCATTTATTCATAATATAATAATTTTAAAGATATTTAGTAGGCACCTTATATTATTATTAGGAAAGAAAAAGGATTTGTAATAATATAATGTTTTTATTACGTTCCTCACTCGGATATTTAATCGTTAATCCGATGAAATTATTATTTGCTGTTTACATATGAAATCAACATTCAAAACTTAGTCATAAAATTTAATTTTATGGTTTCTCACCTTAAAATTAATATTAATCTAGGATTTTTGTAACAAAATCTTGTATACAAGGCTTGTAATAATTCAGTAGATGTATACAATTTAGTTTGTAGTCCATGGACCAATTATTGTAATTGTAACTTATATGTTATAATTACATTATATACACGTAAAAAAATAGTATGGGCATCTAACAATAAGTAACTCAGAATATTGGTGTTAAGTTCCCTCCAGACCCATACTCAGGATTTTATTAATGGATGGGCCGCATACTTATGTAAAATGCTTTTCTTAAGTACCTAATTAGAATAAATTATAGGTATCTCACAAATATAATATTCAGAATATATATGTATACAAATATTTACTGATAAAAGCATTCAAAAAGTGTTCCAAATATTCTTTAAACATAAGAAATATAAAAATTCATCATCTTTAAGGTTTCATTTAAATTTATAAAATTAATATTCATAATATTTCCATCACACAACAAAATAATAAAATCTATCCATTTTACTTTTATACCTAATTATTGTTTAATAAATGTTTGACAAAATAAAAAAATGCATTAAATAATTAAAAACATTGGTATATTAAAAAAAATTTTTTTTTTTTTTTTGTTTTAGAAATAAACAATTGTATAAAGTATTCAAAATACAATACTAAATAATTATAAGAAATATTATTTAAAAAGTTAAAAATAACTTATTAATTTAGAAAGGAGTGCATATAGTATTTTTAATCAATATTCAATTTTATAATGGTAGTTTTTTAGATTTTAATTTATATTAATTTTTTTAACGCATTTCCATTTTAAACCATAAAAGTAAAATTATTATTTTACTCCACAACATTTTTAGTGCAGTATTTTGTTAATTTTAAATGGTTGATGATTATCGATAAACAAAAAAAATAAAATATTCTATATACATTTTATTATTATTTTATATTATTTTACTTCAATATATGTTAAAAATAGTAATAAATCTATAGTCAGAAAATTGAAACTTTTAATCATCGTTAAAAACAAATTTAAAATCAATCTCAAATCATTATTAAAAACAGTTTTTGAGTTTTTTAGTTTAAAAAAAAATTATCACACATAGGTACATTTGTGCCTTACAATAAATAAATTAGCCTGCATTATAATTTATAAACGTATATAATTAAATACATTCTAAATTATGTATGCATAGTACATACTCTTAATAAAAACATATTGTAATATGATGTTGGTAAAAAATTAACCTGAATATTTTATAAAAAAAAATAATCGAATTGCAAGAGTACAAAATTATATAGACAATCCTGTAATAGTAATGACTAATAAATGAAAACGTTTTTAGAATTAAATAAATTTTCTCAATACACTGAATCAGTTATTTATGTATTCATATAGTATGATAATAATACAGGTATTACACTATTAAAATGGTACTTAATCTTCTTAGAATAATTGAACATTTATAATTTATAAGATCACAGACGTAAACTATAATAATATTTAAGGATATTATTTAAATTGCATAATATATTTAAAATTAAATAGGTTAATAAAAGTTTTTATATCAGTCAATAGAAAATTATATAATTATACATAACAAGTAAGTATACGATGGATCTAAAAATTATTCTTTATAATAAACGTTTTTATTTTATCATTGATTTTCCAATTTTGGCGAAACACTTTCTTAATATTTTTGAAGCATCCCCGTTCCATTGAAAACTAGTTAAGAACCATAGCATAATTGTTACACAAAAATGTATAAAAAAAAACCTATATTATAATACATACGTATCGCTCAATAATTTTTGCCATTCAAAAATGTATTCAGACATATATTTTTTTTCGGTAAACAATTTTCATCTTACACAATCCACATAAAATAAAACGTAATGGCCGTATAAATTACTTAAAATAGCCATTGAATAAGTTTCAAATATTTACTCAATATAGACAATATTTAATAACGTATTGATTCTAAAAACGAAAGCACTTAATCATAATTGACCCATAATATCTACATTATATTATAAATAAAATATCCTAATGTATCACCAATGTATATTAGTATACTGTTTTATTTTATGGTTAAATATTAATATTGTAAAAAATTAAAAGCATGTTCCTAAAGAGCAATTTATTATAACGTTTCTACATATCGTACCAAGTAGGTTTTTATTTATTAAAAATTGTATTGAATTATCAAAATTGTTGGTCAACACTATAACTATTACTCTTTACACCTAACGTGATAATATAAATAACATTGCTATGTGTAATATATATAATACATATAATACCAACAGACGTATATATATTAAAGGCTTGCAATAAGGGAGGAAAAACATAAATGCGCGTTACGTGAATTAGAAGCTTAATATTAGTTACACTAAGCTCAGGATTAAAATTATAAAAAAAAAAAAATAGAATCAAAAAACCACGATATCACTTTCTTTTGAGTCTGGGATAAAAATGTTCAAAAAGGGTACTGGGTATATAAGTCATTTATGAGTAAATTATGGTGAATTTCTAGTCTAGAAAACATCTGCTTGCAAAAAAAAAAAATTGTTTAATCCTGAATTAATTTAGTTCCAAGCCATTATTAAAGGAATTGTGAGACACATAGTGGAATGTTTGCTATTTTTAGAATTACGATGTTTTGAAATACTTGAATTTTATTTAAGTATGATTTTTTAGCTGACTCATATTATAGTTGTATGTTGTATTTCTATAATTGTATTAAGATTGTCTTATAAACCAAAATTTAGATTTTTAGGCTATTAAATTTGTTTTTTTTAATGATTTCATAGATATAGTACTGTTTACACACGGATGTACGCTTAATGTATGTTGTCTCTTAATTATATTAGACGTGTTAATTCTTATTCCAATACAATGCTTAGTAAAATTTGTTTATTTTACAATTATCATTTATAATGTAAGTATAATAGTATAATATTCATATTAATTTAATGTTATAGATAAATTATAAATACCAGATGTTGTAAATTCATGAACAATCATCACCAATATGTAAATCGTTTTTATGTCAAGACTATATGTAGCCGCAGATAGTTATCGATTTAATAGAAGCTCATTAAAATATCTCAGCATAATGAGACTTAAAATAAAAACATTCCTGATTTACTTACAACACTTACTATACTTGTCAACATACAATTTTTTTCTTATCGACTTTGCAAATTAATTGTAAATAAGTTTCAAACAAATTACATCAAATTGGAATCGATCAGACAAAATCGGGGTGTAAACTTTACTATTTTCTCTACTTTTTCACTTATTTTTTTTTCTAATTTGACTGCCAGTTTAATATTTAACGTATTTGTTAAATATTTATTTATAAATTATTTTTGAAATCGTTTTAAAAATTTGCGTAATATACATTGGCCAAAATAATATATAATATGCGTTTTATTAAAAAAAAAAAATGAGATATACTTTTAAGTCTGAAATATCTGAAAAAAATGTAGTTAGAATTTTTAGTACTCACAATTTAATTACTGGTATTCACTTAATTTTATTAGCGATGCATATTTGGTAAAATAATATAATACGTAATTATGTAATTTTTTTGATGTTTGATAGAGAAATAAATCAATTAGCATATTTCAAAAATGTTTATTCAGTTTCTAGTGGTGGTTTACAAAAATGTGCTCCATAAACTCTTATCACACAAAAAAACAATGTGTTTACCATCATAAAATTATTTTTAATAATTTATAGTTTTTTTAATCGAGTTGGTCATATTCATGTACTTAGTTATTATTTTACTGTATTTTAACCGTATTTTATAGAATATATATGCCCGAGTAGGCATTAGAATCCAAATTGGGTAGTATAGAATACTAAAAATTTGCTTAGCAAAGATATATACGCTGTTGAAATAAAATGAGCATATTATTCATTTCATCAATTCACACCATCACGATGTAGCTAATACACATTTTTTTTAAAAAATGCCAATAATGTATATAGTAACTATTTACGATTTTATCAATTCCAACGTTTTCATAATCGTGTTCTATATCCTCCAATCGAAAATTAATATAAATAATATAATAAATTCTTGTTTTAAATGATATCCTACAACAAATTTAACCTTTATAATACAGTTAATTGAAGTATTATTCATATTTTACGAAGTCTCATTGGCAACAATAAAATTTGTATTATAGAGTAAATTTGTTTAATAGAATTATATAAATTTGGTTTAGTCCTAAAAAAAAAAATTGTGGAATATAAGTTTGTTATATGGAAATTTCAATGTACTATATTACACTATAATACACTCATTACAATATTATCATCAAGCATAGTCGAAGTCTTGAAAGGAACTGAAATACATATTCTCCTCTTTACCACCATCAAAACTGACAAAACTGTAAACACTATATTATTGAATGGTATTTTTTTAATACAAACAAATTTTATTTATGTTACACAATTGATAAAATAAAATTGTAGATCAAAAAATGATCAAAATCAAATAAAACTATAGATTAATTGTCAATTAATGATAAAATTGAAACCGTGTTAACATTATTCTAATTTTGCTAAATATTCATCATACAAATAAACTATGGTAAATTTATGTTTCTCTTATAATTAATTTCTCTTATGTTTCTCTCATAATTCGTTTAAATCTCGCATCAACAAGTCAACATTTTTTAAAAAATATTATTAGCCAAAGGCGTATAGTGAAAGTATTTTTCTTACCGGCAATTCGATTTCGCACGACAACTCTCGGCTAAGAAATGACATGGCACCTTCGCCGGGCCGTCCGCACGCTGAGCACACTCCGGATGCAGCATCTCTTGGGCTATTAAACATTTGTCTTTGTTGACTCCAGATTTCCTGTATGGAAAAACGACAATATTATAATTGGGTTATGTTTTAGACAAACATTTATAAGTGCACTCAAATCAACGTTATTAACAATGGTTTTACTTTGACGTATTAATACAAAAAATGTTTATTGTTTCTATATTATGTATACATATTTGCATGACCATATTTGTCACAAATTTTGAATACCGCAGACTATAATATAGCTTTTATATAATCCCTTCTTATTCATAATAATTATTTATTTACTGTTTAAGAATTAAATTTAAATTAAAAAAAAAAAAAAAAAATAATTTTTAAAAACGTTTATACATTAATATAAGTTGATAAAATATTTAAACAAAAATTACTTTCAATTATTGCAAATTATTATTGTTATAAATTACAATACTATTATGCCTGGGATATGCAATAATCATGTTTAAAATATATGTTCTTATTTTAATTCAAAATAAATAAGTAGGTAAGTATCTATATAATACAATTTGTAGTGTTAATTAAAAATTATTCTTAAAATCCTCTTCAAACATATTGTGCACCTGGCTTTGCAAATGATTGTTCGAGAAAATCCCGTGTCTCATGTTGAAGCTCAGGACTTATATAAAAATGTATATTTTTTACATTTGTATAAGCCAAACATATGCATATCTGTTTTTGTCTTACTAGCAGAATTACGTAGACATTTATCATCATCTTATATTAGCATACGACGGGCTATTATTTTCTTGAAAACGGTCGTTGAAAAAATAATATTTTATTAAATCGTTATTTTTTACATGTAAAAGACAACTTTGTGGCTCTCCAACTTACTTTTATTAGGCACGAAAAACATACATCGTAAAAAGGAGCCTGTGAAAGTACCGATTTGGTCGGGGCTTACAGTCGAACGAATACTTTTTGCTTTAAATATTATGCACTCGGCAAATTGTTTATTTTTTTTTTTTTAACAACAATTTTATAGTTTGAAATATCATTATAGTAGGTATATTAAGTTTACTCAAACTTATAGTTAGGTATAGTTGTGTTTGAGTATTCTGTGGATGGCATTCAAATAGATATCTACATAAAATACAACTTTCTAGTTTTTTTTGTAATTATAATTTTAATTATTTTTTGTACTTAGCACAAAAAAAAAAAAAAACAGAAAACTAAAACTAATAATTTTAAATTAGTCAATATTAAATTTTAATTTTTCTAAAAAAAATAACTTAAAACTAATTTTGCTTAAAAATTGTTAATCAAGTCATAAGTTAATTTATTTTTGTTATTCAATAATTTATTTCTTTAAAAAATTAAAACTGTTAGTGCAAACTCAATATTATTTTTAATTTCATTTTGAGTTTAATTACACACTAAATAAATACAATAATTTTAATATTGTATTATTTTATTATTGTTATAATACTATATTGAAATCTAATTTGTATACCTAATGTATATTGTAAAATAATCGCCCTGCTCGTAGACGTGTATTGAAGCGTAGGTGCATATAATAACTGTAATAAATCGAATTTGGATGAAAGAAATAGTTTATTTTAATGAAACAATATTATTGTATAAGCATAAAGACATATATTATTGTAATAAACTGCATAATGACTACACCGCGGTCAAAGGAGGGAACGACAATTCGATTATAGCCATATCATTATACGCACATGACACATGATATTATCGATATTATTTTAAAAAACCACAATTATCTATATTATAATATTATATACCAAGATATAATATTGTATCGCCGCAATCTATACAATACGAGCATTTGACATAGGTAAAAATGAAGGCCTAGATAATGGTTTACGTTTGATTTCTGTGAAAATATGTTTTCGTTATTGTTTGTTTTTATATTTTTGTTATTGAAATATGATATGAACATTGTATGAACACTTATGTCGGAAGCTTTTTTACGTATTACTTTTATACATTTCGGAACTTAATAATAATTGTTGGTGTTTTTTCTTTCAGCAAACCTTTTACGGGACATTACGTAGGTACATTAGGAAGCAGCCATAAAAGGTATTCACACAACTAATCGATATATTGCGACTATTATTTTTTTAACGAGCTCTTAGAGACAGCATCTCTGAGCAGAGTTCCGTTATCGCAGTTGTTTCCTGTTGTTAACTGATCACGACCACGGTCGAAAAGTTATTAATACATTTTTTTATAGCTAATATATTATCAATTAAACAGTGAACGTAAACTCAAATTTATATATTTATTATTAAAACTAAATTATTGTTTTAAATGAAAAATGTATATTGTGTTTACATAATAATTCAGTTATGTAAATATTTAATATGACCTCAGTGGAAAATTGTAAATCTGTATCTGATACAAAGCACACATGTTGATCAACTATTTAATTCAATTAAAAATGTTTCTGTACCTATTTAAAGTCCCTAAAATACTTTGTATAGTCACATCATTTACATTTAATAAATATAAATTAATTAGTATAACTATATTCTAAATCAGCTTTGTAAAATAAATATGTTAATTTAAAATAATATACATTTTATACTTTTGTCTTTAATCAATAATTATAGCATTGATACATAGTTAGTTGAATACCAATATTATGCGTTACCCGAAAAATTCAAAATATCATTATCGTAATATAATATAGTTATTAAATGTTGTTTTATCTTGCATTTCGCAAGAAGGGTGTGTACTAGTAACATAATTTAACCATTTAAATATTATGCATAATATTATTTTAAATATTATAACTATAATCAAATAGATTCTTGGTAGAGAAAAATTACAATTTTCACTATGCTAACCGTAAATTTTTAGGACTTTCCCTATAATAATATTTATCTAAATTATGTGTACTGTTGTGACGTTACAATGAATAGCATGCTCTTCCTGTCTACTGAAAAAACTTTGACATACGGCCTATCTCACCAGAAATTCAATTTTTAGTTCCAACGAATGATTGTAATGACACATTGGACTCATTTTTATTAAGTGAAGACTGATATAAAACATTTATTTTTCAAACTATTTGTATTATTATGTTTGATAATTTTTATCAAAATATTTCCGTTCACATGATACTGATTGTTTTTGAAACTCAAACACCGAGAATATCGTAATTATTACGAGAACACACAATATTTTCTCGAAAAATCGAAATTCCATTTCAATCGATGGTTGTAATTTGATGAACATATTATATAATCGAAACATTATTACAACAAACCAACATTTATATCGACAACCAGAATAATATTGTGCGTATCTATATAAATATTGTACATGGACGGTGGTAATGACTTTTATTGCCGGATTGATTATAAGTTTTTTTTAGTAAAATAATTAATGATAATTTTTGATAACACATAATAAATTAAGAAATTTATATGAAAAATATTATAAGATAAGGTAGGGTATAATAAATTATACAGGATTTCTGGAAATATGACTCTTAACTAGGAGTTATGATCAATGGCTAATGCTCTTTAGACAATGTAATTATAAAGAGTAACATTTTTTTTTGTGTAGACTTTGTTTATGCTTATTGTTAAATTAATTATTAATAAAATTGTTTTCAAATATTAAATTCTATGGTATTTTTGAACTATATACTTTATTACTAGCATAACATGGACGCCTAATTTAGTATCACACATAATTTTGCAAATACATTTTGAAATCCCTGTGGTTCAATGATAATATCAAAACCACTGTTCCCCGAATACTCTTCTCCTATTATTAGGAATATTTTAAAATAGATTTAAGTTTCAACTGTTTCTGTTTGCGCAAATCCCGTTTTTCTTATATATGACACGCGAAAGTCGTTATAAAAATAATGCATTTTATAATGCGTATAAACATAGGATTGAACCAGAATTCCTTTCATCTATTTCAAAGATTTGCATATTATAAACGTTTATTGAACTCATTGTTCAACATTAAATATGAGTCTAATCGATTTATATAATTTTTAGGCAATGTTTTTTAATTATTATAGTTAATATTAAACTGCGATAATAATGTTGTATAGCAAACTGTGCATTATAGTTATCGACTAAAGACTAAATCATTTTAGATATTTCCTCGAAATATCCTCATTGCCAGTAACACATATAAAGTAATTCAAAATTTGTGTTACAGCCATTTTTACACATAAATATTCAAAATAAAGTAAAATTAAAATACGAAAGTTTTTTGATTTAGAAACATTTAAAATGATTTTTACATTATATTAGGTTTTGGAGGGTGAACTTTAGAAATAAAAACCTATACTTTCATTTGCAAACATAATATGAAGGCATTTTTTTTAAATAAATTTTAGTGCTTAAACAACATTAATTAATGCAAAACTCTATGCTTGAAAGATATTTTTCTTAAGTTGACCACGAACCCTCCCCCATCCCTAAAATATTGTGAACAATTATAAAATGTACAAATCATTTTACATGTTTCAAAATAAAAAAACGTTCAAATCATACATTTTTCTTTATTTTAAATCAATGAATTGGTCGGAACATTAATTTTTAATCAACTTATATATAATGTTTACGACAATGAAGCATGTGTATCACAAAAATAAAAATATCTTAAATTATTACGGTATTGGTAATAACTTTAACCATGTGTATTAATCGTAACAACTTAAATTTAATTTATTCATGTTCTAGTGATTTACTTTAAAGTTTAAACTAATGATTTATAATATATGATTTAATGATTATTATCATATGCGCATACACTTCTACTGCCCCGACAGCGTAATTGTTGTTACTACTATTATTATTATTATTATTATTGTCGTTATTTTAATACATAATAATTATAATATTATACATTAATACATTATAGTATTATATACGACATAAAAGACCGAATGTTATATTAGCTACAACTATGGCGTGTTAATATTATCAAACGTCACCCGACCACGCGATTCCGTAGAATTTAGATAAAGCAAACAGTATTACAATATCATTATGTAAGTATTGTGGCTTACCACATAATACATATTATATTATATCTACTGGCAAATTTTCAATTACGAAATACATAGCAATATATTTTACGTTATAAATACTCTGTCAGACTTGTATTAATCTGCAACAGTGACCCATACGAGTTTGTTATGCGAATAATCACATTATAATAATATCTAGACTAGCTGCAGACCACAGTTTTACTTACACTTATTATAATTATTTGTATTATAAAATTACAGTTTTTACATTAGGATGACATTTTGCTGACATAAATACGTTAGCGCAAGTTAGCTAAATTTGAATTTTGAGTAATTGTATATCATAAAAGATCATAATTATTGAAATAAAAGATAAAATAAAAACATATTATAAATATAACAGGTTCATTTTTATTTTTTGAAATAGTATTTTTTTTTTTTAATTACAATTATTTTGAAAAATAAATATAGTAATTAAATATCACGAAATACATGTGATTTATACAAACTGATTATCAGGAAAAAACATTAAAAAATACGTTTGGCTTTCACTTTAATATAAGTATCTTAGCTGACAAAAATTGCAAAGAAATCTGTCGAAAACTGACGTAATTTTACACCAATATAGATTTTAATGAATTTTTTATTTGATTTCATAATTATTATTACGCAACAACTCAACGATATAATGATATTTTATAACCTGTAACTTACAAGTGGGCGTATTTAGACCAAGGACTCCCGGGCCTAGACTCATTGGTCTCCAATTTATGACTAAGTTTGTTTTTTTTTTTGAATATATGTTCAATAAATGTTTCATTCAATATATGTTTACATTTTTTAGCATATAATTTACTTAACATACTTTTAAATTTTTTTTATTAAGCAACTAAAGACCATAAGTGAGACATCGAATTAATATGTTTAGGTATATAATTAAAAATCACAATAAATGTAATTATCCGTCTTTTTAAGCACACTTCCCGATGTATAACTAATAGGTATTTTATAACTTATAAGTTATAAGTGTTTATAACGAACAAAAATATTGTTTAATTCTTAGACGTTTCCCTGTAGACAAGTAGGTGGGTACATCATGATTAATTGTAATTAAATTTAATACTAAATGAGTGATGATTAATTCTTGATTGTACAATTATTGTTTACATTGCAGTGCCTAGATATGAATCAGGAATCAGGATTAGCAGTGTGCGATGGTCGTTCGGAGAGGCTACAAACAAACTAGGTCACCCCAGTATATTAATCATAGAAGCCAGTAGGTACTCACTTGCATAGACAAAACGCTATTTCTATTGCGTATGAATGCATCGATTCGTTTCGGTAGAAATTTTGCAGCGATTCCATGCAGTTTGTTTTCTTGCACTGTCTGTGATTGCAGTTCCGGATTATGGACGCCACCATTTCCTGACACTGTGAATGTTTGTTACAGGTTTCCAATGCCTCGTGACATGTACTTTGAAAGTTCAATATAGAGTTGTCGATTGGTGCCGATTTTGAACCTATATATATATATATATAACAAAAATAAATGTCATTAAAAATATAATAATAATAATATATGGGTGCGTGGACGGACTGTGCGCACATACAGAAGAGGGTAGGTCAGATACTTAAATAAATATAATTAACTGATAATTTAATAGGTTTCGGCTCGTTAATATACAATATTAATATATCACGCGATCAATATTCGTATTAATATTCATTTCTGTCTCAAGTATTATAATAGACTAAAAAAAAAACTGGTATGATGCATAATGAATTACAAATTGACTAAAGTAATAATTAAAACAAGAATAATATATATTTAATAATACATAATACAATACTTTTTTTAAAACCAAAAAAAATTTAAAAAAATATATGACATATTAACTTTGCTTATGACATTAGTTTCTATTCTTACAGTAATTAAATAAGATTCTGTAGTTTAGGTAATGTGTTTTTCAGGCAATTCTAGTTCTGTTACATATTATCTTAAGTTCAGTTCCAATCCCTCCAGAATTGGTTTTAGCAATCAACCAAGTATGTAATATAGAATAATTGGTGAGAGAAGGATTAGATAATAATTTTGTTTCAGTATAAAAATTCTAAATCAAAACAAAATCTCAATTTCCGATCTACATTACAACTATCATTATAAACAATAAATTATAAGCATACCGAAATAAAACTGTTTTTTTTTTTAGTTTTAATATGTCCCGTATGAATCTAAACATAAAACATTGGTTATTGATTAAAAGAAATTGGATTGGTATTGCTTTAGAATTTTAAGTAGGTAAACGATACATATGTGAATTGAAAAATAAAATTAATGTATGCTCCCGATCATTTTTTATGCATATACCATCCATGTACGACTTTGAAATAAATTGTCAATGACTGTTTCAATAAAACATGCTATTTATCACATTTTTTGGTTTTGGATAATATGTAGTAATATTATTTCATATACAGACCCTATAGAAAGGTATTACGCCTTTTTGAAAATCTCACACTAATTTGAATTAAAACGACAAACGAAAATTTCATCACGAATATGCTGAATGAAACGCACATGGATGTCATCGGTATTGATTATTATGCAAATTTATGTTATAGACCTTTATAGCCTGGTAATATTACATCGACAAAAACCGTCCAAAAACAAATTGCCTAAAATATGATCTTTATTGTACACAAGTTTGAAGGAGTGTAAGTATAGATTTTTTGTGTATCGGTTAGAAAGAGTACCTAAGTTTTGTGGTAAGGCCATTCTATACACATTATATAAATGTATATATAGTAACATGTGATTAATTGACATCAGGACGTTTTAGCTTTATGTTTAGTGATAAAGCGTACGGTTTTACTGTTATTATTGTTTAATATAATATGTGCACACCAACCAAAAATATACGCTTGAGAGATCTCGGGTTCTTCAATATATAAGCTCACGCCTGACTTAAGAAACAAAAATATATCATTCTTGAGTAAACACTGATGAAAATAATATTAAAAAAGTTAAGCAAGTAGGTAACATCCTATTTACATTAAGGTGTCATTTCCGTCGCTGTAATGGATGTATTAAATTTGAATTAAATTATATTATATCGTTATATATAAAAAAGCAATTGTGACTAAAGACAGTCGTCTGTGTTACTAAATACAATATAATATATTTATATTGGATTTAAAGTAATTTATTTTAATATTAGTAATACAGTAGGTTGAATTAATTTTACTAAAACATTGGCATTTGAAAATGTCATTGTGTTAATAAAGTATGATAGTATACATTAAAAGTTTCAAGTATTCTTAAATAATGTTTTTAAATTACAACTAAATAATTTAAAATATTGAGTATTTTTAAAATAGAATTTTAGAATCTCTTTTAATATTTTATTTTAACCATAGTTTTATTTAAAATTGCTATAAGATAAAAAAAAAACTGTGTTTATATATTTTTAGATTCTTTGACTACAGTATGAACTACTTATAATAAACTATATTAAATTTCAAATGCCTAGCTACAAAAATTGAACATCCTATACGTTTTTAACTTCAAACTATTTTCAAATTCTCTTGATTTTGATGTTTTTTTTATCAACATTTCTATTTATAATACAAAATTGTGTCTATGTATGTTTAAAAAATTTGAATTGGAATAATAACAACTTACATGAAACCTTGTATTAAATTTTCAAGCTTTTTAACCTTACAAAAAATGTTTATCTATAATTATATTAATAAACTAAAAATAATTTAAAATTTAAAATGTTTAATAATAACATAAAAAAGTAAAAATATTGTTCAAATATGGCATGTATAAAAAATGCTTATTTAAACATTTGGTGAAATTTTCAAATATCTACACTTATTCTTTTTTGAATATAAAAAAAAAATAAATAAAAAAACCGTTCGATAAAAAATTGTTAATTTACCAGTTTTTATTTTATTTTTTTCCGGACACTTTTGAAAACTACTGTGTGTTTTTTAATTTTGACCCACCCCCACCAAAAAAAAAACTTCAAACTAGATTTACTTTCTTACCAGGAAAGATGCTGAAGTAGAAAATTAATGCATTTTTACTGCCTCAAAAGAAAATGACATACAGAAAAAATAAATAAATAATAAAACAGTAAACATACATCATTTTAAAATCAATATACATTCATCGTTCCACTGAGAATCTAAAATATAATTTCGAAATCAACACATAACAAGCTATCATCTTGGTGTTAAAAATGAAAAAAACAAATAACAATTTTAAAAACGTTGATAGTATGTTTATTGGTATACGCGTCACTTAATCTCGGACACAATCTTATAAGTTCTAACGATTTTTACTAGTGTCGTTGCCATAAAATTATACATTTGTACGAAGAAGTTGATATTGAACAACCCCCAAGACTTCCCCACCCTTCATATATTATTAACTGAATATCATATTTGATTCTGGATTGTACATACTTACTATAAATTGAATTATATGTGTATTATTAACTCAAGAAGATGTCAGATACGTGAGTGTAAACAGTAAAAATCCAATTTGTATGGAAAACACTGATTTTTATATATTATTTATAATTGAAAGATTAAAATTTTATCAAATGTAGGGAAGTCTATTTGCGATGCGTTGTTTCTATTTATATCATACAGATTTTAAATACTTAATTTGTGAGTATTTAAAATGTTTTATTAAAACTATTTAGTGAAATTATTGAAAAAATAAAAAAATTATGAATCTGTACAGGTGGTTTTCTTTATATTCAATAAAAAAATCTATGTAGGTGTATGTAGTATATAAATCATGAATATTTATACAGTAGTATTCATTTTGACTAAATTGTTTGAACACATATTTTCGTTATAACATTATGCAATGACCAGGAGAGCGGTTTCGGTATGGAATACTTGGAAATGTTTTGTTTTTCATTTATAATCACTATGTTTTGATTTTTGTCAAAATTATATTAAAATTATCTATTTAAAATACTTCGAATATTTTCCTCCTAATAATTTCGATAGTTAATATTGTGTTGATGAATGAATGTTTGTTTTCCGTTAAAATTCATTAAATATAATAGATTAGTTGGTAGAAACCTAAATAAAATATCAATCACAATACTACGTTTACCGTTAACTATACCAGTTTGGCTACAAGTAGTATTATATATGACATAATTGAAATATAATGGAATCTAATATTTAATTTATAGGTAGTATATATTTATTATTATATTTCCAATGTGTACAGTTATGTTTGACTATTTAAATACAACTGTTGCACAATTTGAAAGGGAGGATTGATTTTGACGCATATATGTTGTTTAATTCCATATCTATTCACAAATCATTACATATTTATTTGGCGTGCTTTAATTTAATATCAGTTTATAAAACATAAAAAAATTATTGAAGTGATTTGTATATATTTATTTTTGTTAAAACATTCTAATTATGCTATTTACTGTACATCTATAAAATCAAAATAAATTAAAATTTGTAAGAAATAATTTTATTACATTTTTATTACCCAAAAAGTATAAAATAAAAATATAATGCGAAATTACAAAATTAAAAGCTAAAGTAAATAAAGACTTTACCTTTTGTTTAATCATTATGTTAACTATACAGTTATAAAAAAATACTATTTTGTTCATTATTTTTATAAATTATTTTTCTGGCCCATTCGTATACCAAATTAAAAAAGTTAGTAATATATATATATATATATATATTACATAAGTAAACTGTGTCCCAATAAAAAAAATATATATACTACTTGGAAATTATAATCATGATAAAAATATTGGAACCATTAAAAATATCTTTCTATTCTGAACCAATATTTGAGATTGCGGGGTTTGAATTTGAAAATCGGAGATATATAGATCAGTGGATGACGACATAGTGTAATAAAGATATGTATAAAAATCTTTCTTATAAGCTTAAAGTTTCATAGGTTAGGTAAGGTTAACAATTATCTTTAAAGTAATAAAAATAAAAAAACTGGGAAAGTTGCTCTGCTATATAGCAGATTTCAAGTGTACGTCGTTATCGAGTATTGTAATGGTTAGGTAAAAAATGCTTTGGTAAATGATATATCATTGTAAATGTAAAACAATTTTATTCGGAGATATTGTGTCAGCTTCTATTTCTAACTACTAAGGATACCTTATAGTTATTTTGAATTACTGTTAGAAATGCGTTTATTTTATGTGATGACAAAAGTTAAATTATTTTTTTTTCAGAAATTATTTTACGTATTATATTATATAATAACTATTATAACTACTTATAAGGTTATGTCATGCATTACTATAAGTTCATCATAAATGGATACATAGGTACATTAATCGATCTGCTCAGAATCTAAAATTGTAATCGATTCCTATTATAATTCAATATCACGTCATTTATCATGGTTTATCGGCAAACAATCATACTTGCAGCTCATGATATTATCATTGATGTTTTAACGACAAGAAAAATACAACATTATCATAGATTTAAACTTACGTTACGCGATTAGTGGTCATACGGTTATTTGAGAATTTTTAATTTCTACAACACACGGTCGGACACTTGTTCAAAACCGTGATTTGGTTACAAAGAGTTGAGTTATGAGAATAACGCGTCGTTAATTCTGAGAGAAACTGTTATAATCGTACTTAATAAATTAAACTTTAATTTTATGCTGGCCAAGGATGAAAGGATTCTAAATCCTTTTTATTCAGTCAACTTTTATTTTTACACTATATTATAATATATTTAATAAAAAAAAATTCCAAAGACGCATATTTTCAGCTTAAAACGGTTTTAATTGGTGCGTTAATAAAGTACAGAATTATAACAGATGAAAAGGTTTTACGTAATAATATATCACTAATTATACTAAGCTGAACGTAAAAATGAATAAAACCTTTTCATGTTACTTATATAGTATTGCCATTATTAGAATAAAAATTATGTTCTATTATCTAGGACTTGCTCCTAAAAAAAAAAAAAAAACATGTACCACTATGTAATTGTTTTATGTGTAATATTTGTAAAATGTAATGTTTTAATAGTATTGTACACTATTAATTTAAGAACAAATACAAGTTATATATAATTTCTTTACGTTATTTTTCACGATTTTATTTCAACTTTTCAATAATGTTTATTCTACTATAATTTTGATTAATTTGTCTTTGCTATCAGTGAAATCGTTAAATCTATTAATTAGTATTTACATAAAAAGTATCTTGGATTTTAAATTATTTATATACATATAAATACAACTTTTTTGTTGGAAATCTCAAAATATATTGAAAAAAAAATATTTTATATTGATTAACTCCCTAGGTATTTGGTAGTTTTATAGCAAGTTAATTATATTTGCTGCAAGTTATTTCTATTGCATTGAACTGTTAAGTATTTTTCACGTGACCTCATAAAATAAAATGCCCTTGGAACATTTCATATTTAAAATGATATACGTCTGAATGACTTTGTTTTTATAAGTATTCCTATATTCTCGTTGTTCAAAATTCAGACACCTACCCCCAAAGGCAGCGTCAGTATGTATACAGTCTATGAATAATAATAATTAATAATATTATTCCCTAATGGAATTTCAACAGTTTATGCTATTCTACATATTCTACATATATTCTGCCATAACGCATAATGCGGAGCGTTCAGTGTATTATTTTGTAGAATTACATTTTGTAACGAGCTCAAGAATCGTGCGTCGTTTGATGCTCATTAACATATGTGTTTTTGTTTATTTAAACACAAATAAACAATTAATAATAATAATAAAAATTAATATACAATATCTTTTATTTTATATATATTTGATATACTGATATAATATTTGGCATGATAATTTAATATATTTGCATATGCGATGTTTATAATGTTTAGTCTAATGATACAATAAATCTTTGGGCACGACGTTTAAAATATTTTGATTCTCCTACAACATATTTGTTTTCTAAAAACTCTCGAATTTACAGTGATACGTTCCGGTAGGTGTTCAGCAAGACAAGGTGATTTTCACAGCGAAACGGTATTTATTGGCACGGCACATATGACTTTGGTCGGCGGCAGATAGTACCACGATAGATTTTAATAACGGTAAATGGACGGCGGGGTTCGGTCACACTCTCGCCACTCGATCGGCATATTATATCGGTTACGGCGACTGCGAAGCACGGGGAGGTTGACGACGCGGTGGCTAGGCTGGTCGGACAAGTACAGGTCTTTTAAACGAACTTATATCCCCCCTCCCCCCCCAACGACTGCTGTACATCCAGTTCCCCGGCGGCCGCGGGGAGGTTGAGTAGTTCGGCGAGTGTTCGGTGTATATACACTATGACTCACTCGACTGAGGTTTGTATTATACTCTAGCGTCGACCGCTGGTCAGGCAATCGGACGGCACAGCCATTAAACCGTACCACAACTCTGCACCCGTAACTATATATGTAACCCGTTGGCCGAGGACGGCGGTCGGTGGATGATTGTTGGAGTAGTCACGGACCCTCTTATATCAATGATGTCGGCAGTTTGTGAGT
The DNA here is from genome assembly GCA_014851325.1 of Pentalonia nigronervosa. Classification (NCBI taxonomy): domain Eukaryota; kingdom Metazoa; phylum Arthropoda; class Insecta; order Hemiptera; family Aphididae; genus Pentalonia; species Pentalonia nigronervosa. The sequence continues at coordinate 171,249 of JACXSJ010000518.1, read as the reverse complement.
TGCAATAATATCGGTTGGGTTCATGCGCTTTGGTCATGGTTCCATGTTTATATCCGTGAAATTATGTTTTATTTTATTTCGCATGAGCTTGAAAAATGCGTGTCTAATTAATAAAATTTGTATTTAATATATTAATTGTGTTAGTGGTGGATCGCGTAACAGGTTCTCTAATGAATAGCTTTGTGCGCGACATCTGTTCCCATGTTGTGTCGTAACATTCGCGATCTTGGCAATATCGGTGGCGACATGTAGCGTTGCTTTTAGACTCAACATACGTGTTCGTTACAATATTCTGAGACGCAGCCGAATATTTAAATCATTTCAATATATTAAACATATTATGTTATACAGAACGTATGTACCTATATGTCTTATAATTATATTATTGTTGTGTATTGCGATGTAGGTCATACAGCAAAACATTTGAGTAGTGACGCGATGTGTTATAATGTAGGATTAGGTACCTAAATTATAAGCAATTTTCTTGAGCATTAGCCATATTGTGCGTACATAATAATATACCAAGCTGGTAGGAGGGGTATACTATGCATTATTATTGTCTTACAGTATCGTAGTAGGAAAAACCTCTCAGCACGATAAGCCCGAGTTAACGTTGACGGTACATTATTATATTAAATTGTAATTTAATTAAGACAAAGGCGATAAATTAGCGCGTTCGAGTGGTTCTGAATTTTGAGTTTGTAGAAACAAGACAGAGATTCGCAGAGGTTGAAATAAATGTGATAATTGTACGCCAGTAGTTTTGTATACTACCTATATAATGTTATACAGTTATAAAACAATAAAATACGGAATGCATAAAAATGACATCGAAATATTATTAAAATAATATAAAACAACATTGTAATATTAAGCACAAGTGAGCCCTCACATATTTGGCATGTGTTTTTAAGGGTAGGCATGTTGGCACATAATATTATACGCACACACAATCTCTCGCTGAGGTATAACACACATGCTTAATGTCAAAGGTTAGGATGTACATTATTATCTTACGGCGATGCGTTCGAATGGATTTGGGCCAATATTAAAAAAAATATATACTAATTTATGAACGATTTTCGTTCCAGCAACTTGATTTATGGACATGGAAACGTATATAATAATAGATTAATAAAAACTTTTTACGGAACCAATTCAATACTATGATAATATTAATATGTTGAAACTTAAAAACATAAGTTATAAGTTTATATTTAAAATCTAAACTTGTCATAAATAACATTCATAATAATTTCATACATGCCGTGGTATCGATATAGTCGTGCAGTATTAGGATTAGATAAGTATTTTATTTATTTAAAACGAAGATAACACAATTAAAAATTATCGAATAAAAAGAATATAATTCATATTTATCTAAATAATTATTTTTTAGAACCTAATTTTGAATCAAACAGTAACAACCTTAGGTCTTTAATTACCTGGGTACCTATTTTACTTAAATTAATTTTTGTAGTTAATAAAAATAATCGTTAGTCTAAAGAAATAAAGATTTGCGATTTTAACAAATAAATAAAATTAGATATTCAGAAAAATGTAATAGAAAAATTAGTTTACATAACACAGAAATAGTCAAAAACATCTGTAAAAATGCTTATGATTATTTTCAGTAGTCGATTCACTCTTAGCCTTTACATAAAATATCTCAAATCTATATTCAATAATTCTAAAAATGTCATCACACACGACACGCGGAAACAAAAAAAAAACATTAATTAAAATATACAAAGCTGTAATCCAATCTAGGTTATCATACCTAGTATATATGTCATGGCTAAGAGAAGTTCAAGATACACAACAATATGCTATTTGCATACGCGAAGCCAGAGATGAAAGTGATATAGTGAAATTATTTTGTAAAAAACATAAAAAATAGATAGTTTATTTGATTAAAAATTCACAAAAAAATTTATTTTTATATTTTAAATTTGAAAATTGAATACAAGTTTCCTAATACGTTTCTCTACCTTTATCGAAAAAAAAGTTTACTAAAAGTCGCATTCATGTTTTATGAATGTTTGAAGTTAAAATGTTTATAATATTAGATATTCACTCGTAAATTAAAGATTTCTCATCAAACGGTTTTCTTATTTTCTTACGATTTAAAAACTAATAACTGTACATACTTGACGTTTTCTTTAAATGTTTATTTCATCATATTCGATATATGATAACATTTTAAAAATATATAAACTCTTTTTGAGCTATTTATAACAATTTTTTTTTAAATTATTGTTAATAAAAATGTTTTGCTGCTTATTTAATAATAAACACTTTTAATTTTTTATAAAGTTGTTATTAGATATTATTTCATGTGTATATAAAATATTAAATAAATATTATTGACGTACATTAAAAACTATTTTCTTTTATTTTGTAAATAAAGTAATATTATATATACATTAAATATTTTACTATATCTGATATAATGATATTATACCATAAATATAGAATAAATTAAATAAAAAAAAAAAGCATAAATAGAAAAAAAACTCTTTCCTTATTGTTAAAAATAATAACTCTTGTATTAAACCATTATTTCTCAAAAAACATACGTTTACGATACGTATTACTACCACCGTCGATCGTTGGTTGACAGCCGCAGATCACAATTATATTACGTATATTTAATTTTGTCAATAAAAAAAAAATATATTTTATTTCTAAGAATATTTTTACAAATGTGTGACAAATGATGAAGTTTGATTAATGTACTTTTTCCTACATGGGCGTTTGGAATACAATATATTATACCTACTTAGTAATAATTATAAATGATATTATCTATTTATTTAGTCACCAATATTCCTCGTACTTAAGTTATTTTATATAAATTCTCATAACCACACATTACACATTCACACGTGTCAAACGTCATCAACAAAATGAAATAATAAACTTGTATTTATATATATATTTTTATTTTTTTTCATAATAAAAATTAAATTATTTTCATAGCATTAATTCTAAAATTTTGTTTGTCAACAAAATATATTGTTATTATTACTATTTGTTTTTATCATTTAAAGATATTTGAAAAAAAAGGATAACATAAAAAAACAACCAATTTACTTAGATAATTTACCTGAGTAAGTAAAATTTTTTCATGGATAATTATTAAGATAACTTCCCACTACCAGCTATTTGTCTAGACAAGACAAAATCTAAAAAAATATTTATCTAAATAAGTCTCAACACGGCAGCCAGGTCGGTCAGACCTCTGTCGCCAAATAATAAAATTGTTGATGACTACTTTAGAAAATCAGTTCTACGCAAAAGTTATAAAAGTGATTCGAAACACGTAAAATTCGAAATTCGTATCCCAAATGTGATCACCCGAATCGCAGTTCTTTACATAAACGCCACACGTTAGATACGACGAGATCGTGTGGCTTAGTGTAAATAGTCATCAAGTAATTTTCAAAATAATATTTCTTTTCACCGATTGAAATTATGCTAATTATATAATATAATATTATATATTCAAAATGGTACCTATATTAAATTATGCAAGCGGATTTAGCATTTGCGAACATATTATTTCAGAGCAAAACAGATACATTAAAGTTTAAATTACATTCCGAATTCGGTTTCTGTCATGTTCTGACTGTATCTATTCGTATATATTATATTATTGTATGCTGTATGAATCTTTTTGTGAATTATTTATTTGTAAAAAGCGTTGAATTGTCATTTAATCGTATTGTAATTTTTAAAAATCAATAGCTAAATATATACAGAGTAATTTATTAATTTATCATAAATCAAGCATTATCAAAAATACCAAGATTTAAATATATTTTTTTAACTTTAAAAACAAACTGGTATAGATAATCGTGAAAAAAATGTAAAACACTATACGTTCTTGAATATTTAAAAATTTCTTGGATTCCATAACGTATTGTCTAGTTTACAATAAAAGGCCTATTACCGCGCCATTTTCAAAATATTATCTTTTCGACATAATACTAAAATGCATAACATCATTAAGTATTTAATATTATACATTACATACAATATATACTTAATGATAATATATCTAAAATAATGCAGCAATTTTTATATACCATTCTAAATTGTTTGCGTGAATGTTTTTTTCACGTTTATCCTTCTCCGCCCCCCTCGTGTACAAAACGTTCGGTTTAGATTTTATCAATTGAGATTTGTTTCGCTCATCAATTATTTGGTTGTTAATAAAATGTTCAAAAGTCTAACAACTGATGAATTGACCTGTTACCAATTCTATTAGAAACGCTAAAACGTTTTTCTTATATACTTAATAACAATAATGTAACTATATGTAAGGGATGGCACTGAAAATAACCAACTTCGTCCCGCCGACGAGCAGATGGGTGCATGTACTGAGGTAATGGCCTTTTGGATCGTAAATTTCTTTAAGTGAGACTGCACAATCGCAATTATTTTTACTGGCAAATCCCACGGACGGCTTTTATTGAAAGTCGCTTTGTGCTGCAGTGTTCTCCTTTTAGTCCCACCATCACATATATTGAATGTTGGGACATTGAATTCGAAGTGCAGAGTGGGTTTTCCAGTGATTAAATAATCGATGAAAAGTTGCTGTACAAAAGAAAAAAGCTTGTATACGTACTTACTGTCAGTTGGTTATTATAGTTTCTTTATATACTTTTGGTACCTACCGTATGCGTCGGATTAGATATTTAATAGGATTTAGTAGTGATGTTTATTTTTTTTTATTTATATAAATATTTTTTTAATATAATTTATCGACAAAATGGAAAATAAAATAGGTACTTAACTCAAACCTTATGCGTGGCAATAAACAACCAATACAACTACGTCGAATAAAAAAATAACTTTTTTGAAAACATTTTTAAGCTGTATCAAATATACTATAATACTTTTTTATAGGTACTGCGAATTTGTTCTATACAATGATATATATTAAAATGCAAACGTGGGTATGCAATATAGTAGAAAATAAAGGTGGTATTTTTATTAAATTCAATTTTAATTCCAAAGCTGATGAAAATTGCTTCTGTTGATTTTATCCAAAACAAATTTACTGTTATATTTACATATAACATAATAGATTAACTATGTTGTGCAAAAAAAAAACTTTTTAATTACAATTAAATTTAAATAAAAAGTTCATAAATAATATTATAATTTAGAGTCTGGACAAGAAGACTCTTGAGTAGCGTTTCCACTTATCGCTATTATCACTCCTGAAGGCAAAAATTATTTCACTTTAGGGAAATGCTCTTTTTGGTGATCGTACATATCATCTAGTTGTATAATTTTAGTGTAAGTAATATTATACGAATAAGTACTCGATTAAGTTACATTTGACTAATTTAATGTAAACTAATTGCAAATATTTGCATAATATTATTTATAATAATAATAATAATATATTCATCAAACCTAATATTACAATCAAAACAAAAAAAAAAAAAAAAATTAAATAAGCGTACATTTTGTTTGCAATGTTGTGCTAACTTATTTCGCAGTACGTTAAATGTCGTTGTCAGTTATATTAGTGAATATATTTTTTTTCTTTATCAAATAGAATAATAAATATTTAAATAAAGTATATGTTTATCCTCAATCACTTCTAAAAATACTTTACTAATCGAAAATATCCATACAATAAACACATAACAGAATGAATTGATGTGGAACAGTGGGTTGGTGATGTTGAAAGTGTGTATTTATGTTAAAAAAAAAATTACGAGTATAATACTCACTGATACATGGGTTTTCGTTTATTAGCGAAAAAATTCGATCGCATCGTTTTTTGACTTGATTTTGTGGGCATATGCATCCAAACATCGGCGTTTTCCTCAGACGTAGCCAATCCCTGTGACATTCTTCCCTATATACCGAATAAACATTAAAAAAAAAAACTGTTTAATTAAACAACATCGAAATAGAAATATAATATATTATGTAAATCAAATATGTTGCGCTCAAAATAGTCTCGTTATCGTCACAAATCAGCGCAAACAACTTCGATGAACAAACTCAATTACTGGTTAATTAACCAGTAATAATTATTACCATCACAAGGCGTACGCAGGTATAAATGTATAATTTTATTCTGGTGTACTCAATATTTAATTACTCGGTACCGATGTAACAACAATAATACAAAGTAGGTATTATATAATAATATTACCATTAATTTTATTATATAAAATAAAATACGATATTTAAATAAGAGTATTATGAATATATATAAATATATTTTCATAAACGCCCGCCGCAGCATTGGTCGTTGAGATTTATGTTACGTTATATAAAATTGTCTTAAATTCTAATATTTGTTTAGTTATTTCCATTACTACATTAAAACTTATATTAACTAAATATATCATATATACGTATGTTAAAAGGTATTATATTATATTAAGATTTATGTTGAAAACTGGCTTTGTTAAAATAAATGGTAAGTAGCTGTAAGTGATCATATCCGGTTATGGTCAAGGGATTTCGACAAAACTATTAAAAGTGTTACACTAATTTTGAAATATGTATATATGTATACAAAAATATGTCATTATCTAGTGTTATGTGTTTATGTATAATGTTTGTCCATATTAGTCAATATTATATATATATATATATAGCAAGATACACTATAGCATGCTCACCCCCACTGTATCCATAAATTAAACATTTATATAAATGCTGTTTAATTGATAAATAATTATTTTACGAATACTTAAAGTAAACTTTAGTATACTTAAAATTAAAGACTATATTATATTTTCAAGAAGTTCAATAAAAATATACTATGTTATTTATAAAATATATTTTGGTGATACATACATTTATATGGGCATGAAAATATTGTGTTCCGAGTTGAAGAAGGTTTTAAGAATTAGCAAATTATTTACGAGGATAAAATGTAAAACATTACATATTTTATTAAATATCTTTATTTCAAATAGTAACTAATTGAAATTCAATTTTAAGTATCAAAAATATTGCTCTAACTTATGCAAAATTAAGTTGTAAATTCTTACATCAATTTTATCTGTAAGGCACAGAGCTAGAGACAGGAGTGCTATTATTTTTACCTGAGGGCCTTAAGGTTATTTCGTTGAAAAAGTACCTATATAGTAAGCTGGGGACTTAAACATAATGTAGTTTTTGTTTGTGGTTTACCTTTTTTAATTCCATGGTGTAGGATTCTACAAGCCAGTGATCACATTGAACGAAACTCACTGAATATATGAACTATATTATAGGTGATAATATGGTGTTTGCACTCTGAGTTTTGTATCATATGATAATATGTTTAATATGTTATTAATTTGACATACGCAAGACAAGAAAACTGTTGCTTTCCTCTAGCTCAACTAACACGATCAGAACGGCGTCTTAATTATTATGCATTCGCAATAAACGGTTACAGCGTATAGCTTCATATGCATGATATAATATTATACACAAAATTATGTATAAAGCGATACTCCTCCGAAATATTTCATCCAACAATGGTTACCCTTGACACTCAGATAGTCGTAAAATATAGTAATTGTTATTATATAATATTATATTGTGCTTATTTATGTATACACGTTACGTCTCGCATAAATTACGTAGTCAACTTACCTAATCTAACCACTCAAGTACTGAAGTGACTATCTATATACAATAGTATTCCGTATAATATTGAACAGAGTTTGTTTTAATTTAATAGTTTATACATTTTCTTTACCCATTTTTTACCTTCGAAAATATCTGATATTATATTGTTTCATAAAATATTTAGATGTTAATTTTTATTGAAAAAAAAGGTCGACAAGTGGATAACTCTCTGCTGAAAAGTTGGTGTCGAGTTGGGTAACTACCATGAATGTGTTAAATTTGAATTCAATGATAAAATACCATTATATACGAAAAAAGCTTCTGAGTAAAGACGGCCTGTCAATTTACATAACTAAGTATATTTTATGATATTATTGGTATTAAAATAATTAATTTTATTATTAATAATACAGGAAGTTAAATTAATTTTTGGAGAAAACATTAAATTTTAAAATGTCAATTAGCGTATGAAATATAGTAATATACATTAAAAGTTTCAAGCACAAACGACAAATATTTTTAAATTACAATGAAATAACTAACGTCGTTATTTTTTATTTAAATATTTAATTTTGTCTAAATTGTATTTAAAATGTCAAAAAAAAAACAATCATGTTAATATATTTTATTTGGATTTTTGGTTACACTATTAATTTCTTACAAAAGAACATTTATAATAAATATTTATATTTTGTCTTAATATTATCAATAGACAAATATATAAAGATTTTCCAATCGCTCTGTGACACAGTTGATAAAAGTTTAAAAATATATTAACTCATCCAAAAAATAAATTCAAAACAAATCCATTCGGGTGGGTGGATCTGGATTTGACCTGAGTATAAGTAATGTATACCTATCTAATATCTTACACAGCACATTACATTAAGAAATCGTAGTAATAACGCTAGACCGGTGCATTTCACGTGAACGAAAACAAAATTGGATTTCGGACTTAAAAATTGTATTAATACCTGTATACGTTAGACTATAATTTAAAACTACTTCAATATTTATAGAAAACGCCGAGTTATACGTGTTATGAATTTTAAAATTTTAAAGCGAATGAAAACGTTTGTATATATTATACTCTCTTTAATTATGAATCGACCCAGCTCAATCTAAAATTATATTATAATACTGCAAACGCATGAATAATAACACGTTATCTAAAGTATAGTATATTGCCATAAAGGAACCAAAAAAAAAAAAAAAAACGTCCCAATAAGTATTAACTAAGGATAGTAAATTGAAGCATTTTAATTGTATCCCATACAGTGTATGGTGTGTAGAGCCTACAAAATATTGAAGTTCCTTTTGTTTTAATAAAATTGCAAACATATAGTATTTACTATCAAAAATGTTTATTATGAATTTAATATTATGTAAATATATATTACAAACTTATATATATATTTTTTAATTAAACCGTCGCAAAGATATAATCTTTATTAAATGAAGAATTATTATTTTATTACATTTTTATTGTTTATCTGAAATAAATTATGTTTACGAAATAAGGTGACTTAAAATTCAAACAATTTGTATTTAAAAAAAAAAAAAATTGAAATGGCAAATTTTAATATCATTAGTGTAGACCAGATATTTATGTATATTTCGTAACCTCTAGTAGTATAATATATTAACAATAATAATTTATAAATAAATAATAATATTATGGTTAATAAGTTATAACTCTAGAACTGAGAACTATGGAAGTTATTTGCTGCAATGCACTTAGGTCAATATATCAATTGGTAAATGTAATAATATTAAAATCCAGATTCAGGTTGTTTTGATTAATATAATATGTATACATCGTATACCAAAGTAATGATAATAAAAAAAAAAAAACAGCAAACTATTTTACAAGTACCTATGTCGTTTTCACGAGTAAGTTCGACCACATGCGTATGGAATTATGGATAATATGTAAAGAATGCACGTGAAAATAATAGGTATGACCGCGTTGTGTGTACAACATGAGCCCATCATCACTGCACAGAATACGCTTAAAATGTCTGGGACAAAATTATTATCTAATTATTTATTTCTACACCAACTGGGAAAGCGGGAAATCTGTGATTGCCCAAAGGTGCCCGGGTTATAATAAAATTAATTAATAATTCAATTTCTGCGTCAATTATTGACAGGTGGTCGGTGCAGTGTTATGTAACTTATTATAATATCATAACCAAATAATGCGCACGTCGCTAAGCACGGAATAAATAATACAAATTGGCTATGTAAATTAAATGTGCACGTGAGCTTGTTGATTTTCATGCAACGACATACACTGCAAGACTGAAGATTTATGCCTAGATGGACGAGAATAAAAATTAACGAAAACAATCTATAATATGAAGTACCTACCTACAATCATAACAGTATAATACGTAGGTAGAATCGTATAATAATTAATAAATAATTGCGATCCTGATGATTAGTCGTTTCCTAGCTACCGAAAATCTATCGCCGTTTATTTGATCACCATACTATATTAACATTGTTGATATGGTTTATGTCGATGATAACAAAAATAATTATATATTATTATATTTGGTCAATACACAAGATTATTACATTATAATTAATTGCGTACAATCGCTTAGTTATTGTGCGCCTGAAATTATTGACGTTTGATCGTAAGTGCTAATGTCTTAAAATATTAGATTAATATATATAAACTATATATTAGACAATAATTACGTTAGGCGTCCTTACATATTTCACCCAAATTTATGTTATTATCTAAAAACGTAAAAACGTAAAAAATTAGCAATAAATACAATAATTATTTCAATAATGTTGTGTTAAAGTATCTAGCATAATATTTTACTGAGAAAATAACTAAATTAAGACCAAAAAAGCAACCGGTATAAAAATAATAATTACCTATTTAATGTTGCCAAAAAATATTTAGTATTTCATTTTGACAAAACATACTGTACCTATAAAGAATTGGCACAAAAACGTCTGGGGTTTCGATTATTAGCAAGCATTCTGGAGGAAGAACTTTCAAACTGTCAATCCTGATCTGTAATGATTTGCTCCGGTGTAACGGAACGAACAGTCCGACCGGAATGATACTATATTATGGAATTGCAATATATACTGTCCCTTAGTGTATTAGTAACTTGTTACCGCATATACGAACATCAAAATTCACTTGATTTTATTAATAATAATTATTGTTACGTTTAAAATGCCAGTGTACCGTTATCTGAAGAGTTAACGCGTCACCGGATTCGGTCATTTCCGTACCAATTTTGGCGAAATCAATGAAAGAGTTGAAAATGATTGATTTGTTGATTTGTAGATGATCGATTAAAAAAATTTTCTCAAAAGTATAAAATGTACTACTGCGTACCAAAATTATGATAAACGATTATTAAAAATGGTTAATGTAAAATTTGACATGGATTCAAAGTCGAACATTTGAGTTCCAAGTGCAAGGATAACCTATCTGCTTATGTATAAAAATCAGTTTTTTTCTAAAATATGTCAATTATGTCATTTTAATTTATTAAGATTAAGGGTAGTATATATTATAACATGTCTGAAAATGAATACTAAATTTAAATGTATAACACCTATTCTTAAGCATGTGGTCAGGCACTCAAATTTAAAAGCCCAAGTATTATGATTATAAAAACTTTTAATCATCGATAATTTGACTTTTTGACCTCAGCATATTGTCAAGTCTTGAAATTGATTAACATAAATCTATTTAGCTTACTGCTAAATTAATTTTCAATATAATAACCATATTATAATAGACATAACAATCATAGCAAGTACGTAGCACAAGATACTAATTTAACATACCAAGCATTGAATATATTTTTATTTTTCAACCAATATACCTGCAAGTATTAGAGCTGATCTATGATAATATATTATAATATGTGTAATTTGACATGTTATGCTATAAATCAGATTGGGCAAATTAACTATTACGCTACTTATTTACCTAATTCTATTGACCTAATCCATCAGAAACATGTAACGCGTTCCATATAAGCGTTATTTGATAAAATTACAACAAACTAGAGTGAAAGAGTATATTTGAATGTAAGTAAAGATGCACAAATTCATTGCACTAACATTTGATTGATTCTTAAAAATATTCAACGTGATGAAAGATACATTAACTTTAATATAATGTAATGGCTGGCTATAACATAATTTGACATCCAATAAAGAAATTATACAAAAGTAATAAATTATTTTACTTAAAAATTTTCAAAATATATAGTAAGATATAAATATATAATAAAAACAGTGTCACATTTAGAGGTATAAGTTATTACCTAAAAAATATTAACCTTACAATTTTGGATAGAAAGAATAATACTATTTGGAAAGGTTATTATATATTATATTAATAAAATACGCTATTAAGGTAATTTGTACAAAATTAAAATATTACCCACATTTGGCGATTACATCTCTATAATTGTCATAAGGAACTCTATCACTGAATGAATGAAAAAAACGTAAATACTACACATGCATTAGATTCCATATATTTTTAAAATATTTAATTACATTACAAATATATTATTAAACTCCACCTTATTTTATGATCATTAATAGTGTAATATTTGTTCATTTTTAAGTTCTCTCGATAAGCAGATGTGTTTTATCCTAATAACTATTATAGTATAACGAATATAGTACGATTCATAATATTAAATATGTAATGTATTTGTATATTTTTAAATTATTTTTATTTTTTATTTACATCTTCTTTTCGATACGTGACTTTTTAATTTTTAAATAATTTACCCAGATCGAGTAAAAAAGTTCATAAAACGATTTATAAGAACAAGCAAACAACAAGAAATTATTACGTAACAGTTAAACGCAGGCCATTATTCAAATATGCACATATTAAATACCTACTATTATAAATTCACATTAAAAGTTATAAGAAATTCAATTAATAATTATTCTACAAAAAGTCGTTGCACTTAAAATAAACATTATATATATATATATTTCATTAATTCTTGAGTTAATTTTCGGATCCTCGTGACCAAGTGGCTAACAGTTCACAAAGCTAAAACGGTTATTTTTCCAATAGCGGAACCATATTTATAATATTTATTAATTGCATGGATACCAATGTAGATATTTGGACCGTTGACTCTAAAAATCACATACTTTTAATAAAATACAGAACAAAACCGTACACTTATCATTTCGATCCTAAAAAGTCGATAAACAAAAAAACGCATACTTTATAATGTAAATGTATAATTTATTATTCTCATATTTCATCAAAAAATTATATATTCAAAATTTAAAATATTAATTAAAAAAAAAAAAAATATAAAACTTTCTAAGCTTGATTGGTTGAACTGACTGCCGACGTTTTCTAAAAAAAATCAAACGATCCCTGTCCACTAAAAATGCTTCCCAAAAGTTAAAACAAGTGCTCCTAAAAATAAATATAATTTAATTAAAATCAATAATATTACTACTATATATTTAATAACTTGTTTTTGTTTTTCAACTAGACGGATAATGTTTTGCATTCCCTTATGGTACTGGTTCATACGTGTCACTGTATCGATATGGATATTTCGTAAAACATCAATAACCATAAATACAGATGGATTCGGAGTCTAAAATTCAGAATTAAATCTTTGGTGAAATCTTTCAGCTCATATTTGTAGTCCTTGTAGTTATATTTGCATTGATTGGATAGATTCAAATTTCCATTGGGAATTGTCCTTTAATGTAGGTGTTAAGAATGTAGTCTCCAAATGTACAAATGTACATGCGTCTTGTGGGCATGTGGACATTAAATCAACGAATGCCTCAGTGACTACATGTACTGGTAAAAATGGTAATCTAAAAAACATATTTAGCCACTGATCTGTTTCATTTTGATCATCATTAAATATATATATAAATATTAATATTTATAATTATATTTATTTATATTAATTATATTATTTATTATCATTATCATTATCATCGAAGATTTTTGATTGATTGAATTTTGCGTCATAAATCTTGACGTAAAAGTGGGAATCTACAGTCATTAACTATTACTCCAGCAAATGTGTTTTGTACAGCTGTATGAGAGCAGCTATCTCAAAATTGAGATGGATAATGTTTATGTTTAAAACGTTTCCCAACTCCAAATATGCATTTTTAATATTGACCCACAAGTAAAAAGATTCAAGTTTTAGAAAGTAAAAAACAATGTATTAAAAGAAAATTATAATTTCTGCTCCATCCGTATATACAGTTAATAAAAATACTTTGGTTTGTATGTAAAAGTACCATCAACCAAGTATTCATCACAATGATTACATAAAAATTCAATATTTTTTTACACGTAACAATAATCAAATGATTCATTTTGTTTGTACACAAAGGTTATTTTTTCATTTTAGTAGATTAAAATATTGTAATTTGAAACAAAGTTTAGAGCGACTTCCAAACTTTTCGGTAAAGTTTGTAAAAGTTTTCTACTTTGATAATACATCGACTTCCTCATTAAGCTTACATTCTTGCTTATTATTATTTCATTGCTCTCTATGGATGATATCTATTTCCGTATTATTTTTCGAGGTCTTTCATGAATGTCATTAAAAGCCTTGCGTTTTACATTCATTAGGTACTCCTTGAATTTTAATTTCACTATTTTCACCTATTCATTCTTATGTGTGTTATTAGTTTTTAGTATATTCTTCATTTGACTGCATGTTGTTACCGTGGACGTACAATTTTTAATGAAACACCGTAAAATCAGATTTCCATTATTACTGACTCTAAATTGTCTGTATTTTAAACTGACAAACAATTGCTCCCTTTATTAGTTTCAATAATTTTAATATCCATTATAAAAATTAAAATACTAACGTTTTAATACTATATAGACCATAAACGAGGCTAACTAATAACGAGTGGCAACTAAAGACTTGATTATTGTTTAGTATCTTATAATCTTATTTAGCACTGGAAATAGTGTGCGGTTTTAACTCACTACAAGTGTGCGATATTTTATTATACAATGACTAATAAGGTGTGCGGTTTTTGTCTATCGATCTTTTTAGGGTCAAAATTAAAAGTGTGCGGTTTTCGAATACATCCGTTGAAATAAAAGACTCGTCGTTGTACTACGACACTAAGATCTATAAAGATTTATATTATTTTCTTTATAAATCTTGCTACAATAAACAACACTATGTTGTTATTATCAAAATTTTAATAAAGTTATAAAGGTTTGTACAATAATATTATATGCGTATACGCCAGCCGGTGGTTGGCCGTGCTGTATCGTTGCGATAACGACCACAATACCTACTGCAATACAATTTTCAAAACATTGTATTACTACGCAACGATAATCTTTAAAAAAAAAAGTTTGTTGAGAGTTCCATTTTACTGTTACATATATAATATTATATACTTTATTGAAGATTTTCAAAATCATTGTTGACCAACCTATTACCCTATACAGTTAGATTGGGGATAAACATTTAAAACAGTCAAACAGTTTTTTCAAACTATACATTTTATTGCTCAAACATATTGTGCGTGTAAGTGTAAAATCCATATTACGTAGATCACGCAACAGTGCGGTTCATACACTAAAGTTCATTTACGACTTACCCTACGATAGTGATCATATTTGCTTGTGGAAACGATTATATTGCATAAAACCAACCCATTTACAATTTATATTCTCTAAGAAAATATAAATGCAAAAATTATTCGTAGAAACACATTTTTAAAAATGATTATTAATTTACATTTTGAAGGCGCGTGTGTTGTTCTGTCTTGCTAACGTACACATAGCATAAACTATCAATAAAAAAAAACTGATAAGAGATAACAAATAATATTTTACCTTAATTGTAATATTAAAACTAACAACACTACATAGACTATACTAAATGCAAATTTGTTTAAAGTATACGTTAGTAAGATGGAGACAACATATGTAGGTGTAGCAATCTCTTAAGACGACTACATATACACACATATGATTTATTTTAAAAACCAAAATGAATAAATGTTTGAACCTATATTATCACTTAACTGTTTACGTGTTATTCTACATAAGTCAATTGTCCTAACTAAGTAATGACAGCTGTAAAATAAGATTAAAAAATCGATAAGTGGGCTAATAATTTGCACTTTTTCTAATAATATACACGAGAAAAATAATAATTTTATAATTCTTCGTTTCTTAAATGCTGTCTTTATACTTACACAATAAAATTATTTCGGTAAAAAAATATAATAAATGTTAATTCAATGTGAGGTCTGATGAACATTTAGGTATATTAAATAAAATATATAACTCGATCCTTGGAATTTTTCAACTATATTACGTAATGAATAGGTCTAAAAAATGCATGGATTGTGTTTCGTTTTGTGTTAAGTCAAATTAAATATCCGAAGGTTATGTTACACTTGAGGGGAAACCTTTGACCGAAATTGTATATTATGTGCAGGTATATACAAAGGTAATATATATATATATATATATATATATATATATAAACCCTCAAAACTTCCTGACTGTAAAGTTTGTACAATAGAACTTTCCGAGTAGGTATTCAATTTACGATAATATAATATAATATGATTAAAAAAAAAAAAAACTGCACTATTGAATTTACTGAAAAATTTAATTTAATATTTTTAATGTTTCTTATATATTTTTATATATGTATGTAGGAACCTATTTTTAAATAGAGCTTTGTACAAAACTTTGTAACAAAAGCGAACAAATAATATATTTTATTCTAGTGAATTTAATATTTTATCTTAATTTTCTTAAGTCAATAAAAACGAATAAATTAAGTCACTATTGAGTAATTCATTATCAATAAATACCTAACGATAAAACTTCATTCAAAAACTGTGAAATATATAAACTAATAATCTGTCTTCATTAACTATATAGTACACACGGATATGTCATCTACTTTGACTTAATTATTTGAAGACTTCATCATAGACGCTAATTAATTTTCAAAAGACATGCTATCACAGATAAAGTCGATACATTTCATGAAAAGTTTTTGGAGTAAAGTATGTGGCAAGCAATTCTTTAATAGGTAACCCGTAGTTTAAATAAAAATATATAGTTTAAACTTATCTAATGCATAAATATTAAAAATATTAATGGAAAGAATAAAATAAACATTTATGGCGGTGATTTAAAATTACCGCTTCCAATCTCTTTAATAGAACGATTTCATCGGCATTTTTTATAAATATTTACGCAATTTAAAAACGATTTCAATACCTATTTATTTTCAATTCGTCGTTTTTTTTTTTTTTTTTTTTTTTTTTTTTTTTTTTTAATTAAGTTGTAAATATTTTGTAGAGTAATCTTTTGGAAAAGTAATATATTATTATCATTAAATATTAGTTATTTATTACTATTTTTTTTTATTTAAAACAAAAATTGATCGAGTAATCACTGTTTTCCATAGATAAGTTTTTCCACAAATAATTCTGGAGATATTTAAGGTGGTCTAGAAGGTACAATCACCTATAGCTGCAACTGTCTATGGGTGACAGCACATCATTGTTAACAATCTATAACTATCGGTCATCATAATTTTTCAATCAATATGCATGAACATTTATTATCATATATCGAATTTTTTTGTATTAATCAAGATTATTTAATTTGTAAAATAAATCATTATTTTTATTTTAATTAAAAATTAATCACAATTAAATGAACTAATTTTTGTTATTGTTCTTGTTAAAATATTATTAGTGTGGTCACAGATAAATGATAATAATATAAAATAGCTGCTGCATCACTTAAAAATTAGAATCTGAATATTTGACATGATGTATGGTATTAACATCTAAAAGATTTGAAGTTCGTGTAAACTTTATGTGTCCAAATAATTGCGTGATATATTTTGTAAGTGAGACTGGGTGACTGGATGGTTATGGCCAGGGGGGCTAAAGGAGCTATAACCCTTCCTTCCATAATTTACTGTGTTTGTTTTATTTATTATAATAAAAAAATATTGAAATATTATGTAACAAACATATAATATCAGTAATACTTATTAGAACTTAAATCACAAAATAACCAGAAGTATTACTTCAGTAAAACATAATAAATCTGTGCTTCTTATAGTATTCTTTATAATATCCTTTCTTATATTATCATGATAATAAGATTAGTTAATCACATGACCGTAGTTAATAGACTTGTGGTACGGTACTTTGATTATACGAACCTAAATTATACAGTACACCAATGATTATTACGTCCTTATTTTACACGAATATAAATATATCTAATATTTATGCTTTTTCTATTTATAATTAAAATATTATATAAATTAAATATACCGTTTACTGTTATATTTTTTTTATAAACAACGTGTTGCATAATTTCTTAAAAACATTATTTTACAAAATGTGTAAATAAAAGAAATATTTAATAATTTTTTTTTTTTTTTTTGTGAAATTTATCCCCTTCTCCACCCAAAATTTTTAGTTACACCATTGATTATGGGTAATAGTGGTGAGGGGACGAAATCATGGTTTTATCTTGACGTACCTGACGGGTACAAAGAGATAAGAGACGCTGTTGAGTAGTTGATTGAGTTCATTATAATGCGCTTTTCATGTTTTGTTTATTGTTCACTTCACTTCGTCGTGTTGACGGCAGCCCGATTGCTATGACGATCGCAGGATTTAAAATACCCAACATCGACGCCAATGCCGTGAAATAATCATCGGACAATTTAATAAAAACATCGTTATCCATACTGACAGAATGGAATGCATACCCATGAATCCATGCAAAACCCGTCGACCGTCAGCGATTCACAACTTCCTGTTGAAGGTCTGCAACGCGTGCCACTGGGTCGGCCACTTTAACGATTCTTCATCACCAATGTGCGAATTCGACGATTGGCTGGACGGAGTCGCCCCCCAGCCCAACTGCTGCGGCGGCGGCGGCGGCGATAAGACGTGTCAATTCGTCGACGTGTTGCTGTACATGGTGTTCAAGGGCCGGCAGGCCGCGGCCGTCATGGCCATAATTATGCTGAGTGCCATCACCATCGCCCTAGGATCAGCGCAGTTCGTTGCCACCAGCCGGTCCCGGTCGTTGAAGACCACCTGTGACGGCGTGGGCAGGGTCAAGCTGTACATGCAGGTGACCGTCCTGTGCGCGTTGAACGCGTTCCTCCTGTTCGCCGTTTACATGCCCGTGTATAACGCGTTTATCAAAATGATTAGCATCACGGTGCTGGACATTACCTCACTTAAAGCCAACGTCCTCGGCATCGCCGTCATCGTCATGTTCGTCCTGATGTCGTGGACTTCACCGCGATGATTCGACCGTCGAATATGTAATAATGATACCGTATGATTTTTATTGGTAGTGACTTACACCAAACTTGTATAACATATATTATATTATATTTCATTGTAAATAGACGTTTTTAAACTCGATTTGTCTATGTTTCTGTTTATTTAATTTTACCAATTGTGTTTTACGTGACCTAAAATATAACGGATATTAGTCGTCGAAGTATTTGACTGTCATATTTATTAATTATCAAAACAATAAAGCTTCTAATTAACATTTTTTTCCATTCCTCAACTTTTTTTGTTCCTACCAATATATTTTCAAAACAAAGACAGTTCCTAAACGTATTTTTTCTACATAATTTGGTTCCAGATAATAAAAATCATTACTACCTAAGTAATTTCCAATTTTATTAGTCCAAATAATAATATTTCTAAAAAAAAATTCATGGAATCGGTAGCACTCCATACAATATACGTATAATTCGCAGACATTTGCCATAAATCAAATACAATATATGACTAAATCATATATCTATATATATAAATGTATCCATATTCTATAATATATAATATACTTAAAATGAAGATAAATCATTGTAATATGCTATCGATTACGAATTATTTACTGATACATACAGCAATGTCATATTGACACAACATTTGATGATTGTGAAGTAAAGAATATTGTATTATTCTTTGCTTCACAATAGTATAATATCACTATTTCAACTATCAATTATTATTAAACCACTCTAAAATCCTTGCCAGAATTTTGACTTTCATAATATATATGGAAACCCTACCAAAAGGATGAAAAAAGTTATGTCATGACTCATTAAAAGAAGAACAAAAACAAAATTGATAAAATATTTTTAAAAATGTCATCAAGTTCTGGTGGCTTTTTCTTCAAGAGATGACGATATAAATTTATGTTTTAATTTATGCTTTTAATTGTACATCATTACTTGTAGTTGTATCTATTATATCATATTATTCAAAATTAATAAGAAAAAACTTATTATATTATTTATGATAAGCCTACTTAGTACTTCTACAAAGCTAGTAACTTTTCAGTCATAAGTATTTTGTTTTTAAATACTTAGCTCGAAATCTGGCTAAAAAGTAATCCGAATTGTTAAGTTAAAAATTATATTGTATTAATGTTATTAAAAAATATATCTTAACTATGAGGTCTTAAGGGTATTTGTATCGGTTTAAAATGGGCATAATGACCATACCTATATTTATATTTACTATAACCAGTGTACAATAACTAATGGATATATTTGTAAAATGATAAATTTATTTTTTTCTGTAACATTATTAAATCGAATAAACTGTTGTGACATTTTCAGCCACTACCATTTTTGATCCATTCAATGCTTACTTATTTTGTCAAAATTGTGTCTAAATATAGTATAACCTATACAGTTTTGTTAATATTTTAATTTTTCTAAAACTACCAAAATAGTTTATACCAATCATCATTATTGAGAAAAAAATGTACAACATATAGTCTTATACTTGTTACATTTGAATGCACAAGTACTAATTAATAATTATCTTATAAAGTAACTAAACGTAGACATACTACGTGTATAATACTATACAATAACTAAATTAATTTTTCAATGAGCATTACATATATCTACTGAATAATATAATATAGCTGCCTACCATATATATATATATATATATAAAGTTTATTTTTTGCACAAATGACAAACGGAAAACTTTCTAGTAACGTTATATAATTATATACATATAACAACTGTAATAAAAGTTACGGTCAGTTTATGAATGCGAATACAAAAGCAAAATTAAAAATATTTTGAATACTTTAGCAGCGCATTATACTATATTATAAAACAACTTAAATTAATAATACATGTAGCATGTAGTTTTATTTTTTTTTATTAATACTTTAACTGAAGTCTGAAATGAATCGTTGTTCTACATATTATATAAACTTAATACAATACCATATCAAGGTATAGTTATTCTATTATATTATTGTGCACATTCACCAAATTGTATGTGCATTACCGGTAACACGGTTGCCTACGTTTAACACAATATTCCGTGTAAGTAACACTATCTTTAGATTAACCAATACATTTTAGTGTTTCTACCATTGTTCGATGTTTGTATCAACTACCTACCTATAATAATTATATATATATATATTTTTTTATTGATCATCGCTTCGACAACTAGGCCATTAGCAGCGCTATTTACAAAGTTTTTTTTTTAATATTAGTTATTTAATGCTATACACTGGTAGTGATAATAATAAAATAAAATACAACATCAGTTATTTTAAATATAAATGGTTAAATAAATAATTATATTAAAATGGTGATTTTTTTTTTATTTTATATTAATCTAACTAAAACCAACGATTTTAATTTAATTATTTCATATTTAGTGGAGGATACTTATTTTTAAATGATGATATACACGCATCTAATATCAAAATATTATTTTAGTTAATATTAATAAATATCACGCCATTATAAGAATATGGGAATATAGTAGAGGGAAAAATATAAATACATAATATTAAATGCTCAAGGTAAAAAAAAAAAAGTCATCCGATAAGTACAGATAAAATGTTATATTATAATATTCAATAATAACTTACGGTTTGTTCGTCTCGCATTTATTGTCTTTGGTCACTTTACAATTATTTTTGAAGTCGTCAAATATTCGTCGGCAATCAGGTGACGATTCGCAAACGGTCAACGCGTGGTTGCACGAAGCCAACGTGTCGATGTGAAACTGGTCGTATTCTGCGTACAGACAAAAGTTAACACGACATTAAAAACTTAATATTAAGTGATGGAAAATAAATAGATACCTAAGATTTGAGTATACTAATATTAAATAACAACAAAAGATTAAAAAAATACATGATAATAATAATAATTAAGTATAGATTTCACAATATTATATAAAGTTTATATTAATATATATATATATATATATATATATATATATATAAAACTTTATTAAATAAAGCCGTGACTGATTCACCAATAAATAAAATGCACGTTAACTGATAATATAAATGAGATTTATTAGGTACTCACAGACTTTGCAAAAACACTCCGATAACTACTCAATAATAAGAGTATGATCTGATTCGTTTTCTCCTAATATACACACAAGACACTAACCCGCCATCTCTTGCAACGTTTATTGGTAAAATATTTTTTTTCATAAAAAAACAGTGCAACACAATATTTTGTACGTTAGACACCAATAACATACCTTCATATTTTACGTGTGACCCGTATATGTAAAAAATTCGAATTACGAGTGTATTGTGTGATGCTTAAAATATGTATTACTACACATAATATAACATAATAATATTATGACATTTAAATCATTTATATTTAACTAGCATCGAAAACGTTTAAACGTAATCATAAATATACTTTAAATATATAATATATAAAGTATAAACATATAAACCTATGTATAGAATATAAATAATAATATAATTTAAATACCATAAGTATATAAGGCACACATATTATATTCTGTACAGCAGCATACTATTTGTATTCCAAAACATTTGGTTTTTGTTTTTTTAATATCAATAAAATATCATGTGTGGCCAGTTGAAAGTTTATCTATGTGTTATATAAACATAATATTTGATCAATATATATGTGTGTGTGTGTGTGTGTGTGTGTGTGTGTGTGTATTTATTTTATACGCATAATGCCACTTGTTAGTTGATTTTTTTTATTTATTGACGATAATAACCACCAATAGGTCACACGCATCAAACAAATATTTAGAACGTCTACAATATGTATAATAAATGTATACAATAATTGTATTATACTATTTAAGTGAAGTCGTAGAAGCAATTCTTCCAGAACTCATACGATAATGGATCAAATATTACAATTTATTGATTTATATCTCAACTCAAAATTAAGTAGATATTCATTTTAAACATAAAAATATACATCGTATATCGTTTATGCAAATAAAATGTGTTTTATGTCTTCATATACCAGCAAATAATTTATATGACTATACCCACAAATGATGGAACTTCTTTAGTGTAGGTACATAGAAAAAATATTCTATTATTCAATATTAATAATGAAATAAATTACAATATTCAATATTCATAAATCGATATTTTTTTTTTTTAAGTAGAAAGTTATACATTTAAGTGATTACACTCGCCAAACAAGTAGTATATTAGTTATTACTTATTATACTTTACAAGTCTAATAGGATCCTATAGGTTCTTTTAACTTATTTAAATGTTAAAGTTTAGAGTAGTGCAATGAATCAACATCTTGTGAGGTATCTCTAATCCAATCTACTCTGCTTATCTAAACTTAACATATTTAATATTGATAATTAAAATTTAAAATTAAAAATGTGTCATTCAAAAAAATAAAATTGATAACAGTAAAAAACATTATAAAAATATTGTTTTGCATTGACATCGAATAATGAAAAATTAGATATTTTCAAAATAATAACAAGGACACATAAATAGATCACATTGTAATATATATATATATACAGAGTCCGTCAAAACAAACGCATGTTTTTCAAAATAATGCTACGCCAAAAGTAATTTCAGTAAAACAATTTTTATTATACCAAAAAAATGTAAAAATATATGTAATTTTTTTATCTGTAATTAAACCCCGGAACATCACCCACTACTCGTGTGATCTTGTCCTTCAATTCATCAAGGGTTTGTGGCTTGTATTGATAGACTTTTGATTTTAAGTGACCCCACAAAAAAAAAATCACATATTGACAAGTCAGGGGAGTGAGGGGGTCACGAATTGTCCCCAAAGCGTAAAATGAGACGTCCGGGAAATTTTTGGCGAAGAATCTCCATTGAGGCACGAGCTGTATGTGATGTTACCCCGTCTTGTTGAAACCATACTTTTATGATTATTACTGATACGTCGACGGTGAAACTCAGGGAAAAAAATTGGGTCAGAATTTCGGTGTAACGTTCTGAATTTACAGTGGTCATTTATCCGTTGTCATTGAAAAAATAAAGGCCAATAATTTGCGTTGCGCCTATTGCACACCAAACTGTGACATTTGGAGTAACACCGTACCTGTTGTGTTGAACGCTGTGAACCGTCTCAAAATGGTATTACGGTCAGGAATCGTTCCATGACACAAAATATTAAAGTTAATTCAAAAATCTCAATGTATTTAAACGATAGATTTACCGTTTTCGAAGTACCGCTGTACTGCAAACACTCGCTGTTGCACACTCCACACCATGTTGACAACTAAAACTGCACGTCATCAGCTTTACAGCGAGCAGTCTCTTACAAGGATTGGATTTCCCCACTTGAAGTATTAATAATTTTAAAAAAACATGTGTTTGTTCTGACGGATCCTGTATATTTATAATGATAAACAAATAATAATGTTATAAGTGATGTAAAAAATCCATTACCAAATTGTATCAAAAAAATAATAAAAACAGACAATTTCAGATGTCTAAAAATAGCTCACAAATAGTCAACATATTTTTAAAATTTTATCATATCTTGAAAATCCTAATATAAAATATACGACAAAATTGATTTTGTCAAAGCCTGATAAGTAGTTAGGGTATATTTTCGATTTTATAACTTAGAAGAATATTTTGAATATAAGTAGAATTTTTACTTTTGACCTCTTCAAAAACCAACTAGAATTAATTTTTAATAGAAACCTCACTCAAAGTTTAATGTTAAAGCATATTTTTGTCCCAAAAACATAATGACAGGTACAAAAAACACACTCGTTATTGTTAAACTATTAACTAATTAAATTTCATCATTCTGCTTAGAATTTAAAAAAATGTGTAACTAATAAATTATAACTAATTATTGAATACGATTATTAGAATAAATTTTAATATATTATATTTTTTTCATATACAGTGGATTCCGTTTAATGTAGTTACGTTTAAATCAGTCCCATTTGCTTACATATTAAGTGATTACCCATAACGACCGAAATTAGTTCAAAAACATAAATATCAAATTAACATTAAAAACATTTTTTATTTCACCCACGTGAGCCGTTAAATAAAAAAAAATGTTAAGATATTACATAAATTAAAAAATTAAATAATAATGAATAATATAAATTATTAAAAAAAAAATACTATTTGGATATGAAAGGTATAAAATACGTAGTAATAGCTCGTTATCTAAGCTGTTTAATGTGGACCTGGTTGATAAAATGGACACATGTTTAGTGTATCAGACAGACTATTTTCGTTATCATCATACATAAATAACTTCTGCAGCAAATCAATACATTTTTTTTAGTCTCTCTAGTTGTAACTGGTGAGTTAGCATCAAGGTCGTTGGATTTGTTTTCTTCTTCTTCTTCTTTATATTTGAATCCAATTTATTTTTCTAACTTATTCATTATTATCAAAACAAGGAGCATTTTTATCAATGTTTTCGAACTCGTTATGGTTTTGAATAGGTAAAAATTATTTATTCAATTCTTAACTTAACTTGGACTTTGGACCAACAAATTTAGAAAATCCATAATGAGCGAAACAATTCATAGTAAAAGTGCAGCTAACTTCTCGCTAGCTCTCGGGTACGAATTGTATGGATTGCAGTTTGTTTACTTTCCTACTTATTTGATTAACAGTTGCAGATGAACCAAACAGTTTTTCTTCAATCGTTTCAATAACAAAATTAAACAGTTTCATTCTATACCTCATCTTAAGATTTTTGATGATACTTATAACTAAGGATTGGATTAAAGATGTCGTATTTGGTGGCAAGAATTCTAGAATGATGTTTTTGAATTTAACGTATTTCGAAAGTACAGCACAGTTATCATTGAGAAGAATTATGAACCTATATTTGCTTGTAGTTCCTTATTCCATTCATAAAGCCAATTGGAAAATATGGTTGAAGTCATCCATGCATTTTTTTCCACGGATAGATTTAGTACTGAGGTTTTAAGCTTTTTCCTACTACTACCATATTTTTCTATAGCTTCCAGACATATTTACACAGCATAAAACTGTTATCCTCTCCGATGGTTTTTTTTTTGACCTGAATAACACATCCTTTTCGAAAAATAAGAAATATCAGGTATCGCTCGTTAATACAGTCCACAAATACGTTATCTGAAGTAAAATCATTTAGAATATTTTGTAGCTTGTTCACTTTCAATCATTAGAAGCGGGTACATCAGCATTTGTTTTATCACCATACACACGTTTAAATGTTATCTAGTGTCTATTCTTCCACCTGTTTAACCAACCATCAGTAGCAAAACTGAATGTTACTTATTCTCTGGGCCAACTCTTCAGTATTACATTTCAACATTGGCCTAAAAACGCGAACACCACAACTCGTTATCAATGAAAACTATTCACTTAAAGCAATGTCAATTTTTAGATTTTCCCTTCTCGTTTTGTTTTTGATTGTTCGTTTGAATTGATTTAAAGTTTCTGAGTATAATGTCTCCTTCTTTAAACAGTTTCTCCATTGTTGATTTCAGAAAACATCATTTTTCAGCTATTTTACACCATAAAATACCTGGGAGAAACGATTTCACTTTTCTGCGATTTTTTTTCTTTTATTAAAAGATCTTTTCAAGACATTATCACGTTAAAATTCACTTTAAAACTGAAATAATTGTTGTCAAGCTAGGCAAATAAATCTATACGTGTGCCGTTTATAACTTTATTTTAATCGCTCTAATGATACTCTTATACATTTCATCAACGAATTCCTAAGGATTAAAATGGAATACGTTTTATTACTTTTGATAAACACATATATGTAGATACAATAAAAACTCAATTATATTAGTCGTTTTTAAATATGTATACATTCTAACACTATAATAAAATAAAAATTGCCCACATTATGCAATTTTTTTTAACCTTCTTAATATACATTTAAATCGGATCATATCATTTTCCTCATATTACACGATGCCCTTATTAGCCTGTGCCCACATTTGGCGGAATCCACTGTATTACATTTATTAATAATATAAGTATATTTTCTCGTTGAAGGGGATTTTCCTATTTAACTACCCACAGGTACAACACTGCTTGGCGATATCACATGTTTTGTGCCTAAATCTGTGCAATATGCACGAAATTTATTTAAAAAACTAGTTATTAAGTTATTGCATTAGATAATTATCGATATTATATTACCTACATAACGTAGGGAAAGATGACAGACAGCCAGGGCGTAACGCATTAATTTTATTGTTTACTTATCCATAATAGTATATATAGATTCAAATATACAATATATTATTAAATCCCACTATCCCTCACACCTCAGCTTGTCTGCCATTAAAAAATATGACAACAAAACTCAACAATTATAGGACAGAGGGAGGGGATCAACATATTTTTCCGGCGTATTACCTATACCACCCCGATTCCAATATAAGTATTATAAAGGAAAATTCATTATAATAGACAGTAAAAATATGCGTTAATGGACATCGTGTTACATTTGTTTGTGTAATATTAAATATACAAGATTTTAACTAGTAAACCATGGCATTATAATAATACACTTTACACAATTTTGTGTAACTGTTATTTTCATTCTGCTGATTGTATTAATACAATTATTTTACCTTATGAATTTGGCTATTATTATGTAATATAATACGCATTAAACGCATACGTACCACTCTCCTTAACTATGGTAATGACACGCATGCCGCGATCATTCAACCCTGAATTATTAAATTTGAAAACTATATTGTTGCATCACGTTCTGAGCAGTAGCATGTATATCACTTATGAGTTTTTGTACATTAAGGATTTTACAACCATAAATATTTTAAAGGTACTGCAGTCAATGTGCGCATTATTTATAATAATAATCATAATATTATTTTTACAGGAATAAAAAATATCTATTATTTAATATTATAGTATGATAGCAATTTGTACGTATTATATACTATATTATTATTATCATAACTTGCATGAAATCTTGTATTGTATTTTCTTTCAAGATTTATCGGAAAATAAATTCAAAAATGTTTAATGCTTATAAGCATAAATGCTAAAAGCTTAAAACGAGTATTAATTTGTTGAACATTATGTAATAACTATTACATATCAATATATATATATATATATATTGTGAAAATGAAGAATCCCTAAGGTAAATCACACTATTACAAGAAAATAATCAAATTGGTTTATTCAAAAACTATAATTGTGGAAATATAATAAAAAAAACTCCTATTTTCCGTAATTTGTTTTTGTGTATCGTATTTATTTTGAAAAGCATTGGGAATTTTGTAGTCCCTGAATTTCAGTTAGATCCAATTATATACCAGAAATGGCAGAATAATTCCCTTCATAGCTTATATACACACACATTATTTTAAAACCAATACATATGAATACAAAACTCTATTTATTTTATAAAATATAATATAACAATAATTTAATTAAATTTGAATTGCTTCATTCAGTTGATTATTACTTTAAATGAATAATTGTTAAAATTACTTTAAAAAAATAGTTAAGTCTTAAAATATATGGATCAAAAACATGTGCTGATATTGAAAAAACATCTATATATCAATAATTGAATATTAGTAACATTAACAGCGAGCAATTTTGCAGCTTAAAGATAAGTATTATAATTTATATGCATCATTATATTATATAATCCGATTTAAAGGTTGTAGAAGCCATTTATTTACTACTATATATGCATTTAATACCACTTTAATCTACAACTAAATTACGCAAGTAATTGATCAAAAAAGCTTTACTTTTAAAAAGCCCATTTATTTTGGATAATAATATTATTATATATTATATTATAATTATATAATATATAAATATTTATTTATACTGAATAATAAAATCTCTACGTAGAAATCGACCAACCGATCAATATTATTCAATAACCGACTTACAATGCTGAAGTTACTTGGTACTCGTCTTAATTCAGTGATACGTCAAGTTAAACATTATTTAATATAATATAAAATATTTTAAATGAAAGTAGATAATTTATAATATGTACAGGTTACACAAGAACAACTCCGTTTTATTAACACCAATATTTGACTGTTTTTATGATTAAAAATATTATTCATAAATTAACAAATAAAAAAAAAAAACAATATTTTATATTACGTTTATATTACGTCGTGCCTGCACGTGTTAATAAATTTAATATATTTTAAAACACTGTAATTTAATTATATGTTCCGGTTCAGAAAGTAGGTATTCGATATACGAAAGAAAAGTACCTATGTAACGCGTCATGCTATCGGTAAAAACATTTAAGTTGTAACGAGTTAAGTTATACACTTTAATGGAGGATCGAAAGTCGTGAGTGTACGTTAAACTACAACCGTAAAAAAAACCACCAACTTTAATAGGGAGTTACTCACGTTTACTGATTTTCTAAATTCGTAACAAGTTAGACGTCAACCGTATTATTGCGCAACACATCTCACCCGCAACGAAACGTACGTACCCCACAACGTAACTTTCAATACAAATTCGTTTGAAGACTCGACCCTCTGAATTTAATTGCATGAACTTGGAACTAATTTCTTAAACGCACAATCGATCGACTGAGAGGGTTGGAAAATAATTCGTATCAGTCTATTTGTCGTGTGAAGTGTACTTGAAAATTTAAACATTTATAAGTCGCAGGGTAAACAATAATATTATTATTATCAATTACAGTTCTTGGCGGCGTTCAGCAATTAAATAACTAATTCAATACAATAATAATAGTAATAATAATAATTTTAATACAATATGCAACTCGATATTTTACAACTATCAATTGGACACGGTAGATTATACTTCAACACAGATACAATAAGCGTACCCCACTACTTCAACACTATTCCTGTAAAAACAAAAACTACAACAATTATTGCAACTTTCAAACCTATTGTTGCACGGAAATCGTTATTATCAAATGTTTATTACTAAATGCATATTTTAGAAAATTACAACGCATAACTATTAATCTAACATAATGTTATACTGTTCACACATAAGGTAATAAGAACCAAACTTCTAGAATTATATTGCAAGGTTATTCATCATTATTAATAAAAGAATGAATATTTTTTCCAAAAATTTACAATGGTTTATTATTTATAATATAGTTATTTTATATTGACTAATAATTTGCTCAATAGAAAGGTCGTTTAGCACACTTTGCATGATTTGACTATTTGCAGGGAGACAAAATAAAAAGATCATAAAAAATAAAATAAATAAATAAATAAATATATGAATTAAAAAAGTATACATTTTGTATTAATTAACAAAATTTCTGATTTTTATTTTATAATTGATGCAATCACTTATATTAATTTTTACAAATTTATCTATATTAAAATTAAGCTTTTAGACTGATTTTTATATTAGTTTTTTATAATAATGTGCATATTGTGCGCAACCTTTCTCCACGGTTAATCCCACAGGATGAGCTAGTCTAGAAATGTATTTGAGAACATAGTTTTATTTTACTCTCCCCTACCTATAGAAAATATTTTTATGGATACCAACACTATCACAAATAAGAATTATATATTATGTGCCATCGGTCGATGCATTGTCTTTCAAAAGAAAAGAAAAAACAAATTTATGGTTCCTGTGGTCAAAAAACACAATACTAGATAATACAAGATTCTAAAAAAATATATCTTTTTATTATTGTATTTGTTATAATCCATAAAATTGTTGTAAAAATATTTTATTTTTATTCTTACATCTACTAATTTATATTAAAATAGTTTATTTTTCAAACAGTCATATTACTCAAATTAAAATGTACAATGAAAAGTAATAGACGATTTAGTTATTTTAATCATTAAAAATAATTTTATATTATTTTATTTTATTTTATACTCGTGATCGTGTCCATATTATAGATAGTAAGTATAGGAAACAGTGCTGGTATAATCGAGATGGGTGTTTTTTGTAATGTTTAAACAATTGTTTAACTTAGATAAACATAACTTTTTGGCCTATTTCGTACCAACTATTCCTAATTCTTTGTTTTTTGTTTTTTTACAATAAATCAATAAAAAATAAACTTTTAAAAACGAAATGTATTTGTAGTATTTTAGAGATACTCCATACGGTTTTAATCACAAAACCGCTCATCAAATTTAAACATGAATAAATTATAACTAATTAACAATATCTTGGACAGTGCAAATTACTTCAATTTGTATACATCGAAATTACAAAATAAAACAGTCTTCTTAGCGTATGACAATAAAATTGCATACTACAAAATTTAAAAAAATCCATTTTATATTTAAATCTGATAATAATAAAAAAGAATAAATACTTTAAATGGTGTGTTATAAAGACTAAATTACAAATAAATTTAAAAAAAAATAATTTCAAAAACACAAATTTACGGAGTGAATGACTATTTTGTAATAAACTAATCATCCTGTACAGTGTATACAATATTTTATAGTTCGTAGCGTGGGTTATTATTTCGTACGACAATAGTAAATGAAGTGTGTACTTATATAAAAAAAAATATGGGGGCTCGACATAGTTAGTTGTGCCAAAAAATAACATTTTTTTTTTTTTTTAAACAAAGTGAACGCATACGGAGTAGATGAGATATGACATTGCTCGGGCATAGACGTCCTTATAGAGCAATGACAAATTGTGTACCTATTGTGTTGAAAAAAATAAACAATTTTAAGAAAGAAACGACGAGAAAAATACAAAAAACTACGCATTTATGGGGATGGTCTTAACATCAAATATAAACTAAACAATAATTTTAATAAATATTTAAATACTGATTAAATGTAATTCAGGGAGTTTCATTATTATACTTAATATATGGTTTCTGGTTGTGTAATATCAAAATTATATAAAAAATATTTATATTTATTATAAAAAATGATATTTTATAAGGCATACATATCATGTTTGTATATAATATCATCATACCTATATATTTTTAAAGGCATTTAGTTATTAAAATGTAATTATTTAATCTCGACTATAGAGACGTTCTATAAGTTATTTAGTCTACATTAGGGCCAACTATCAATAGACTGAAAGTATAAATATTGAACAAACTAAATTTTGAAATTACCCTATGGAATTCTGTTAAAAACAGGTTACAAAGTTAAACAAATTGTGAATGAAGACATGAATACAGAATATATACTGATACTGACAATTAGATTGATAAGTGAAATGAATAATGACTACAAAAAAAAAAAAAAAATAAATAATCATGTAGACGCCATAATATTATGATATTATTTTTTAGCAGAATTAATCTTTATAAAAATGTTAATACTATCGCAGAAATTAGTAAAAAATATAAAAATGAATTTTACGCTTAATTGTAATCAAACGATACGAAACGCATTTGTATTCGAGAATTATTAATGTTCTGTCCAGTGACCTGCCAAAAAAAAAAAAAAATATATGATATATATATATATATATATATATATATATATATTTTTTTTTTTTGCTACAAAATCCAAGCCACTGATATACTAGATAATAAGTTAAAATTTAAATGTCATATTATTATTTTTTTCTCAATGTACGACATAAATTGCACATGTCAATTATGATGGCTTTATTTTAATATATCTTGAGTATACTATAATTATATAACATTTATACTATATTGTAAACAAAATATAAAAATATGACAGACTATTATGAAAACATATATTTATTTGTATAGAATCTATAGATAAAATATTATATTATATTATTTTATAATATGACACTACCAAATTAAATAATTAATATTATTATTACTTAAGTAGGCGTTTGACTTTTAAAAATATGAAAGTTATTTAACTATAGACATTATATACCATAATAATAATTACATATTTATCAAGAAAAAAAATATCTATTTCTAATTGATTTAAGAACATTTTTTGTGAATATTTTGTTGGTTTGGAAACATAGGGAAATTGTTTTTCACTCACAATAATAATATTATCGTTTGTTTACATTTTTATCATAATTTGCTCCTTTTTTTCGATAAAAATCTATAATATTCTAAAAATGGTAAGCAACACAATATCGTAATTCACCGCTCAACAAAATAATACAAGGTGGTTGAACAATAAATTTATAATTGTTAAAGTTCACGTGCCCATCGGGAATTTAGAGGCGGCACAGCATTTATTACTTAAAATCGATAG
Organism: Pentalonia nigronervosa; assembly: GCA_014851325.1. Classification (NCBI taxonomy): domain Eukaryota; kingdom Metazoa; phylum Arthropoda; class Insecta; order Hemiptera; family Aphididae; genus Pentalonia; species Pentalonia nigronervosa. The sequence continues at coordinate 138,096 of JACXSJ010000518.1, read as the reverse complement.
TAACATTCAGTCATTCTGGATTCAGCCACGAAATAATAAATACCTAATGTTTTTTTTTTTTGTTTAATTTATAACAATAATAAAAGAACAGCTGATTCATTCATAACTCCTGAAATAAAACAAAATATCATTATACTAGGTACTGCCCCTAAGTAAACTTGTTTGTATAATAATAATATTTCAACAATAAAATAAATCATATATTGTTAATGTTTCCTGCAGCAGTGTTTCCACGTCTCTTTTTATAACGTCACGAATTATTTAGTATTTGTTCCCATTTTTATTAAATTGAATAAATAATTGTTTTACGTATAAACCTGTGAGTAGCCACGGACTTAATAAATGTAAAAACACAATATTTTTTTTTTATTTTTCAATTTCTGATTAATTATTGTGTAATATATTTCAGTCAGTAAGAATTATTATATAGTTTTTAAATACTTATTCCATGCAATATTATAATTCAAATAATTTATACACAATAAAAAGATATTTATACTGTATTAATTTCCATTATTGGGTTAATAATTCCAAAAACTCTGACTTAATGATGTGCAGTGAACATATAGAAACAAATACGAGTACCTTGTCATTTGCGTTGGATTAGACTAATCATTAGATCTTTAAAGGGCTATTAAAACTCACTCCAAAATCATTTACAGGAAATTTTAGAACCTTTGATAAATATGTATTATGATTTATGCGAGTTAAAAACTAGTATTTAATCTGGTAAAAATAACTTTGAATAAAAATATTATTATGATTTTAGTAATAATAATATAATAACTATTATTTATTAAAGCAATGTTTTAAAATAAATACAATATATTATAAAAATTGAAATTTGTTTAGCAATACAACTACAATAACTAGTATAAAATAGAAATACCAAAAGATTATTCACATACAATATATTGTTTTGAGAAAAACCAATGAATAAACCAAATAACAAAATTACGAAAAAACGTTAACATTTTGACAACCAACAACAAATGTAGAAGATTGAAAATAGAAAAAAAATATTAATTATATAATTTACCAATTTAATAATATAAATAATCAAATACATTTGTCCATCTTGTATATTTTGTTATCAGTAAAGTGTAGGAATCCAAAATAACTGAGCAAGTTCAATCTTGGTTAAACAGTGAATCTAGTCAATCAAAAATATCATAATCATAATAGTTTTTAAACGTGTCGCTTAAAATTAAGGAAAAACCGGAATTTTTACGCAAAGCCAATTTTTAAAAAAATTCAATTTTGTTTTTTTTGATGTAAATCAAAAAACAATAACCGTACATATGATATTTTTAGAAAAAGATTCAATATATTTTGCTTGGTCAAAATATAGGAATATTTAATACAAGGTTTCTCAAAACTTTGTGTTAGTGAAAATTAAAAAAAAAAAATGAGCGTAAATCTACATTTATTTTTTTAAGCGTCTTAAGTTAAAATTTCGACAAAATACAAAATACGTTAAAATCACAAAAATGTGTAATTGTTTTAATTTAGAAAGACAAACAAATATTTTGGTTTAAATCTAAGATTTAAAAATTTAACATAAAACTGCTCATACATTTTTCTACCTTTTACAACAACAAAAAATCACTGGAAAGTCAAACTAATTTTTGATGAGCATTTAAAAATAGAAATTAGATATTCACTTGCAAACAACCCGTTTTCTTATTTTATTGTATATCAAAAAATCAAATAACTGTTAACAGATAAAATTTTCACCAAAAGTCGATGTTGTAACTTTCTATATATCATATAATTTAATAATATATTGGTTTCTTTTGAGCTAATTGTAGTAATTACATTTTTTTAAAAAAATGTTTTCTATAAATATTAGATCATATATTTTCGTTTTATCAAAAAGCTTGAAAATTTAGTACAAGGTTCTAAATAAGTTGTTTTAATAATAGTTGAAAATTATTAAAGATTCATAAGCACTTATTTTTTTTTTTTATAAGCATTTAAAGTTCAAATTCTAAACAAACTGCATCACTTTCTGGGTATAAAATAAATAACTACATAATATAACATAATTTGATATTATCAAGGTCTAAATCACTTCAGATTGTGATAATTTATGTAGACTGCAATTTTATCCAAATATTTAAGTTATGTTTTCTTGATTCATTTTAGGTATTTTTATCTATAGTTGTAACTTACATTGTCAATGTGTTTCACTTTTTTTTCTCAATAGTAGATATAGAAATAATTTATAGTAAATATTATATTTTTACATTTCTTTCAAAGACTTAAATCGCCATTGTTTTGTTATATCCATTATATAATCCATTATACGTATAAATACACGTATATATACATATAAGTGTATTTATACGTATATAATTATACAATTTAGATAATCACACACCGACACCCATTTACACAATGCATGCATAATGCATACGTATATGCCAAGACTGTATAGAATGTTTCAAAAATAAAAATATGACACTATTATATTGGACATAATACAAACTCAATTATATATTATATCTATTTTTGGTTGTACTTAAACATAATGAATTTAGTATATCGATTAATTAAATATTTTACTATAATATTCTAACAATACTATTTCCATACGTTTTACTTGGTACACTTTATTATAATATTGTAATGATATTGTTTAGTATAATTATTTAATTTAGATATTATTTTAAAAATGATTAAATATTTTAGATTTAATTTAAAAACGAATCGGTGTTCATTATCGATAGTGTATTTAGGAATGTATAATTTATAAATTTAAGAACGCATAGAATATTAAATCAATAAATTATAAAATATAAAATATATTATACGCATTCTTCGTTATTTTTCTTCGTTCCTACCTTCATATAAATTTCGAAAATATCAGCGATTTCATACTCGAGATTGGTGGATATGTTTAAAATTTATAACCCCGGGTGTCCCACGTGATTTCAACATGAAACATTTTAAAGGTCGAAGTGTAATATAAGCGATTAGTTTAAAAGCTATATAAAATAATGTCGAACTCAAAAATAAATAAACGAATGGTTCGGGAAAAAAACACATAACGATTACAAAGTCGGTCAGCTGGATCGAAACGAATATAAATACACGATACAAATAAAAAAAAATATAAATAAATAAATATAGCATCTTTCTGCTGGATTATTATATGAAATATCGACGAATAATAAGTGAAAATATTTTGAATTTATGTATTGTGCTTCCTCGAAAACATCGCATCATTCAAGATCTTTTAAAGAAATCTGCTTTATACGCGGACTATGATTTTTTTTTTCACGAAAATTGTGTCAAAATAATAAAAAAACACATAATATAGTAATGGTTAAATTATATTCACGATCATGAGAAGAAAAAATAATAACAAATATATTCGATCAAAAAAAAAATAGATGTTATTTTTTTTTAATTTAAAGATATGGATAATATTTTTAAACGACAATCAAAAATAATGATACATTCTACTCAATATAATATAAATATTAATGATAATATCCTTAATATCTATTTGATATTATCAAATATATATACATTTAGATGACAGCTTCAATCGATTTGTCCAAAAGATATAAGTGGTGTATTTGAAAATGTAAAATGATTTTTCTGAATGTGTTCCACAAAGTACTAATAGAATAAATATATTAGGTAATAGTTATTACTAGTGAATAGAGTTTAAGTAAATATTCTATTTTAGCGATAGCGAAAACCCTGTACAATTTACTTATGTTGTACTTTTTTTACCTAACAGACTGAATTGATTGTCATTTGCCATATAGTTAACTTAAATTCGTGAGCCAAATTGGTTCTTAATACATATTTACTTTCTGCTTGAAGTTTTGGTTGAAATCTTTAGATTTGTTGTCAAAGTTAAGTTTTAATTTGATTTAAAGTGATTATTCGCAATATACCACAAATTATCTAATCTTTATAAATAATTGCCATACACATATAAAACTATTAATTAAGGCAATGCTATATTTAGATATTTTGTGCTCAAAGTAAGAAAAAAACGCTCCTCTACACCATTGTAAAAACTGCTTCAGCAATATATTTATAAAAAAAAAACATATAATGTTGAAACTAATGTATTTTTCGCTCAATTCAGAAACTAAAAATATATTAGGTATACATAAAAAATACACACACTAATACATTCATTATAATGTATAATAATTAATTTTGAATGAAATAAATTATAAATGTTTGCGCTAAGTATTTTTATTGGAAAATGTAATAAATTTATCATCGTAATTTAATTTCTCTGTAAAATCTGACTTCGTGGATAAAACAGCTAAAGAATTTAACCTTTGACCATTAGTTCTTAAATAAAACTTGATCCTTTTTAAGATGAAAACTAATAGTCTTCTGTCTACAGAAAAATTAAAAATAGGGATGTTTAATAACACAATTTCTTCATATTATGGATACAAATTTTGGTAATTATCTTGAGAGTACATTTTAAGTATCCATAGTGTTATATAACTCATCACTTGGTATTGTTGATAAAAATGATAACCAATATAATAATTGTACTATTTGTATCATTTGTCTTATTATTTTTTTAAATTAGTCTCAACAAACATTTTTCCACCCAAGTCTCAAGTCCATTCCCTGACACCTCTAAATACATCTCAGAATACATGTATACTTTTAGTACTTTATATAGTACGCAACTACATTGGATAGTATATAGCCTATGTATTTATTAGCATTATTAATTTATCTGAATTGAAACAGATATTTAAATGTAGGTAATTAAATTTCAAATATAATCTAATAATATATAAAATAAAATATTTTATTTATTATAGTATATTCAAAATAATTTTTTTATAAAAAAGTAATATTATACCCAGCCGTCATTAAAATAAATTAAGAACCTAGATAAATATTTTAAATATAGTTGGCTCAGTTTGGTTTTTGAAGTTTTATGATAAGCCGTGACTTATAAATTAAACATCACATTATACCCTCCTATCTACTTCATCTGGCTAACTAGTGGATCGGTGTTTATTTTCAACATTTAGTACACTGAATAACACAAATATGATACATAAAGTCTAGGCTTGTTGACAATAATGATGAGAGTACGGCAATATAAAAACGTACAACTGGTTAATTAATTGTAAAAATACATAATGTTATAGACGGATATAACTCTCTCTGCGAGCATATAAATCAAAAATATCTCAAAAAAAAATTTATTTTTGATATAATAATTATTATTATGAATTATGTCAAATTTACTTTGGTTAGTGCTTAAAATAAGCTTCTATAGTATTGTGCAGTACAATTGAGCGACACAATGCTCAATTACACAAACAAAATATTGTGTTTGAGTCTTTTAAAATTATATTTGTTTAATTTTTCCAATAGGAAGTTTATAAATTCACCCCCAACACACAATAGCACTAGTTTTACATATTTTATTATTTTTTTTTTACCTATGTACTGTTACACTGTTATCTGTAATAATACTTAAACGTCTTATTCTTGGGACGCTTTCGTCTTTTGCTCGACCGAATTTACACTCCACCCAACCAAACACCGATGTCATCGATTTCGGTAATAATAATAATATAATAACGATGCAGTCAGCAGAACTAGTAAACGTGATTGTATATATGAGTAATATAAAACGAAGATAATGTATAATAATAATACTTAATATTTAAAACATGTCCCACAACTGTTATGCATAGGTTTTGATTGGATTAACTGAACCTAAACAATATACACTTTTATAAAATACGGGTTATACGTAAATACAATTAATTCTAAACAAATGCATCGTAGAGGCGTACGAAATGGTTACCAATTCCCACAAGGTATGAGTAATAAAGCCGTGTAGGTGACTATAATGCGCACCATACTTACCATTACGACCACCTTGTACGTAATCCTCGGGAAAAAAAAGTTTCGTCGGTCCATATGAGATTTTGACTGATTTAGTAGGTCTGTTCAATACTCGTTTCACGGGACTTTTGTCGCACTGCACAACAAGATTGTACTATTGTACATATTGGCATAAGAACAACGACCGAACGAAAATATCACGGTTACTCTCTTGGGTGAACGTATCGTAAGCAATGATAGCGTGAATGCGTATTATGTAATTGCATAGCAATATTCACAGAGAGACACGTTCAGAAAGATGACGTTAAAACGATTTTTAGCAATATTCAGTGAGATTGAAAACCCGCGTGGACCGACAAAATGTTATACTCGCGGCCTGCGATAAAGGTAGGTTTCCACTACATACGCTCAAGGTGGGTTTATCGTGTCGTGTCGTTAAATGATGCTGTGCTCTGATTGGTCCAACCATGTGGTAAGGTGTGGTTTATACCAACGACTTTACGATTTTTTACAAGAATACCATATGATACCTTGTATACCGCGAAGTTTAATTGATCCATCTTTTGAACGTGTGGTTACTGATTTTAACAGTGATATTAAATTATATCATATATTAACACAGATATGTACAATAAACTACATAGCCAACTGCTGTATCCTACTAGGTAATGTGTTTAGTTGAAGCAAACGGCAGCCATTTAATTCGAGGCCACACATATGTATAGTATATAATATACATATCTGTGGCCTCGATTAAAATGGCAGATAATAACTTCATCAGTTATAAATCTAGTTTATTGTACATATTTTTGTATATTAATGATAAAAAAACCGCAAAAATTAATAACCTAATTCTGGTAACAAGTCAAGAAAGAACTCATTTTTGGTATGTGCGAATTTTTATTCATATTTTTCAAAATCCACGGTGAAGTAAAATACACGTCACGGTGTAATGTGAACAATCTTCACATTATGATTTAAGATATACAGGTTACTAAACGGAGCAATTATGTACAGTAAAATATACGGTTGCTGTAGAGAAGGTCATCTAGCATCTAAGTAAAAATTAATTTAGTTAAATAGTGTATATTTGCATTATATATATATATATATATTAATTCAACACATATATAATTACATGCATTGAGAGCGCTAGCTATTTTTTTTTGAAAAGTATATCTTGTGTATAATGATGGTTTACTTAATTCTCTAAAAAAAAATACGTATCACAAAGATTGATCAAGCTAATTTTTGTTTTTTGAATTATAAATAATCATTACTACAGTCTATAATTGTATCATATTTAGGTATACAATATTGTATTTTATAATATATATCATAGGCAATAGAAATTATATATTTGACCTGCTAAACATGGAACAATATATACAAATATTATATAAAAACAAACTTAAACCGCGATTTGACAAATTAATAGTATTGATTTATTTGTCCCTCGCCGTGGTTGATTTCCAATAAAGCATATACAATTCGTTTTTATATCCATATGTGTTTGAGGCACTCCAAAATTGTATAATAATATAAGTATACCTACCCGTTATTATACCTACTGCCTATATTATTATATGTATATGATTATGTATATTGTGACGACGTCCCACGCACTTAAAAGTTTCAAGTTAAAAAATAATAAACATTTCGGAACCTTGAAACTTTATATGCGTATATCATTTGCATATTTATGAGAGGAAGTTGTGTCAATTTATAAAAACAATTGGACGCCAAACATTTGTTTTCATGGAATTACTCCATATTTAATTTACATTACAAATTATAATATTAAATTAAATTGTTTTATAGGTAGATTTTATTAAATTATGGTTCTTCATAATAAAAAGTGTTTATATAGTTTAAAGTATTTACAATACAATGTTCACTTTTACTAAATAATCTAATAATTTAAAATTTTTTATCATCGATTATTTGTTTTTTTTTTTATTTCACCAATGTTTTTAATTCTAAAATAAATACGTACAATGTATTAAATAATTCAATAGATGAAAAATAAATTTATTATTATATTACCCTATTAGTTGTCCCACCCAGTGTTGCCTGAGTCAAATATTAAGTTAAGATTAACCTGAAGTTATTTATATGCATCTAAATCACCGAGGTAGGCAATCTACTACATTAGGTCACGGACAATATGCGAACAGTAAATTATTAGATAAACAATCCACCTGCGGTGGATTGTGAACCCCATGGGTTGCGTAAGTGGGTGAAATCAAAATTAGGTAGGTACATGAAAAAACATTGCAACATTGTTACGTGCCGAGATTTGGTTTTTTCTATACATTTATTTGCAAAAATGTATATATAGTAATATATTCATATTAATTATATTAGTTATAAAATATGTAACCATTGAAAACCTTGTAAATAAACAGAGCTAATACAAACCAATAACGACCATGGTTACTAATAGCAACAACTTATAAACAAATATTTCCAAAGTAAAACTCAAAACCCCTGTGTGAGCACCTTCCAGGTTTGTACCTCTATCTTTTTAAATTAGCCTATCTTCTTCCCAGAAGTCTAATCTATCTTTGTTCTGAATTTAATTGCAATCGGTTGAACAGTTTGGGAATGCATAAAGGACAGACAGATAGACAGACATTCATTTATATATGTATATAAAGATTATTTTTATTTTTTTCTTATTGGTCATCCCTATTATATAATATTATTTACATGGTCGTAATATTTTAACATCATGAATGAAGCATTAGGTAAAATCAACATGAAAGTATTTATAATTTTTACTTAACCAACTGACTTAAAATGTAATTATGTATATATATTTTTAAATTATATTATACTATTTATATTTAGATCAATATTTAAAGCGTTAACAATGTAAATTATACAGGCTAATTACCTTAGTAGTCAAAGTGTTTATTTTTCATAAAAAAAAAAATGTATTATCTCAATAATTATTAATACAACATACCTACCAGAAAAAAATTAACTCCTCTCTTGTGGTGTATCTAAATTGCCTATTTATAACGCCGTATAATCTTAATTTTTTAATGAAAAAAAATAAACATTTTCGAATATCCTTAATCAGTAGATATATTTAAATAATTGTCATAACACCCTGCACAATCCACTCAACCAATTCAAATATATTAAGAATATTTTGCTTTAGTACTATTAAAGTATATTAAAGGTTAACTATTCAAAAATAATAGTAGCCTGACAAGGATACAGGCATTATTTTCAAATGAATATTATATTCATATACAGCATTTTGTAGTTTTATTGACATTTGGAAATTTATGAAATGCATTTTTTGGATCATCAATTAATAGTGAAAATACTTAAAATAATGTATATACATATTTAAATAATAATTTGTAATATTAATATTAATACTAATTACTAATAAGTAATGCAATAATACAAATGAAGAACGAATAAAACGAGTATAATTTGGGCTGTTTTCCCCCTAAAGTCGCACGCGTTTTTCCGTCCAGTATATGGTAATAGTATGAATAATTTTAAGTACAAAAAAATAAATGTTTTCAACAACTCCCGCATGAATGATTACAACATACATTTGTATATGAAACACGTCAGTACATAAAATCGACACGAATAGGCTATTTTTCAGCATGATATTTTACGCATATAACAATAATATCATATTATCATGATATACATAGGTACATTATAATATATTCAAAATAATCACATATTATAACTTTATCTTATACCATTAATAACAATATGTTAAATAATATAGGTTCTATATAAATGTCTAATTGGCGATATGACTATATAAGTGTAAAATAATTGATAAAATAATTTTATTTTTTAAATGTTTTGATATTTTAAATATCACTAACTTTAAATATTTTAGTTTTTACTGTATATACATATTTTTATGAAAACACGAAATCAATGTGCAGTATCAATTCATATTATGCCATAATTAAAAAAAAAAAGACTGAATTCAACATTTTTGTATTTGCTTAGGAGTAACAATTTGACGACAATAAGTAAATCCTCGTGAGAAACTCTTTATGTAAATTTTATAATTTTTTTGAAATTTAAATATACTCTATCTAAACATTATTAGGCATGGAGTTTTAATTCTTAAAATGTTCTATAATTGCTCATAAAAAAATGAAAATTACTTTAAAATTAAATAATGAATTAGACATGTTATTTTTTAATGACAAGGTTTTCTTTATATGTATAATTTGTATATTACACTAAAATAATTACAACAAAAACATACAATATTAAAACAATATTTTTATTTTAAAAAAAAATGTTTTTTTTCTAAATATAAGTTAAAATAGTTTTTTGTTTACGGAAAATCATTAATCAGTCAATATTGGATCTAAATCAATAATAAAATAAATAATCAAATTATCTAGTCAGTATTTATCTATTATAATTAATAAATTAATTTACATTTTTAAAAAAAATCTAAATATTTTATGCAATTATAGAACCCATGAAGTATATTAAAGCTGTTACTACTACAGTATAATAATATAATATCAATAACAATATTAATCGTATACACATATACACAATGCAATTACCTTAAAAATGTTCATCTAATGATTGCGTTCTTAATAGAAATGAGAGTTGTATTTTTTTTTTAATGTATGTTTAAGCCACAGTAACTAGACCTATAATTGGTAAATTATCTACAATGGTTTATTTTTTTATTTGTTTTTAAATTTCTAATATAATTTTATAGATATTTAAATTAAATTTATACTAATTTTTCCAAAATAATTATGTTTAGAGAATAAAATTACTTATTTATTAATGTCTTTGTTTGAACCACACAAGTCATGAATGAATACAGATCAGTCATATTTTTACCGGACTTCTTGATGTCTTTGCATTTTGACAATATAATATTATGTTTGATATATGTAGGATAATTGATTGTTTGACATAATCTCGGTGGCTCTTTTTTAATAAAATGGTCATTAGAAAAATCATGGAAGACCCGTAATCCAAAATGTATTTAATTAATGATTTGTATATTTGTATCATGTTATTTGGGTCAACTATCGCATTTCATCCTGTAAGTGTTTTGATGAAATTCAGTCTTTTTTTGCTTTGATTTTTATTTTTTTTTTTTATTGTATGGTTTACTTAATTTTCTCGTCAAATGTAAGGCCTTGTGTCTGTATGTGCTTTGTGTAAGAAGTATTTATATTGTCCATACTTTTATATCGTTGTTTTTTATATTTCTATTATGTAAAAATATAATAAATCTGGATTTCTCGGCTGAAAATTTCATTCTATGCTTTTGCACCATTAATTTAGTATGTTTGTATATTTCTAAAGTTATTTTCATATTATATAGCGTGTGAAAACATTTTTGGTGGAAAAAATAATTGCTGTCGTCCATATTTTATGTTATTTTTTCCGGGTTAGGTATACGCAGTGTAAATATGTTATTATGTTAAATGTATGTTCTTAATATATTTAAATGAGATTAAAAATAATTTTACACTAATAGAAGAGTCTTGTATAGTTATATTTTTGAGATTTTATAACGATGATTGTTGTCAATTGAGTACAACTTTAAATGTTCGATCAATTAGAAAGTTATATATAAAATATAAAATGTTTCCTCGAACGCCCCAACTATTTAAAATCGAAATAACTCTGTATCTCCATTTCAAATCATAAATTATATATCAAGGTATATCAAGTATCAATCATATATGTGTTGTTTGCATGCAAGTTTTTCACATATTTTCGTTTGATGTTTACGAAGCATTAAATAGTATTTATATACGGTTTTAATGTTATTTATTTTATTACCATTTTTATCGCTGAACAGACACGTTATTATGAATTATATTATTAATACAATAACAGTTGTAAGGGTCACGGCGTAAAAAATAAGTAAATAATAGTTTTTTTTTTTGTATTGTTGTGCAATACACAATAATATCATATTACGTGTAATATTTTGTATTTGGAAAAAAAAAAAAGTCTAATATAAAACTGTTCATTCGAGTGCTATTGTGTATGCATATGTGATTGGGTATAGAAGGCACATAGTTGTATAGTGTATATTATATTACTGTAAATTACGTTAAATGGAAAATGATGTTATTCACCAAATATATTATATAAACGAATTTAACATTATAAATCAGATACGTTTCACGTACATAAAGTTGCCCTAATAATATTTAAAAGTCGTACCTTGCTGTTTAAGTGAAGTGTATAATTCAAAAATTTTTTACTCACCAAAATTAACTTCAAAAAAAACATGAGGAGTGCTCCAATAATGTCTAATAAATTGAGTTTAAAATGTATATTAGATAAAAAATATACAATTAAAAGTTTTAATGTTTAAATATATTATGCAGAACATTAAACTGAAATTGAAGAATGCTTCAATAATTTTAAAGCGAGATAAAAATGTTTGAACCGTGAAAAAATTTACAAAAAAAATTCGCGCTATTGGAGTTAGGTTTGTAGCGCACAACTTAAAAAAGATTGTCCAAGAAAATTTACAAAGCGCACCAATAATGTCCCACAAATCGTGTTCAATGCTATCTACTAAATAAAACATTGTCCAATAAAAAGTTGTACTGTTGGCTTTTGGTTGAATCAATACTATAATTTGAAAATATCTCTACCAATGAAAAAAAGACCAGCGAAATTGTAACTAAGCCAAATTCTGTAAATCTAACAATTTCCAATAAATTGGGTCACAACTCAATTTTAATTGAATTATTTTCTAACTATACTCCAAAATCACAACATTTTGGTTGTCTATTCTTAACCTATTTTAAATGTACATATTTTCCCAAACCTGACTCGTTCGAATGGACAAACAATATAATCATACTCCCTAAATACTTCGTACCTATTTATATCAAACTTAACCATTTCATACGGTTATTAACGTATAAATATATGTATATTCACTAAAAAATTACGATAATTTACATGTTTGTAGGAAAATATCATAAATGGTCGTTAAAAAATGTGATACTCCAGTATAACATTATTTACCGTAACATATACACTAAGTAGTGAAATAATTTTAGCGTATATAAGTCTTTAATAATTATAATACACCATTGAGAAACCATACTAAGACTTCTTATTTAAAAAAAAAAGACACATACATGACATATTATATCTTAGTATAATACTTTATTTTTTCTATCTTTATTTATTAGAATCTTAGCAATTTTTGACTTTTAATTAAGGTACCTCATCATGATTACTAGTTATAATTTTAATTTTCAAGAGATTTTTCTAAGTTTATCGCTTTAATATTATTATTAAACTCACAGTTTTACTACGGTGATAACTTTTAACTATAAAATGAGCATAATATACTTAATAAGTTTAGATCGGAGAGAAAATGATACCGATTTAAATCAAAAGTTAGCTGTTTGAAAAAAACAAAACTCGGCAGAAGCACGAACGAATTGAAAAAATAAAGTTTTGATTAAATATTAGAGCGATAAGTAAAAAAAAAATAGTATCCTGTTGATGAAAATATAATATTGTTATATTATAGTATATATTATAAGCATGCAAAAATCAACACCAACTCATCGATTGCCCTGTAAAATACGAGTAATGTACCGATATACATATTGTGCTAAATTACCATAATTATAACTTACGATAAATAGTCAACTGAAATCATGTGTTTTATAGTTGTGAAAACTATTTACAACTTTGTTCTTGCTTTTCAGTTTTCGCAGTGTTAACATATTTTACACTTAATTTTTTTTTTTTTTTTTTAATTTAAATTTTACATTCGTGTTTCTTTATAATTACGGCGTTATTAGGTCACATTATTATTGTTATTATTTTTATAGAATTAAAATAATAAATACTGTTACCCTAACGCTTAGCCAGGATTTTTTAAATGCTTTATTTAAATTTAACTAGTGTGGGAGTTTACACACTCTTCATTGTTGTCATCAATCTTTATATAAATAAAATAAAATAAAATAGAAATTATGGAACCATAATATGACAACATGTTTTGTAGAAAAACGAAGCATGTATAGTAAGTATATAATTTGCATAAATACGATCGACGAGGATCTTTCAACACCCAAAACACCTCCTCTGGCAAGCCAACTGAACACAAATACCATTTTATAAAACAATTTTACCACAGAACTAATAAAGGTTTGCCACAGCTGCTCGCTTGCTACAAAAGTATGCTAATGTCAACATAAAAACTATGTGCTTTCTTTGAGAAAATTATCTTTTTTGTTTATTTACCGCAAACTCTTCAATGATCGTACTCCAAACAAATGATAAGATATTCTCATCACCCGAGCACTACATAAATTTAGGGTACTAATCCATCCCACGACGATTATAAATATAACTGATGAAAAACAAAACAGGTCAACAATTTACATTTTTCAAAATACTATGTAAAGGGCATTTCATTTTTATAAGATTTTTCTTACTAATTATATAATATTATTACCATCGGATGTATTATTTTTCAGTTGCTATATTTCACAAATAGTAATTATCTTTTATTGACATTATCGCAATATCTTACGCGACCACTTCGTATCAGTATACACTACACTGAACACCGCTGGTCCGACGTGCTACAACCATAAATGTCGCACGTGACAAGTACGGACCACAACAGTTTAACAGTGTTTTTTTACTAATGAATACATTTTTTATTCATACACCAATATTTCTAACGATAACGTCGTGTCTTTTTTTTAACGTTAAATATTTTTTATTGCTGCCTACGCGCTTTTTTTGGGGACTAACAAATACAATATTTACAATAATTTAACCATCCGTTATATCATTTTGGGCTGCTTTTGATAAGTTATAATAAAGAACTCTTTATTATTATAAACTCGTACGTTGTGTCAGTATCGTCTTTCGATCTACGTAACAACTGACTCTCTGGCGAGAAATCCCAGCCCAGACTCTCATATGATACTTATTTTGATACTTAAACAATTACGCATAACAACTATACAACCGTAAATAGGTAATGAATGTCTTTGAAAATAAATTACCATGCAACAACCACGTGTGTCTTAAGATATATACGGAATATATTATGTAATTACCGTACACTTTTTAAAATCCGAATTATCATGTTTTTTAGAAAACATTACCACATAAGTTGCATTTCGAACGAAGTTAACTATAGGTTTTATATAAGCTAAATACATAACCAACCAATATACTAAAATACATTATTTCGCTCAACTTAGAATCTAAGAGTATTAACTAAAAAAATGTTTTCTTGACTCATCGTTGTATATTACGTAATATAACCGATTGAAATTTAATACATCTTACGTAACACGACAATAATAATAACTTATATTTTATCTAAATAATTTAAAGTGTTCAACCATATCACGTTTTTTGATAAGAAATTGAACTATTCATTTTTTCTGTGCAATTTGTTTATTATCCACTTGAAAGTTTAGGTGCTTTTGTATGTCATCATGTTAGTACCTACTACATCACGCAGATACTTGGGTTATTTTTCCCTTAATAATATAAAATACATTGTTGTATCAGTTTGAATAATATTTTGTTATAATAATACACAAATTAATAGTTTTATAATTACATATACACATTTTGTACACTTTTATTTTAAATATAAGTCGCTTTATCTCATGTCCTCGAGACGTGGTCCATTTTACGCTAGTATTCATGGCTATTGGTGAAAGGTATGCAAAATATAAATTTTATTTGATCGCAAAGATAACATTCTTGAATCTTAGTTTAGTCAAGAACAAATATATCGGATTTGCAAGTTGATCCTAACTTCAACTTTATTATTCATATCGTTTTTACTATTAATATTTACTCTCAAATATTAAAAATCATCAATCTTATTTTCTCAAAGATTCTACCTTCATAGTTACCTTCATTCTTCATTATTGAGCCTGTAAGGAATTATACACGTATATGTTGTTATTGTTTCATTAATCATAAGGCTCATATTACGACTAGTTATTGTAATTAATTATTCTTTGGAATGTTCTACATCAATACAATTATTTCTTAGAATGACAATGTTATTCTCATACGTAAGCATTATCATATTTCTATTGGGCTCAGTTACTTGCCACTTGATCTTCATCTACATCTCGAGTAACAATTTAAAAAGCAAGATTTAAAAGTATAGGTTATAGAAAAAACCATTGCTTTAACCTAGATTTTTCAATCTGTAGTCTCTAGAAAAACTACCCCTAAAAACAAACTTCGCAGAATCTGTTAGTGTTATTAAATCTTTGCAGTTTATAAGGAATACTGAAGTCAATCAATTTATTTTTATTTAAGCTGTTATAAATTTGTTTGATGTCGGTGAAAATTGTGTGATGTATTCTATGATGTACATATTACATTCCTATGATAATTTTATCATATGGTTAACATGTGGATTTGTAGTCGATTTTAGAGTTTTTATTTTAATATTAAATTTATCTATTGTAGATAATGGAATCATTTTTGTCTGCTGTATTATAAGTTATTTTTCCGTATGAATTGATTTTACTCTATGTCTTAATTAGTATTTCTTCATAATGCCTTATATAATACCTTCATAATGCCAACAGAATATTTTTGATATTTGTTATATTAGATTTCTCTTTTTCTTTATTATGGAAGTCCTTGCTTTATAACATTCTTGTTGACTTGCATTTATCACAGGATTGCTTTTGTATACTTTGATATCGTTTATCTCTTGCTTTTCATCAAATCGTTTATTGTGTCTTCGTATTTTTCTACGAGATACATATTATTAGTAATACGTATATATATATATATATATATATACGTAATACGTAAATAATATTACTGAAAAAAGATTGAAATTATTATATTTAGAACTGTTATTCAGTTCACATCCTTATGTACATCTTGGATAGGCAATGATGAAATAAACTTGAACGCACATTGAAATGAAATGAAATTATTATTTTATGTTCAGACGCATTCAATGGTTAATATTTTACAGATGCATAAGTGCCTACTGTTATAAAAAGGATCTTCCGTGATGCACGTTTAAGACCTCTATCTCATTGAACAATGAAGATTTTGGAAAATTGAGATAATTATTTTATTATTAATATTTTTTTATATTTTTTTATTGCACGCGTGTTTGACGGCAATCATGTGTTTATAATAATATTATTATCGTGCAGCGTGGCATTGTGTTGCACACATTGTTTTTATGCTAAAACTAGTATTATTTTTTTTTTCACTTTTAAAAGTGTAGAAGCTTACGCCCCTTTTTCAAAGAAAATTCATTTCTTATTGTTGAAACTTGGCTGGTTTTTTCTACTGTTTTTTATTACATTAGATGGCCATAGGTTGGTAGGTATAAATGCAGTTCACGGAATTACGCATATAATTTTTTTCTCTATTTTTTCGTATTTATTTTTTCATATAACCGATATTTATACGCTTAAAGTATTCCATGCACCGCGGGAGTGTAAATATATACACATATATATTTGCGTAGTGGTTTGCATGATATAAAACGCTTTATACCATGACCGGCTTGTTTAACCAAGGACGAAATAATAATATCTTGAACATGAAATTACAAACTTTATCTTAAATGATATCTACTAAAAAAGAACAAAAAAAACCTAACATTCAAAATAGTTTTGATTTTCTATTTGGGTGAACCCCGCGTAATTATACAATTCGATATTATTGTATGTGATTGCGTAGTCGCGACGTTTTGTCTGAATCAAATTTTCTTGAAATTTGCAATCAAAAGAACAATAAGTTAGAGTTATTTGAATAATATATTATATATAATTGCCTACAATGAATTTAAATTGTATTTGTACTTTTATTAAAAAAAAAAAAAAACATGATTTATGAATAATATATTATTTGGTATACGTTTCGAGTTCACTAATATGAAATAAATTGTCGCTGTAAAATCGTATAATTCTATTTTTAGTTGTCAACTCGGCTTGCTGCATGTGCGGCTTAATGTTCTTGTAATATGTATATAAGTCACGAAATAATTTACGTGACACGACAATAATAATAACTTATATTTTTTAATATTATAGTAGAATACAACATTAAACACATGTTTATTATTTTAAGAACAATATTTTAAACATATTGTACACTGCATAATACATTAATAACATATTATATGTCAAACCTCAAAGATTTATGTTGGACTCTTTTAAGCTGGCATAAAGCCATCATGTAGTTGTAGTGGGGTTTCAGAGAACTAAGCCATACTCCAATATTGGTCTGACGGATATACAATTAATTCTTTAGATGAATCGACAATTTTAACTCATTTTTTATTATCTTGATAAAACTTAAGGGTTTGATTACCTTGTAGGAGGTACTTTAATTGTACACTGGGCAGATTAGGACTAAATGTAGAAGTAAGAATGAAACCCAGGTCATGGATTACAACATGGACTGAGCAATTAAAATATGAAATATTATTGATCAAGTATGACAATTTAAATTTATTTTTGATCATAGAATGATATTTAGAAACATTGTATGATAAACATTAAGTCTTAGCCCCAGTTACTAATAGATTCAAGTCATTTTAGATAGGAAATAATCATTTATAGAATTAAAATAAATTAATAGTATTATTGGCAATTGTTTGAAAGTGATGAAAAGCATCATGATAAGCCATCATAGCTATAAAAAATAAATTAACTCAATAGCATTAGTTTTTATTTTGAAAGTTAAAATTTCACTCTGAAGACTATTTCTCAGATTTAAATTTAGCTACTTGACTAGTTATACTTCTCGTATTCATACAAATAGGTTGAAAAATAATCTTTCAGTTTTTCAAAAAATCGATTAAACCGCAGTCCTTTTTTATTTTTGAACACCGTACTAGAACTGAAATCAAAAGCTTTAAGACACCGTTTATAAAACCCAAACTGAAACCGTAGACTTGAAAAACCATTATTATACCATTCTTGAAAAACCAATTAAAATTCAACACTAATATCGATTTGTACAAATTTCATAAAGTTAACCATATTATTTATAATTCTAGTTAAAACAAGTATTTTTATTATTATTATTAATATTATTATTATTATTACTATTAAAGCTTTAACATCTATGGATATTAGCCTATAATTAAATAAAAGATATAAAGATAGACAGGTTGAAAAATTTAAAGATATTTACAATTTTACAATTTTAGACTTAAATTAGTTTTATGGAAAAATTGGTAAATTACTTCAGTGTTATCTACGCTGAGAGCTTGTCGGAAAGAGGTAGGGTTGTTGAAGATTGTCCGTGCTTTGGCGTATATTGGACATCTAATAACAATGTGGTCTATTGAGAGGTTTTCCTTACATATGTCGCATACTAAGGTAGGTTCCTTGGAGATGAAAAAGGAGTGGGTAAGATGAGTGTCGCCTATTCTGACTCGGTTGATAACTTCATCCTTCTTTTTAGGCTTGAAGGGAAATTTTATTTTTTGATGAGTGGTTTTATGTTTCTATGTTTATTTGTAAGAGGAACATCGTTCTAATTTTTCTGCCATGTTTCCATAATTTTGCGGTTAACAGTGAGGAATGCCTCTGAGGATGTGATTAGGTTTAGTTTTAAAGCATTGTGAGGTAATAAAGCTTCGTATGCGATCTTGTCCTCTTTGTCATTACCAGGAATCCCGACGTGAAAAGGGACCCACATGAACGAGATAGCTTTATTGGAAATAGATGTCAGTTCTTGAATGAGATCTAGAATAGAGTTTAAGGCACTCAGAGAGTCACTTACAATAGTGAAGGATTCTAAACTTGAGGTGGAGGCGATTTTGAGGGCTTCGAAGATGACATAAGTTTCGGCTGTGTAGATATTAATACTTTAAAGAAATGAAAATAGATAGTTTTCATGTCTAATGATTATAGCAAAACCTATTCCATTCAATTTTTTGGATACGTCAGTATATATTAGTGTACTATTGGAATATTGCTGGAACATTATTTCTGAGAAAAGGTTGCATATAGTTGTACTATTAGTGAAGTGTTTACAATGATTTGTAAGCTGTGTATTGATTCTTAGAGACCACAGCCAAGGGGAGAGTAGGGTGTTACGTTTTGCTTAATGTTAGTGTTTGTTACCCAAGATTTTCACTGATAATTTTGAAATTTTCAAAAAATTGGTGTTTCTCTAGCTGAGCAAATCGAGTAGGAGAGAGGTTTATGAAGTATATTTCTGGATATATGGTCAGGTAGATTTTTAACTTTAGATATATATTTGAGTATATGATTTTGGCGTTTTAATTCAAGGGGAGTTCACCAGTGTTATACAGAATACTATCTACCGGACTAGTCCTAAAAGTTCCAGTAGCCAGATGTATACATTGGTTATGAATAGGATTAATGGTGTTTAGTATATTGTTTTTTGCTAAATTGTAAATAATTGTATCCGTAGTCGATTAGTAAAAAAACAAAGGGTTTATAAATTATGATGAGGCTTTTTTTCTCAGATCAGATTATTGTTTTCAAGTATTTTTATAATTTTCATTCTTAATAAACATTCCATTTTAAGTTTTTTTAAGGTGAAGTCGCCAATTAAGTTTGTCATCGAATGTGAGGTCCAAGATACGTATATTATTGAAGAAGGTCAAAGGGGAATTCATGAAATTAATTAGTGGTTAAGGATCTTTTCTCTTTTTATTGAAAATAATGCACCGAGTTTTAGAGGAAAAAAACGTAAAACCAAATTTCGACAACCATTTGACGAGTGCATTCAGTGACAGTTAAAGGAGATGAGAGATAGTTTTGATCTGAGAGCCACTGCAATAAATATTGCAATCATCGGCAAATAAAATGTTTTTGACCAGTTTGGTTAGTGTTTTACAAATATCGTTCATGGCAACTAGGAAGAGAATAACGTCGAGTGCAGATCCTTGGGGAAGTCCGTTTATAATATCATGGAAGGGTGAGAGGTAGTTATTGATTTTGACACAAAACTTACGGTTAATTAGGAAATTTTGTATAAATCTGAGAATGTCGCCATTCAAATCCCATTTATGAAGTAATGATAGAACTCTGTTTTTCCATACAGTGTCGTATGTATTTTTAATGTCTAGAGCTATTGTGATAAAGTGCTAATTGCTTCTAAAAACGGAGAAGATGTCGGTGTGTAATACGGCAATAATCAAGTGTCGAATGGTTACGTTTAAAACTACACTGTTCCTTGGTCAGATGATTTTTCTATTCTATCACCCCAATTAAACGCATGTTTATTATTTTTTCTAAGAGTTTACATAAGGTGCTAATAAGCAATATAAGTTTGTAGTTTTTGATTTCAAATTTAGATTTGTTTGGTTTAGGAATAGGGATTACGTTAGCATTTCGCCATTGTTTGCGGAAAAATCCGCGTGTCCATATGATATTATAGATAAGGAGAAAGGTTTGAATTCCTAATGCAGTAGTTTTAAAAATATATACAAGGTACATTTACAGGACCAGGGCTCTTGCTGTTACAAATCTGTAATGTTGAGATGAGCTCTGATACGTCGAGACATAAGTTATAATGAACGTTGTTTTGACTGTAGGATATTTCCGGAACGTTATTTTAGAACTTCTGTGTGTAATAGTCAGGATAGTAGTTTTCATCGCTGATTTTTTTTTTTTTTTTAATATTATGCCAGAGATATTGAGGCATTGGGAGCGGATACTATTTTTTTTTTTGATTGTAATTTAATATATCAGAAATTGTTTTGAATTTGTTTCCTTTGAAGATATTTATTTTGTTCCATATTATTTTTAGAGATGTTTTTTGGTTTATAGCAGACGGGAACTTTTGCCATAAGAAAAATTTAGTAGTAAAACGAGCTATGGTTCTAACATTTTTTAACAGTATGTGGTCTTCGTGTGTTTGGGTTTTTTTATCACCATTTAGTTTCTTTTTATAGTTTTTAATGACCTCATGACAGCCCTCATTCCACCTTGGAACATTTTTTTTTTGAATTTTGGTTGTTCTTTAATCCGATTGGTTTAATAACTACTTCTATAATGGTGTTTTTGAATTTTTCTACTAAGAGTCAATTTTTTCCTAATTATCACAACGATTTAAATCATAGGTTCTTAACCGGGGGTCCATGGACCCCTTGGGGGTCCGTAGATGGTTACTCGGGGGACCACGGAATGGCTGTGAATTTTCAAACAAAAAATTGAATCGAATTTTGGTGTTCATTGACGAAGGCTTATCCGCGATCTGTACCCAGGGCAATGACATTTTTGATTCAATTCGCTACTACCTATCTTTGTGAGTCTGAATTTTCCACAATGGTCACAATTAAAACTAAAGCAAGAAATCGATTGGACATTAAGGACGATTTGCGTGTTGCTCTGTCCAATACGGTCCCAAATTTCAAGGCAATATTGCAATCCAAACAAAAGCAAATGTCACATTAAAAATTGTTTTTAACTATAAGAAAAAGTGATTATTCACAATAATTTAATATAGTTTTATTTATTAGTAGTAATATGTATTAAATTTATCATTAAAAATAATTAAAATAAAAATTTCATTTATTTATTTATATTTTTTTTTTTTTTGGTGGGGGGTCCGTGATTATATTTTATACTTCAAAGGGGTTCATGGACCAGAAAAGGTTAAGAAACATTGATTTAAATTTAGTGTATTGGTGCTTAATTCGTGATTCACTAACTCAGAGTAGAGCTCTTAGTTGGGATTATTGAGGTTCCAAAAAGTTCTTTGCTGAGGGCTGGAATAATGGTTAATGTATTGAATTCCTATGGACTAGTGGTCATTGATGTTATATGCTATTAGCACTTGCCATTCGAATAGAGTTGCGAAATTAGAATTTGTAATGGAAAAGTCAATCGCAGAGAAGGTTCCGTTGGCAATGTTATGTCTGATTGGTTTATTATTATTGAGAAGGAAGGGAGACACTTCGTCGAAAAATTCTCCTACCGTTTTACCGCGTTTATAGGTATGAGAGCATCCCCAAGATATATTACGGCTGTTGAAGTCATCTAAGAATACGAAGGGTTTGGGGAGTTGCCGTATTATATCTTTAAGGTGTTGTTTATGAAGGTTAGATCAGGGATATATATATATATATATATATATATTGCATATGCATAAGTGTTTTTAAAATTTGACAAGTGTAGCTATTACTTCAAGATCAGAATGTACACGGATGTTTTCGCTTTCAAAATTATTGCTTATAAATCTAGCAACGCCGCCACTTGTCCTATTGGCGAAAGATCGGTTCTTAAAATAGCCCGAGTAATTTTTGATGTGAGCAGTACAGTTGTCTTTTAGGTTAGTCTCTTGGAAGCAAATAATTTGGGGTAGAAAGCCGTAAACAATACGGTTAATGTCAACTGAACGTTTATAGAAGCCGTTAATGTTCCATTAGATAAATATGCTCATGTTTAGATGATGGGGGTATAATATTGGGGATTCTTTTATTGCTCGGGTTGGTCTTCATTAGTCTTCTGAGAGGAGAAGTCTTCTGGGTAAGGTATTGATTGGAATAATAGATCAAATAATTTTGTTATTTGATCTTTAATACATCGAATAATTAATAAGACAAGTCTTATTTTTCAGCCAGTTTAAGAATACTGGGTGCATTGGTTCCAATACTACTACATAGTTCATGTACATTTAAACTTTTAATTGAGACATTTTCTAAAATGTACTTGAATGAGATTAGATCAAGGAAGGAGTCATTATTTTGTAGGATGTCTATCACAAGCTCTTGTTGGTCTTCTAATTTATCGGTGCTTCTCGATGAGGAGTTTGATCAAAATCTAATTTTAGGTTTTTCCTTGGTACGATTGATCGTATTAGGAATATTTAGGGCTGGTGTTTTCTCACTTAATTCTGGGAGAGGAGGTGTAAACGTGGTGTAAAGTGGTGATATCGGACAAGTGGATTCTGGAGCTAGCCTTTTGAGATTCTCCAGGTTTTCACTAGTATCCATTATATCACCGTCGGAAGTTTTATGTATTGGTAAATTAGTTTCTACAATAATTGTTTCGCTTGAAACAGGAATGGTTTCAAGAGAAAGTAAAGCCGTATCAGCAAAAGGGTGAAGATTTTCGGTGTTACTTTCTCCAAGGGCAGCGGAAGTAGCATTTATATTTTTATACGAGGATGATAAATGTCCTGGTTTTTACACAGAAAGCAAGTGACAGTGTCATCGGTTATAATAATTTGGTATGTAGTGTTATCTAGGTTAACCGTAATTGATCTAGAAGTTTTGGGAAATCGTCGGGGTTTATGAATAGCCGTCTTCGAAAGCTGGTTAAATTTGCGAATTTATCAAGCTGATAACCAGCTTTTTATGTTGTAATAGGAGATTTTATTTTGATGTACATTTGATAAAATAATGCGTTTAGACGAGTATATTAATTTATGTATAGGTATTTTTTTATTATCCATATAAACTGCCGAATGCTTATTGATTAAATCGTCGATTATTCGTTGACTTTTAAGGAAAATTTAGAATCTATTATTAGATATACAAGAGGCAGATATAATGTTTATAGTTTCAGTAATTTAATTCAGAACGATGATATATTCGATTTGTTTAATGTCGTCAAGTGAATTCATGACTATTGCTTAGTTTATTTTGGTATACGAAGTTGACAGTCGATTCAGCAAAGATTTTAACGTGCGTGTTATCTTTAGGAAATTTTGAGGTAGTGTACGGTTCATTAGCAGCATGAGAAAAATGTTGATATTGAAAAAATATTGTCTTAGATTTGATATTTTGTGTGGTTTGATTGTTGGAGGCTATGAGTTTATCGTTTAGAGATAATTTGGAAGTGTCTTTTTGCTTATTTCAATTTGGTGTACTTAACGCCAGTACTCATAATGAATAATCGCCGTTACAGTATGTATAATAAAACTTTATATTGCGATAAACAGTTTATTACTTGTAGAAAAGATAATCATTTTACCAATTAGGTCCTGTGATGTGTTGTCGTCTATCGGAAGATAAAAATACGGATGCGATAAAGCGGCACACGTGTTGCTCGATCGGGAGTCAAACACGAACTAGAGTATTTTTATACAAAGAAAATATTATATTCGCATTTATTAATAAAAATTCATATTTCTTATTAGTGAGTATTATGAAATATTAATAGGTAATACGAATATTATTCTATTTATATTTTATATTATTGCTAAACTTATTGATTCAAAATTAAAATACAAATATAACAATTGTCATTGTATTCGCTCGTATGCGAATATGCACGTATGTATTGTTATTATTTGAACTTTGAAGTATATTATAAATTATTATTTATTAATGTAATATTAATATAATTGTTTCGTATTCGACTGATCCGCGTCCGTTCCGCAATCATCACTCATTGATCGCTTATGTTATTTTCATCATTCTCCTATTAGTGCTTATTGTGTAAATGTTTATTTAATTTTTATATTAATTAATACAAAATTTAAAATGGTAAAAATAAATCCTGTCGGACGTCTTTTTTTTTTAATATAATTCTGCTGTAAACTAAATCCAATGACTGATTGAAGGTTCATTTATAAAATAAGCAATTATAAGTAATTGCCATATGAATAAATAAATTGCAAGTAATAGCTTATAATGGAAAAAGTATTAAATAGAATGTTGAGTTGTAAACGTTCAAAAGGGAAGAAGAAAAATATATTTCAACTCCTAAATTTATACTATGCATGGGAACATTATAAATAAGCTATAATTAGAACTTTAAGTTTCAATGTTGATTTTTTTTTAGTTACATAATTTTTTTATGAAAACCAGGCATCAGATATATAATGTCAAAAATAAAGAAGATATTTCGTCATAATATAGTGGTACTTATATTATGAAAATTATACCCATTTTCTACTGTGTCCTAACTATTATAACACAGGTACTAAAATAGTATTATATTGTATTTATATACTCGTAATATATAATTACTTATTAATTATTATTTATTTTCTATCGAGTATTGGTAATAAAAATGACAAAGGTTATTAAAAAATAAAATTATGTAAATTTCTAACAATTTCTTGGCCTAAAATAGTGTGTCCCCTGAATTAAAAATGTTTGTATCAAATCTTATAACGTGTATTTGTATCCTTTTAAATAACAATATTTTCAATAGTTCAATACACTTTTTAAAAAAAAATTTAAGCCATATAAAATATTTAATATTTCATTTAAATCCATTTAAATTTTAAAATAATATTTTATTCAAATATCATGAGCATTAATTAAGAGATTTATTATACTGTAATACAATGCGATGTTACTATAAATTACAATTAAATATCAATATAATCGAATGATGATCTCAACCATATGTTGTATTCAAAAGTAGGTACAATATATTAAAATTAACAACACGAAATTAATTTTGCTGAACGTAAATTAGCTATATTATATGTACACATTATTATATACAAATCGAACATATTTATGGCTTTAGGCTCAGCCCTTAATAGTTAATAGATAATAAAAATCGGATGTACAGTTATTAGATACAGAAAAATAAAATGAAAATTTAAAAAAACCTATTCAAAAACCAAAACCAAAAATTTTCAAAAATCGTTCTTGAAATCGATAAATTTGAAAAACCGATCTTAAAACCCAAACTAAAACTTGAAAATGTAGAAAACCATTCTCAAAAACTAAAACCGTAACCGTTAAAATTTGAAACGGTTTTGAAACCTGCGTCTTCAATGCATTATTAGAACATAAAATATCTGCCTGAATGAAATGGCAATAAAGCAAAATGTCAAACAAAACAAAATGTATCAAAATTTCCCATTACTACAGAGTTCTGAGTTCAGCATGGTGGATTTGGTACACTACGTAAGGTCCAAAGAAACATCCGCGTCACTCCAGCGTATATTACCTTAATACGTAAGAGCTGACAGACAGTATATTTTTGTTGGAACGTTAATAACAAATGTTAATAAAAAATAAAATAAAACTTTCAATTTCGAGTGACTGTGTAATGTTTGAAAACTGTCTTGAATTTAAAAAAACTTTATAAAGATTGACTCAAAACGACACCAATCTGCATGCGCAGTTCTAATATAACTTTCAAAACAAAAATCACAAGCAACCAGAATCAAAAAATACGTTTAATGTCGATTAAATCTTTAACATATCCCGCGAGATTCCCGATAATCAACTGTTGATTAATTGTAAATTGCTCGCGTTGGTGCTCAGCTCAACAAACCTGTCCTTTGTGGATAAATTATTATAAACACAAAATCATGTTTAAAACTCCTGTCTATACTAATATACAAACAACGTAGGTATCCTTTATTATGTCGTAGACAGAGGGAGATAATAAAAGGGATTGGTCCGTTGGGGAAAACACTTGTGTCTCTGCCAAAATCGAAATTCTTTCTACGTGGAATACGTACACAAGAACGTCACTCACACAGATATTATATTAATATCGTAAATTACAATATATTGTAATACTAGCTGATGTGTTCATGTACACTATAAACGTTATAATAATTATACGAAGTGTGTCCCGAGAGAGTTCTCCAATTTAATGTAGTATAGGGTTAAAGGAGCACGCGTTAAGCATTCCTATAGTTTTAAAATAGCATCTAAATCTCTATATAGATCATCATACTATGTAATATTAATATTTATTTGTTAAATATAACTAACCTAATATTGTAGTCATATAAAATTTAAGTTATAGATATACCGACATACGGCACTAACTTAACATAAACACATCAAACACCGATAGTATATGTGTGTGTGTGTTAGCAGCACCATTTCGCTTAATCACAGTACTTAACTATAATAATATTATCTAAAATGATGCGCTTGTAAGTAGATAGAAAGGTGTGATCATTTAATTTTTACGCTCAGGTGAGGATAAAATAAAGTTTCCAAACGTATTCATACATTTATAATACAGAAAAAAATTGAACACATCATATTTTTGTTATGCATTGTAATCTCTTATATGGCATAACGGCACAACACATAAACAACTTTATATAGCTTGTACGCTTTTTTTAAATCCCCAAATACTATAAACTACACTTATTTTTGTAATATTAACATGCTTAAGTATTGTATAGATATCTTGTACAATAACTATAGTTACTTTTTAATCGGTCGTTGCGTGCGGTATTTTCTTAGAAATAAGACTGTCTTAATAATATATTGTATATTGTAGGTTTAACATTTTATTGTTGCTTTAAAAATAATAATAATAAACGTTTTAAAATACAATTTAATATAATATAAAAATATCGTTTAACGTATTATCCATTCAAATTTCCATAAAGTGTAATGTTTGTCGTTTTAAAACCTAATTGAGTCAAAAGTGATTCTTTTATTACTAAACAGTAATTTTCC
Source organism: Pentalonia nigronervosa (assembly GCA_014851325.1). NCBI lineage: Eukaryota > Metazoa > Arthropoda > Insecta > Hemiptera > Aphididae > Pentalonia > Pentalonia nigronervosa. The sequence goes on along the minus strand of JACXSJ010000518.1, from coordinate 109,850 downwards.
AAGTGAATTTATATTTTTGAAAACATTTTACATAGGTACATAATTTAAAGTCCAAACCACACAATCGTGAACACGATATATTTAAAAGAATAAATGCGCTGAGTAGAACAACAATATTTTGTAGAGTGCCTGAGAACCATTTCATTCCATTAGTTTAATATTTAGATTAATATAACTTAAATAATAATTAATTATTTACATATTGAAAGCATCAATAGTATAAAAATCAAACACAATAAAATGTTTATTATAAAATTATTTTGTTAAATTACTTAAGATTAAGGAAAAGAAAGTTAAAGGTTGTACTTTTTAACGTCCGGTTTATAAAACTGTACTTTATGTATATTAATTATTTATACGAATTTATGGCAGTACAATATTACTGAATGTGATCATCTTAAATTGTACATTATTATAGGCCTAGGTATAACTTATTCCCGTGTATATGAACTATGCATCTAATAGTAGTATGGTACCTACAGTATTGGCTTCTCGATCGTAGTCACACAACCAATTAATATATATTATTATATATTAACCATGAATTAGTGATGTTGATTTATATACAATTTTCTCTAAGCTTTATTTTACAACTACTTCATTATAACATTATAAATTGGTATCGTTGGATTATAGCTAATGTTTATGTATAAATACAACTCAATATATATATATAACAATAGTACGTAGTAGCTACAGTACGTGTTTGGAAACTGTCGCGTCCACACTTGTAATCTTATCACGTTCCGTTTATTAATTCCAGATAGCAGTATATTGTAAATGTCGCAGCACACCGAATTCGGTTGTAACGAACACACATATTAGCATATATAGCTCCACTACGCATCGCTAGTAGTACTATCGTAATCAGTGATATTACGACACAAAATTACGTAAGATGGCGCGCAATACCATAAGGATTAAGAATTCAATAATGAGATCCATCGACAATATAATCAATCATGATTATATTAATTAGTATATGCATATTTAATATCATATAATAATTTAAACTTATTCAAATTAATAAATAATATAATCTCATGATGTAAAAAGTGAAAATATTGACTATAACATCAAACATCTCGATAAACCTACTTCTCTCAAGATACTAAGGATCCTTAGTTTAAGGGAGTCCCGAATAAGTCAAAAACGACCTTCCTATTGCCATCCATGAATAACGTTTTGTACACAGCGGCACCAGCAAGAAGTGCAGAATCTTGGGTACAATGAAAACTTGCACTTTTCGACTGCCCGACTCCAATGCATAGAGTAATATATATTACTCTATGCTCCAATGGTCGACGCCATCATGTTCACGTCTATAGCCACGGAAGAAGTAAACCGCGTGGTTCCATGGCTGCTGACAATGAATCACAACCAGTGGACACCGATGAGGAGGATTGTGCTACCGTCTTTGAAGGCTTGGAGGAATCAGAATAGTTGTGGGTGGGTACAGGCTTCAAAATTTGTACTGTCCGATTAACCTAATTCCTATCAACCGCCGTGTTATCGCCAACGTGTGCAACTGCTGTGATCATACCGGATACGAAAAGGCAGTGTAAATCATTGATCATCGCTACACGATATATTATCCGTCACCGACAAACTATTGTACGCGCCGTACTGATTATAAAGTGACTTATTACTATTACATTATATATATCTCGTATATATATATATATATATATATATATATATATATATATATATATATATATATATATATATGATATATGCATATGTATGTGTTACTAATAGACCGAGATATTGTGAACGCGGAATTATGATATGAATCTGTGTAAATGTTATATTAAAACAATATATTTATATTATATTCATATTATGTATAAAATAAACAACATTGTACCTTACTTATATTATAAAATTTATTATTTACATTTGAATAAATAATAATAGAATTTTCAAAAAACGTATGTTAATGAATATCAAAAAGAAATGTATAAGATTTGAGTTCATTACACGGCAATGTATATTACTTAGTAAATTGTACATAGACCACTATTATTCAAATCACTGACAATCCCACATATAGGCATAATGGGCGATAAGCCTGATATGTCTCAAACAAAACTGTTTTTAAGATGATCAACAACGAACACTATCCTTAAACCAATTTTGAATAAACATACATCAAACTAAACCAAACCTTGTTCTCAATCCAAGCCTATTCAAAACACTTCAACAATTTTTCTGAACCTACCTCCATACTCGGACACTAATACCCTAACCAGTTAAAGGATCAACACTCACAAAAAACATTCGCCGAAACTACTGCAAATTTCTATTTCCCTAAAAAAAACCATGTAATCATAATCGAAAAAGTAGACGATATTTCACTAGTCAAGTATATAAAAGTATTAAGAATATTAATATTAAATTTGATTCCATAATAAATCTCTAAACCGATTCAAAAAAAAACAAAAAACAAAAATTCTGTTAAACACATACTAATTAAAAAGTAAGAGCAGAAGCAAGATTTATAACCGAAATAAATAAAACTCTATGATGGAAAAATATCACCTCTTCAATCAATCACACAATCGACAATTATCTCTATGGAACAAAATTTGTACCTTAAAAGGATATAAATCATATTCTACTCTTGATCGGCTAAGAGATAACCAAAACAGCATTTATTCATCACCGACTAACGTTACGAAAGTGTTTGTTTTCCAAAATAACAAAAGTAATTAAAATTATACAGCAGACTTTTTAACATACAGAAATTTCAATTTACTTATAACATATACTAACTCAAATACCAATGTTCATAGGTTCAATCAACCTTTGAACCTTAAACAGTTCCACATAGTCTTACAAAACAGTAAGTATAAATGTCCAGAACCCGACAACATCTTCAATGAATTTATTCAAAACCTCCCAGAAAATGGATTTACGATTCTCCTGTAAATTTTCAACTCCATATTAAACACGATTCTTCCTCGACTAATGGCAGAATGGAACAGTGATTCCTATTCCTAAACCAGAATAAAAATAGAAATCCGCAACTACAGACCAATATCTCTCATTAACACTATGAGCAAGGTCCTTGAGAAAATCATTAATACTCATCTGGTACCTCTAACCAATAATGTGGCTTCAGATGGAATTATTCCACTATAGACAAACTTTCAACATTCACACCAACATTTACACAGCTTTTAAAAGAAATTGCCTTATGCTTATCTCATTTGATTTATGAGTATGATATGGTTTGGAGGAACAAATATCGATTCTCATAAAATAGAACATTAACAGTCACTTGCTAAAACTTCAGGTAAACTTTTTAACCAATCGTTCCTTCAGAGTCAATATTCAAAATACATCATCCAATTTAACTTTTATTGAAAACGTCCTTTCTCTCATTAAGTGTCACTCTTTTCCTTGTTACAATCAATTATATCGGCAACAACCTCTCCTTCCCCATCAAATGTAATCTCTTTGCAAATGCAGATGATTGCAAAAATTTCTAACATATTAACACTATGGTTCTCGAGAACAGGCTTTATTTTTTCTTCCTCAAAACGCAAGGCATCATATTTAACAATTAAAAAAAATTCTCTGGCCCACCAGATTACACTGAATAAAACATCTCTACACTTGTCCAACAATATACGCATTCTTGGACTCGGTTTTCACCACAAATGATCTTGGAAAACCCACATCAAAAAACTCAAGACGTGTTGCATAGTTTTAATGAACATTATCAAAATATTGTCTCATTTCACATGGGGATCTGATCAGAACAACCTTATCTTAGTTTACAAAGCGTTAATACTAACTCTTATTAATTACGGATCCATTATATACGGCACTGTTAATAAGAATAAACGCAATATACTAGACCCAAAGTTATAAATCAGGTATAAGACTAGCTGCTCTTATTTTCAAAACAAGCCCAGTAAATATCATTATATATAATGCCAGAAACTTTTCACTTCATATCATTCGTAATAGAAATACCGTTAAATATATAATCAAGTCTTCAAATCTGATAATTCATGTATTTTCATCAAACTTCCGACACAACTTCCAACATATTAAAGCAAAATTACCTTAAATTGTCTTTGAAAACTAGACTAGGTAAAAAAGAAAATCGGATTGAACATAAATTCAATCAAAAACAAAAAAAAATCCATACCATCAAGCGCTCTTTGGACTTGATCTCCTAACATAAACACACAAATACTCAAGTACAATAAAATCTTAGTCACAAACTCAACTATTGTTTCCCACTTCCACAAATTATTAAATCAAAAGTAGGTACCTAGACAACGAACTTATTTTTACATATATATAAAAAAACACCAACCGAACAAGTTTCTACATAGTTGATGGCATCTTAGCCAGAACCTTCCGACATCCCTCATTAACTTGTCTAACCTATGCGATTTGCATGGCTGTTCAATTATTAAAATTTTTATGGGATAATAAATTAATTTAAACAATGAGTGAATCTCTTAGTGCAATAAACTCACTCCTCGACCAATACCCTAAAAACTAACTAGTACATATTATTCAAGAGCTCATTTTGACATCAGATAAAAAATTAATTCTATGTGGGTCCCATATCAGGTAGGGATCCTAGAGAATGAAAAAAACGAACGCAATGGCGTATGAAGCGGTATCATGTAGTACCATTAACAATATAAATAAAATTCTAACTAAAGACTTGATAAATGAAACGCGAGGACGTATAACAGAAACATGGCAAAAACAGTTGGATTCTATTTCAGTCAACAACAAACCCTTAATCAACAAAACACCATCAACAATTTTAAATTTTTCAAACAAATAACTTTAACGTACCTGTAAATATTACATGTAACGTCTAAAATTATAATTATTTACTAATATGTTGTAAAGATTAATAGTCATTGTAATTGAAACCTTAATAATAATAAAATAAAAAGTAATCAGATGCTACAAGTTATAGCAGTGATATTAAAAATAAGATTCTTAACATCAGCCAAAACAATATCATAGAAATATTTTATAATATTATATTTTAGACCCAGTAAAACTTTCACATAAAAGTTTGAAAATCTAAAAAAAATTATTCGAGTTTAATGTAAAAAATAATAATTTATTTATAACCCTGTATATTATTTAAACGCAATTTACTTTTTTTATCAGTAGAAAATCATGAATATAAAAATAGATAATTTGATTTATTTTTAAATTGTCTCTATATACAATTCTAAATAGGATTTGAATAAAGTGTAAAACCTAACTTCCATGAGCTTTAAAAAAATGTTTCCATAATTGTCAATAATGTAGGTATTTTCAGTTTTATATAATACCAATCCATTATACATTTTTTTTTTAAAACAAGACATCTATTATATTATTCACATTACTCTTTGTGCTTGTATCATGATTTCAATAAATATACACGGAAATTGCCTATTTTATCATAAATATAATTTTAGCTAGTTATATTTTATTATTTATATTTTCTCCAAGATGGAATTTCAATATTTTTAAGAAGAGCATCACTTTTAAAAATATCATTTTCTGAAATGCACAATGAGGATAAAACTGTGTACAATGTATACCATATATTTTATCATTTTTTTTTTTTTTTTTATAAAAATAAATATACTCAATTATATATTATTTAAAATAATAATTAAATTTAAGTATATAAAAATCCTTAAATATATTGATGTTTACAAATACATTATAGTTATAATTTTTAACTACAATAATGTATTCGTATAAAAGTTTAATAATATCATGAAACATAACGGTTATATGTAATTGGAATCGTAGGTTATATACTAATAAGAAATACCAACAACTTTATAAGTATGCGTAAATTAATTTGAACATAAATGAATAATACAAAGCTAAATAGTTATAACCTTTTAAATCTATAATAATATTCTTTAAAGAGTAGTAGTTCACTAGATACAATATTAATAGAAATTATAGCAAATATTTGTTCATATATATTTTTTGCTTATTCACTCTTATTTCTAAACATTTAACGCAAATACGTAGTTAAATGTTATGTTGTGCTTTATGATTTAGATTTTAAAGATGTTTATGAATTAAAAAACATACTACGTTTAATAAATTACTTGGTACTAAACGAGTATAATATTCAAAATCTAAAAATTGAACTGAAAATCATCATACACCCTCAAAATATCCCATGCATCAAAATATTCCTCGTTCAAAATATCTCCCGCTCAAAATATCCCCGTTACAAATATCCTATATTCAAAATATCTCCAGTAATATTGTCCCTTAATTTATAACAATATACATAAAAAAGATTTAGTTATACTAACATACATAGTATAATATAATATAATATATATAAGTAGAATTCAATATAATAGTCATTTATGATTATCTCATTTTCGATATCTTTATATTAAGCCGCGTAATCAGATACTATTAGAACTTGTAATAGGAATACCTGTATTTTGTTGAAATAATAAAAATGATAAAATAAGTTGACAAATACAAACCATCGAAATTTTTGATAATGTATCGGCATTACACTTGTGAGCGTGGTTACCATTTCATATCCGTGAAAACAAAAACGAAAAATATCAAATTTAATTTTTGTAAATAGCCAAAAAGGCAAAAAGCTACTTTCAAAACAATGCTACATATCCTTTAGTTTATATTTTAATGACTGACCGAACAAAAGAAACGTATTCAGAAATTTTAAAATTTTTAAAAACTAAGAAATCAAATCTGAAGCCATCTATGTTAATGGTTGACTTTGAAAATGCTTTTATATCAACTTTTAAAGAAGAATTTCCAACGGCGGTTATTAGAGGTTGCTTTTTTCATTTTACTCAGTGTGTTTGGAGGAAAATACAAAATAGTGGCCTACAGATAAAATATGGTCAAGATTCTGAATTTGCATTACAAGTTCGACTTCTTTG
>JACXSJ010000518.1:0-102818 GCA_014851325.1 Pentalonia nigronervosa | reverse complement strand
GTTGGACGTTTAGGGCGAAGAGGACGAAGAGAAGCACATTTTAATATTGATTTGTGGAATTATCAATCAGTTATTGACAAGAAGCCTCGCACAAACAATGCCGTTGAGGGGTGGCACCATGCCTTTAATGGATCCCTAGGAGCTCATCATGCATCGATATGGACATTTATCAAGTGTCTCCAATTAGAGCAAGGTAAATAAAATATACAATTATTATTATTTTTTTTTTTTTATTTAAGTAATATTATTACAATTATGTTACAATTATATTACAATTATGTAGGCCTTCAAGAAGCAAAAATTGAAAAATACATGTCTGGTGAGCTACCCGTTAAAAAAAAAGAAAAATTACGAGAAATTGGATAAACAATTGAAAGAAGTGGTTCTTAATTATGAACATGTTACTGTACTTAACTATTTAAAAGGCATTGCGTATAATTTTTCATTTTAAAAAATCTTTTATATGTATATTTTATTTAATATAATATAATATTATATCAATTATTACTGAAGTACGAGTTATTAGTAATTTAATACGAACCCCCCTTTGGCCCATGTAATAAAATAATATATTATGAGATATTTTGAATATAGGATATTTGTAACGGGGATATTTTGAACGAGGGATATTTTGATACATGGGATATTTTGAGGGGGAACCGAAAATCATATATCAAAAATGTGTTTCTAATATTTAAATCCATAACGATATACATATAAAAATTATCATAATATAGAGGCTTATTAATAAACAATATAATTTGTATACTTAAATTATCTATCATCAATTTTACATATTACATAAGTACAGATAAAACTGTTTACGATATTATGTAATTATAAGTAGGTACTTAATATATTAATTAAAATATATTACACTTAAAATAGAGCTGACTATTATCATTTTGTTATATAATTTGATATAAAAGCATTTTATTGGATTAAATTGATTATAAATATTATATTATATTATTACATTTTACAACTTATTTCTGTCAAATTATACTTTTTAGTTTCTTTTAAAATGCGATTATGCTTTTTAATTTTTAAAAAAATACACAATGATAAACTTTGTGATATAATTGATTTAAATGTATATAATTATATTAAACGATATTATATCTATTAAATAATTAAATATGCAATAATTATTAAATACTTAATTTAGTTTAATTATAAAAGTTTATCTAGGCTACATTAAATGTATTAATATCTATATTATATAATATATATATTAATGTATTTATTATATAATAAACATAAAGCGCAGGTATGAGATATAATTAAACTCTTCTCAGTGGTCACAAATTTCAATACGCTGCACAATATGCAATTATAAACGAAGCATTAGGTACATACCTATGTATATAAATACCATAAATATATTGCACTCATATAAATATTAATGAATATATACATACATTATTTTACAATATTATAGTATGGTATTATATTCTACCACAAGAGTGAAAAGCCAGTGACAAGAACGCCGTCATGCCTGCAATAAGATGGCACGTGAAAATGTTAATAAAAAAGAAAATATTTATAATAATATTTGTAATATTTATAATATTTATATATTTAATAGGCAAAATAAAAATAATAATTTTTTTATCGATGATATCTCCTAGAAAATTAAATTGTAAGTCAGTTGAAATTAGTTGATATGTTAGTTTGATTTAATGGTAATGATACCCACCGTTTTTTTCCGAATGTACTTTTTCCCTAATGGTTATTTTCGCAAAAGTGCGTAAACTCGTGACCTTTTTTTCCCGAATAGTTATTGTTAAAAATAAAATAATAAATACTAGTGTATTAAATTAATATTTTAAAATTGGTATATTATAGTACAAATAAACAACCTATGCAGGTGACTTATTAATATAGTTAGTATCCTAAAAGTTATTGTTAAAAATTACATAAAAATATTTATTACTTACATTTTATAAAACATTATTTTACCCAATTTCTCTCAAAAACTCCTGATTAGATGTTAACCTTATATATATATATATATATATATATATATATAAATCAGAGTTATATAATAATAGCTCCTCGTAATAATTGCGCTAACAAAATTTCCAAAATGCTTTATTCGGGAACAATAACCATCGGGAAAAAGGCGTTCAGGAAAAAAAGGTTTCGAATTCATACTTTTGGAAACTTTGATTCGGGAAAATATCGGTAATCATTATTTTACTCTAAATGTTTTTTTTTTTTTTTACATAGAATGAGAGTCTGAGATTATGCTGTCTCATTGTATCGTTAATTTATTTTAGAAAAACTATCACATTGTAACTAGAGCTCCTTTTAGAATGTTAGCATCAATCTAAAATATACCGAAATGTACGCCACTTCTCAATATTACACTTATTAAATTTATAATTGCCAAGGGGAGTATATATTTAACTAAATTCCTTATTTCTTCGTTCAACTATTAATATTAAATTATTTATTAAACTAAAATTATTTTCTAATAATTTTTTTTAATGTTTCCTTATCACCGTCTTTTCTATGCAGATATAATTTGATATATAATCGTAGTGTAGGTAATATTATATGCATCAATTGACAGCTATTTAACACACTGCTATTTTAACTTACACTGTAATTACCTACCTATAATTATACGTAAGTAAAATTTGTAACGTTTTTGTCTTTAAAATGAAGCTCATAGAATATATATTTTGTTTAAATCACTATTTCCAGCTTTTACCTATTATAACCAATAGACTTTTTTTTGTCCGTATCTGTCATGTTACAAACTAAAACATCGTAAGCTACTTCATTTGGTTTTTTAAATCCACCAACAGAAGCTCTTTTGAAATAGGAATAGTATTACACATAACCTTTCTACTGAGCATACACATCGAATCATTACATCGTACGTTGCATACTATAGTGTGGCGGCTATAACTTCAACTAACAATTTTTTTTTTTTATTTTATAATATTTAGCTATCGATAAATTAGTTATTTTAATATATAAAAACAAATATGAAGTAAGTATAAGCATAAATTAATATATATATATATATATATATATTTGTATACACATTACTATTTTAATTTTAATAGTAATATTTTCTGATTTAATGATTTTTTCATATTTTTTCTCACATTTATTGTACTTATACTGTTAAATACTGCTAATCATAAAAACTAAAAAACAATAATATAATTTTATCTGCATATAACAAAATCCAAAAAATTAAATGTTGAACCCATAAACCAGATCTGGAACCAAATTAACTATAAAGGATTTACATGATACTAACATTTTTTTTCTGACCACATATTATTTGCATAATATAATTGAATCGTATTTATTAGTACTGTGTTTTTTGCATCAATAAGTTATTTCTTTTTAACGACACGTCAGTAAATATATAAATCAAGTGCATGTACGTAATATAAACCATTTCAACAGCTTATATCTGAACGAAGTACACCGAATGCTGACTAATTAAATATATTACAAATCTATACCTACAAACAATAAGAAGGTCTTATCTTCGAAAAAGGTTTGATTAATACTGTTTAGAGCGTGTAACTAAAATTAATTTGATTATCCAACCAATTCAAATATTGTACTAGTTACTTCGATATTTAATTCTAGTTAATATCAAAATCGCATGAATCGTCAGCACAATTATTAGTTTAATGAATTCGACAAGTACACCAATAATATAACAATATATTTTGCAAGTATATATTTATGATTAATTATGCACTTGAAATGAGTAACCTGTTTTGTTTTCAAACAGCTCATTAACAAAATATATCCAGGTCCGTTGGAAGGCATAGGTAACATAGGCAATATTATATTGTAATTTATGATAGACAGGTACCTACTGGAATTTGAATTTGAGTTTATAGTTGAAATACCAAGAGAAATAAGACTAAAACGTCAGTCGATGTTTCTGCAGAAGCTTCTATCTACTTAGTAGACTAAACTGCATTCCGCGCTTATAACTTATCGCGATTATGGTATACTGGGAATATAATAGACTTGCACCGCAATGGTGTACCTAAATTGCCTAACTATATCGCCGTGTGATACTATGTAAAGATATTATGATGTTATAGTGACATACTTTTGTATCATATATATTAAAATGCCTACAAATTATTAATTTATATGCTATAGCTCGCTTATGAACGGTCTTATAATTTTATAAGGTACTCTTTTTCTTTGAAAAATGTATTCGAATGAAAAAAAAACTTGTACAATTATCCAAATATTCATTTTTCACAATATTTTATGATCATTATTATCAATTTTAATTTTCCTGAACATTTACTTAATACAAACTTAATATAATTATTAAATATATAATTATATAATTATTAAGTATAATACGTACTTAATATAATTTCGAATTTGTTTAATTCATTATGCTAACAAAAAAATTATTATTTATATTTAATACAAACGTGTTATAAAAGAAAATTGTATTTAAAATTCTATACTGAACCTACATAATATGTTTTTACAAATTTATTTATTGATAATTTTAAAATAATGTTTACGTATCCAGTTTTTTAAATTTAGGTGAAAAATATTAAATACAACATTTTGAGAGACAGATTATTTTAAATAATATAACATGCATTTTGTTACAGATTATAATTATTATCCGTATACATAAATAAACAAATAAGAAAAATAATATCAGAAACATATTTTATTTCAAAGCTACTCAATACTGCAATATTGAAATACAGCAATTTATTAAAATACTTATACTATGTTACAATTATATGAATAATTTTCACTTTTAAATACTGCAGAAAGCACTTTCTAATCAGTGACTTCTATTCCATTTATTACTTATTTATAACAGACAATAAACTTCACTGAAGCCTCATATTTGTATTGTTTGATAAAATTATTATTTAAGTTCAAAGAAATATTATGTGTATTGATGTTTTCATATTATATGAACAATATAAGTATCTAAAGTCGTCAGAAGCCGTAAAATAATTATAGTATAATATTTAAAATGATTTACATGGATTGAAAACTACAAATGATGTTATTTTAAAAATAACCATAAAAAATGTCATTAATGTTATTATTGAAACACAAAATTATTATTTTTAATAAATTTCATTTAGTATAAAAAATGACTTGTTCTTAAATTATTAGTATAAAAATAAATACCTTTAAATAATCATTGATATTACTTGGACATTTATTAAAAATAATTAAGTCTATGATTTATTTTGCAAATATATTTGTTTATGTACCTATATAACATATATCACCTATATATGATTTACACATATAATACAATTTAACAAAATTCATCCATAAAAAATTCATGATATCAGAAAAGCGAAGTTATTTATGTTCTGTTATTTAAATAGAACAATTTATTAAATAAATACATATAATTATCATAAGGATTTTATTTTATTATGTTTGTTTATTTATACTATATTTTCCTATTTAAAAAATTAATCATTATTTATTGAAATATACTTCCTAATAATCTACTGAACAACCGTAATTCTAATAATATATATTTAAAATATATACAAATATATCATGCTTCATTATTCATAATTAAAATTAATAGTTTCATAAAAAAGGGGGCCACGTAAAACTTAATAGTTAATATTACATAATTAAAGAAATTCTTAATTGTAGATTTAATTTTAACTCCTTTTGATACTACACATTTTATTGGCTGATGTAATATGTACATATTGTAAGTAAATAGTTATAATTAAATCTTAAATTATATTATGCAAAATATTTATAAGAAACATATGTACGATTTGAACAAAAACAAAATAATTATACGTTTTTTAAACCTTTGTGTCAATTTGAATATAAAAGTATTACTAGAAAATGATTACATATGTTATAATAATATATAGGTATAAAAAATGCCTACTATTATTTTACTATTTCACAATTTCTTTCTTATCGTCAAAATTACACGTTGACTATATTTTTATCAGAGAGAAAATAATATTTTGAATTCTGAAAGCAAGATAAATATTATTTTCAAAGGATAAAAATACATTTAAAAGTCAATACTTCATTTTCACTTATTTCAATATTTGTTCATTGATCTCTTATTTTTCCATACCAAATATTTAAATTTAGCAAACATAATTTAGGTGCATGAAATATATTATTTCCATATATAATAATTTGGATCAGTGTTGTTTTTATTATTTTTTTAATTGTTCATCAATTACTTACATTTTTGTAGATTTTGTTTTCAGCGAAATTTCGATGAAGCGAGTTTAATTGTTGTTCAATTAAAATTCGTGATTCATTAAATGCTTGATTTCGAATCAGATTATATTTTATGTTATAACAAAAAAAAAAAAAAAAAAATTAAGAACAAATAAAATACTTATTGATTTTATTCTAGAAAACGTGAACAATGCCTTTTTACGAGTCATTTTTTCTGTTTACATGTTTTAGAAGGGGGATGAGGTGGTTATATTGGACAGCAATCATTCAAAATTATATATCCATCGTCATAACTTTAAATCGAGTACTCGAAGTCGACTTTAATAGACGCACGAAAACGACATCAATAATACCAACACTTGTAAGGAATAAAATACCTATATAATAAAATAATATTACATTATTGCTGCAGCGTGTAATTAGGGGCCAACGGGCTTGATCGAGTAAAATAGTTCGCATTTAAACAGATTGTTGCGGAGATTAATTAAACTCAAATTTCAAATCATTCCCGCCGGCACTACCAGGTCAAGAGAAATTATGTTTGCGTTGTGTGATAGCGGTGAAGATCACGTTGTATCGCAGTGAAGTTGACAACAGTTATCACTGGTGTGTGATATTAGCCCGAGTATGTTGTAATCACAAATTATTTACTGTAGTTTTTACTTTTTCGCTAATTCTCGAACTGTTCTGTTCAAGTCATAGCCAGTGTCTGGGTTTTAGTCAAATTTCATATATATTTGATTGTATTTGGAAAAAAATCAAAATCGCTTTTTCATCGAACATTAGTCACATTAGTCAAAAAAATCACATTCATTGGTAAATATCATTCTGAAAAACAATCTTATCGCTCTCATTAATCGTTATTCCGTTTTATATATTACTGTAAATTTACTGTTCAACGAGTGTACGATTGCTTTGTTGACCCGGTGATTAGTTTTGTGAGTTTTCGTGTAAAGTGTTCATCTCAGCCTATTAGTCTTTAGCCGCACTTACCGTGGTTGTTGCAATTAATATTATTGTAATTTATATTTTTATTGTTCACATTACATACAGCTCGGTGTAGATAGCGTAGGCGACAAGCCATCCGAAATAATAGTATCAGATTAGAGCTGACAAGATCTCATTATATGTTTATATTTATTGGCTATATTATTACATTTGATTTTCCATTACATTATTATATTCATATTTGCCACATTATTATTATTTCATTGTCTTTCAATTATTATTATTATTGTTTTCTGTTTTGTGACATTCAAGTTACAATAAAATAAAGCAATTAAGATTAATATTATAATTTCTTAACTGTAAAGCCTATTGTTTTTGGAATCAAAGCATTATTTTCATTGTTAGTATTAGGTCAACTCGGCCAGAGCATAATTATATTAGATATTATAAAGTATCACTGTAATAACAAATTGTGAATTGTTTTTATTATAAGCAAAATATATAACTAACAACAAATTAATTGAAACAAATTATTTATTAAGTATTCTTTTTTTTTAAATTGACACAACAGTATAGGAGCGTTGTCTCCAATTTTTGGATTCAACGTCGTATGCGCTAACACGGATTATAATTAATTGTTGATATTAATTGATATGTATGCGTTGTTTTTCAATTAAATTGAGTTTTTTTTTTAATAATTCACATTTTTAGCTACATTAATATAAGAGTTTGAATAGAACAAACTATATAATATTAAACTGAATTTTACTTCAATAATTATTATGTAGACGTCTAAAATTGCAAATACGCTTTCTAAAAAACTTTATTGAAATTATACTATAACTACGCAGTGTGGCTTTTGCAGCAGGTTCTCCGTTGAACTTGTGTAATCACCCGAAAACATAATCTAAAAATACGTTCGACTTTGTCCTTTTCAGTAGTTTTGATCAAATATTACGTTTTGATATTTCTCACTTTATAATATTATTGTTATAACTGTAAGAACAACAAAAACACTTACAAAAGTGTTGAGCGATTTCAGTAAACTAAATATATATTATTTGAAACGTTCATGGACCGAAAATGGGAGACAAAATTAGACAAAATAAAACAGTGGCGCAATAGGAATTTAATTTGAAAACGTGAGCACTATAATAGAATTATGATGAAATTCTACAGTAGAAATATGGTTTTTAATGGTTTAAACTAAGTATCGTATTTGTAAATGAAATTTAAATAAACAAATATAAATTAATTTCAAATTTTTAATTAATCTTTTTCAAATTTTAACACACAAACTAAAATATTATACCAAAATATCACATCACTGTGTAATGCTCATTATTTTGACACCTCCTACGACAACCATTAAAACCATTGGCGGATTTACAAGAGGAGTGGAATACTAAAATCACCTTTACACAATTGAGTTTTTAATAATTAAAAATTTTTATGGTTTGTCATTTTTTAAAACTAGATAATTTTTTAATTTATTTTAATATTTGAATGTCGCGTCCATGATCTATTAGTATTTGTTTTGTCCTTATATCAATTTTAGCTCTTTGATCCACGCCTGATTGGGCCAACATATCAAATTAAACCAACAAAGAATTATTTTAAACAAAAAATGATTGCAAAAGAGTATAATCTTATACAATACACTTAATCTTTTTTTTCACTCCACAGTATCAATATTATACAAAAAGTTGGTAATGATTCTAATTCACGGTAACCAACATCATTATGCTTGAATGGCAGGCGAACGAAATTTGTATAATTTATGTGGATATAACGTCATAATTTAAAAAAAAGTTTAATGTTTTCATAATTATAATATTATTTAGATACCTACCTAATGAGAAGCGTTACGTAAAATTAAAATTTAAGTGTCAGCCGTGAAATTTCAGGGTTTTTATGATCTCAATGTTTGTTAAATCAAGTGAATTAAAAATATGTAACTGAAAATTTCTCAACTAGTCGCATATATCTATAAACTTTTCACAACTTTTTGCGTAACTTTTATAGACGGAATTCCACCCAGTTGGCTTAACAGCGGCAGTTTTTCATAATATATTTTTCCAAGAGATATAATAATACTTAGGGCTTAGATAGTTTTTCATTAGTTTTCTTGCTTTCGAATCCGTGCACAGGTATCAACGATATAAATGGCTACGTAAAATCAAGTCGGAGCACTTAGGTCAACACCGACAGTCACGACTAATAATAAAAATCTTATTCCCAGCATCGTTGAGACGTCATAAATATTTAAACCAAGCATTAATATCAAAATTATTATTTCTTTTGTTTTTTCATACAGAAATATTATTAATCAGTTCATTTTTTGTATCGTCCACTTTATTTTTTCCTTTTCATAGTACAAAGTTGAGAGATAATACACACGCATATAATATATACCTATATATTATTATAATTATATATCTACGATGTTAAGATAACATGATCTTAACCC
The DNA here is from genome assembly GCA_014851325.1 of Pentalonia nigronervosa. Classification (NCBI taxonomy): domain Eukaryota; kingdom Metazoa; phylum Arthropoda; class Insecta; order Hemiptera; family Aphididae; genus Pentalonia; species Pentalonia nigronervosa. The sequence goes on along the minus strand of JACXSJ010000518.1, from coordinate 93,181 downwards.
ATATATAGAATGAAATTTTAATATTCATAGTTTATAAATTATAATTTATAATAATATTATATTGCTTATAATCACCTATTATACAGCAAAGAAAAAGGTTTAATGGATTTTATATTATCTGTAAAACACTCCGTAAAAATTAAAAAAGTGATTTGTTATAGATAAGTTTATAATAACTAAATGGCCTTTTAAAAAATATTATACATAATAAGTTATGAAAAAATCAATTCCGATTATATAAGAGATACCAAGCTATTAGTTTTTAATTTCTATAAATGCATAAAAAAAAAGCATCCCGCAATAGGTAGGTACTAGAACATATGACGTCTTAGTTTACATTGTGAAATATGTATCTCAATAATAAATTCAAAAGATTTTATTCACTTTCATACCTCCACCCCCCCAACGTCTGTCATCACGTTTAAGTTCTCTGTACTTAAAAAAAACGAAATAAAAAGATTTTGATAGATAGTCGAGTTACCAGTTAGTAGTGTAGTCACATTGAAAGAAGTGTTTGAGAGACGGCTCTCATTGTGTTTTCCTTTTTTTTATTTGTATAACTAAAATCCAAATGATAGAATTTGTTTTAATAAAATGAAAGTGTATGAGTGAGGTAGAAATGGTAATAATTCGTTGGCGGGTGAGTGGATATTGAATAAAAACCGCTCTATATACTGTTTAAGTTCACCTGTTCACCCTATCATTGGACTCGAGTGTGTAATATAATATGCGATGCCACTTGTCTTTACATTCTCTGCTAGATGTACAACTCGCAGTGGCTCCATCTTTATCACAATTACCAATGTATACAGTTACATTTTTTTTTTTTTTTTTTTTGAAAACCACCAAGTTTAAAAAATCTATAGATTTTTATACCATACGACCGACTTGTTAAATATATAAACCATCGTTCATTATTCAATAAAAATAACTTACAGTATCTTCATATCACGTTATTTATTTTTCATATTTTATATAAGAATGTTTATGCATTAGTAATATTACCTAAAAATATTTAATTTACAATTCACATTCTTGTTTCCTGTAAAAAGCTTTTGTCGAGATAAATAATAAAAGTTGGTCGCGCCATAATATTCCCAAGTGGATGACCACTCGGTGGAATAACAAAAGTTTGTCTAAATAAATTTCAAAATCGAAATGTGTGGTATATAATAATTTTGTTTAACCGAAGTTCTATATTATGATGTGTATCCATCTCATAAATAATTTTAACATTTTAGAATTATAGAGTATTATGTGTATGCAATACGATTTTATTCTCAGTAGTAATAATGAGCATAAAATATATTATAATATAGGTATTATAATTTATAATCGATAACTATTTACGTTTAATAAAACCAATCTCTGAACACACCTAATTATTTTAATAAATCATGATCTTACTTATATTTATATTATATTTGAATATAATTATTTTTTTGAAAATGTTTAAATAAAAATGTTGAAAATCATACAAACAACTTATTATTTATTAAAAATTAAAATTTTGAGGAGAGTGACTTTCATTGAACAAAATAAAAACCTAAGAATAAATGATTACGATAAAAAGAATATTTATGTTAATAAAACCATACCGCCATTATATTATTGTATTGAAATAGGTAACGCACAAATGTATGAAGAAAACCAGTCATTTATTAAAAAAACCACTCTATCTATTTATCAAAATATAATAAATTGTATATAATTAAATTATTGTGTGGCATTTCAAACAATCACAATTTACTATAGCAGCCTACTATAAAATATAATATACTATATTTCTATAAAATAAAAAAGTGCTTTATTTTATAAACCATTATAAAAATTGTAAAAAAAATTATAAATCAATAAGATTTTATTGAAGTATTAGCTTATTGTCCATTTTTGAAACTACAGAAAAATATTTTTTATTTTATTTTCATAAACTTTATGTTTTAGTATGTCTGTACTGCTGATTTAGATGTAGGCATCTATATATAATATACATAACAGCTTTTTAAAAATAATTGAGTAATATTTTAATAAAAGTTACGAGAAACTCATTGAAAAAAAATATTATATGAAAATCAAAATTAAAAATTCTTATCAGTAATTCCAAACAGTAATTAGAGCATGTATAGAATACCAAATTTTAAAAAACAAAATTATAGAATACCTACATAATATGTTTCTAAAAATCTTTCATATTTATGTGCTTCATTATTATTATTATATAAAAATATACATTTTAATACACCTAATTATAATAATAATAATTACTTCCTACATATTATTATTATAGAGACAGAAAAATATAGAATTTATTTTTGATGATGACAACATTATATTTTATTTTAATTTACTTATTAAAAAGTCAACTTTGGCAAACATACTTGATGATTATATTTCAAAAAATTGTATTTTATAAAATATTGTTTATATGAATACATTTTTGAACGCAAGTAAAATTATTTTTTTAAATGTTTTCAGGGTTATCAATAATACTTATATAATAAATATAAAAATATAATATAAATTTTAAATTGAAAATGTATTATCATGTATATTATTTAATTTCCTAATACAAAAGATTCTCATAAAAAAATAACAATTTGTATCTTACAAAATGTTCTGATAAAATATGCATCTTAGATACTTCACAGTCCCATCATTAACTCTATGTATATTTGTGCAAATCGCGTAGTTGATTATTAGTGCACTGATTCAGAGCCCGACAGGTATCAACTATCGAGTAAACTAATTTTAAACATATGATCACTTTCAAATTATTGGATCCCTTATTTTCCCTTTAGAAATCTACCTTAATAATATCGAACTTTTATAAAATGAATGTAATTTTATGGCATAACATGACCAACATAAACAAAACATACATTTTACATTGATGTGTATAGGCATATAAAGACAAAATATATCACATTATAGCGTTCAAGATTTACCAAACCTGAATGTCATACTTTTATTTCCATTTGGTTACAATTATTAAAACTAATTATTTGTGTAATTAATTATTATTAATAATTTATAATGCCAAGGCACTGTTTACAACAATAATGAGCTGAACATTAATCACTGTTTATATATCACACAGTAGTCATTATCAAACTATATACCATGGTCGATACTCACCATAAAAAACTCAGAATGGATAAAGACCAAACGACATCATATTAAAGAAAAAAGTATTGTATTGAATATCAATAATATTATTATCGTTCTAAACATTTAATTCTATGTAAATCAAGTACGATACCGCTATACACTTATTTTTCGGAGGACGTGCATGCAAAACAAACTATTGTACGCGTGTGAATACACACATTATTGTAGGTAATATTGAAAAGACAAATACAGTAAATCGTTATTATTATCATTGTTATTACATAAATATAATGTTTACAAGCGACGACATTGCTTTGTGGTTTTAGTTTTTCCTTAACGGATGTCCGAGGTCCATTCCGGTATTCGGATATATACCAGCTGCCTCGCAAACGAACAATTTCCCCACAGAGATTCGTCCTACACGCCCACCCATTTGAGTTCTCAATTCCGTCGAGACAACTACCATAATGGCAGCAGCTATTATTTTATACTCTAAGAGCGAAAAATAAGAAACACTCCGAGTAGAAGGGTTGAATTAGGTATACGCATTTCTGTTTGGGTATACTACGAGAAAATATCCATGTGCATTACTGGGCTGAACTAAATAGGACGCGAAATCGACAATTTTCTTAGGGCCGAGAAAAATTGGTCCAAAACAATAGAGTTTTATTGATTATCGAACACGGTTTGAAAATTGTTTTTATTACTATGTATTTATTATAACTATTAAGATACAATACTAATGTATTGACACTTTATTGTGTTATGAATATAATCATTATAATTATTTATATATATATATATATTAATGTTGTTTAAAATCAAAGAGCAAAAAAGTTGACAATAATCATATTAATTATAATCAAGTAACATTAAATGGAAATCATATTGGTAATTAATATTTTATAGATTATCAAAAAAAAAAAAAAATTCAACTTTAATTTAACTTTTTTTTTTATCCTTAAGTTATATTTTTTTATATTTTCAGTGTACACTATTACTATGTCAATTGTATATTGTGAATGTGATAAGACATATTGACATTTAATTAATATCAAATAGGTATGTAATTTTATTTTTAAAAATAATTAAAGCTGTTATTCCAAAACTCTCAAACAATATATCTAAAAATATAAAAATATAAATAATAATAATTATTATTATTATTATTATTATAATATAATAATATATCAATATATCTTTATTAAATTATAAAAAAGTTTTGTATAGTTACATATTTCAAAATATACTAACTGCAATGGTAGCCAAAAAATAAATAAATATTTGCTAAAAATTATTAAATATATAAAACACTCTATTATATAAAAAAAAAGTTTTGTATATTTTAACTTCACTTATTTTCTTTTTCTTAATATTTTAAATTATAGGTATAAATTTCAAAATAAAATGGTGGCGTACCTGGGTCACGATGGTAAAATTCTCGCGGGGTTAGTGAGAGACGCAAGCAGATAGAATAAACAAGGTTATCAAACAGTTATTTTAATAATAATATTAGATTTTTTTACCCCCAATTATTTTAAAAAGAAATGAGCGTTTTTAATTTTGACATATTAAAAGTTTCAAAAAGATCCAATTTTCTTTGAAAAATCCTCGGAAGTTAATCGTCAAAAAATTGTCCACTAAAAAAAGTCTTCAAAAAAGAAAACATCTTTTTTTTTAAACACATATCATTGCAAAATCCAATACACTTATTACTTCACTGAGAATCTAAAAATAAATGTTAAATTAACTATGTATTAAACGTTGTTTTTGATTTATGAAAATAAAAAAACAAAATATTCAAATGAACTTTGAATTTGATCAAATAAAAAGAAAAAATGTTAATTTATCAAACTTTTAAAACACATAATATATAACCTTCAAAATATCTCAAATATTATTAAATATAATAATGGTAAGGCTTTCTCAAGTATTTTCTAGCATTACTACTCATTTAATTATAACCAAACAACCAAAATTGATTTTATAAAAAAAAAATGGTGTGTGTTAAATTTAAGTGTTTATTTTTTTTATTTTTGCTGTTTTAACGCTCAGGTATACTATTTACAGTATTGTATTCCGTAAGTTGTTGGTTACGAAATCGTTAAAACAGTTACGCTGTACACACGTTGTTGATGTTTCACTGTTGTTGTTATTATTATTATTAGTCGAATTTTATACCTATATAGTTGTCAAAAGTATAGTCGGACAAGAAGTAATTAACGTTTCTAAACCGCAATTGTTACGTCGTTACGTGTAAGAATGGTCATTAGAGAGTTAAAAAGCTAAAGTTAAGTTAATTTGAACAAAGTACCCAACATAATGATAAGTTAATTTATATTAACTTTTAGCTTAATGAAATGATTTCGTTATCATGTACAAAGGTATCTTTCAATTAGATTATTTTTTTTTAAATTTGGGTTTAGTTAAAACGGTTTATATTATAAAATGGTTCTCCACAAAGGTGATACTATAATTATATTATTTACTTAAACTTGTTAATATAATATCTTTTTTTAAGAAAGGTGACAAAGTAACTCGTGAATCAGTAAATAACTCTAGTACGGAAATGCGTGCCTACTCCTCACTTATTGACATTCACAGGAATGTCAGTGTCTTTTGTACTAATTTATGGGAATCCGAATGGCGGTGTACACTAAATAACAAACTAAAAGAAATAAAAAAACACTACCATATACTGGCCTGATTTCAATTCATTCAATCGTAAAGATGAAGTAATTTTAAACAGACTACGTATAGGTCACTAAAAATGTCTCATGGACAACTTATGTGAAGAGAAGAACCAACACTATGCTTAACCTGTGGAGAACTGCTGACAATCAAACACCACATTGTGCACTATCGAAACCACGTGGAAACCAAAAGTAGCCTAGGAATTTCAGACAGCATCTTCGAAGCTCTATGCCCCATTAAAAACAACAGCCATAAAATTCTTTCATTTCTCAAATGTATTGATATGTATAACGCAATCAGTTAATCCCATTTATTTATTGTTATGTAACTAATGCTTATATCGTTTTAAGCTAATAATCTTAGTAGTTGATGCTTAACAAAGAATAAAAAAAAAATATATATATATCTTATTTTTTTAACAAATTGTATAATATAATTGAGTTATTTTTTTTCTTTTCATCCAAAAATAAACGTAGATTCAACTTTTAATTTAACTAGAATAAAGATTTTTTTTTTCAAAACCATCTCGACATAAAAATGATAAAACAAAAGAATAATAATAATAATAAATGGTGACATTTTGATAAGGCTTTTATAAATATTTGCTCAATAATGGTACCTAATACGCACACTTCTAATATTGTAGACATTAACTGCTTGACATAATATAATACAAACAAGACCGTGAAAGACGGAATGGCAAATCGTATACTAAGGAGGATCATTATTTATTATTTTTTTTTTCCGTACGTTTAGCGAGTCGATGGCCATACAATTGCTTATTGATTGAAAATATGTTAATATACAGTAAGGGTGCTTATATATTGAATTTTTATAGATACCATTTGCAGTATGATTATTACAGCACCGAAGGTACGCATGTCTAAAGCTGAGTTAACGTGTGATTTTATTTTTTTTATCATACCTCTCCATACTTTTATACCAATAATATTATAATAATGCATAAAAACAATATTATTTTATATTTTCACAAAAATAGAAATGATTAAAATATACTTCACAATATTTTTTTTTCATATTTCACTTTGTCACAATAATAGTCTACCAAATTCAAAAGCAACAAAATTATGAGTGGCACTAGCCACCAGTATTCATGTGATTTGTACCGATGTTGCTGCAGATATCATTTTATAATAATAATAATAATAATAATATATATATTTTTTTTTTTTTAGAAGAAGGAGTTTTTAAGGGTCTTTGACGAAAGAAATGTTCATGAAATGTAAAGAAATATGTAAATATATGTGATAGACTAGTATAATTGTGGTTGATGGTTTTTTGCGTTTTAGTATAAAATGAAGTAGAAAATATACTATAAACATTAAACATATCGTCAAATATCGGCTATTACAATTAATATTGCGATTTTAGAACTAAAACACTTGTTATCAATTTATAAGAAAGAATAATATTTAGAAGATAAATAAACTATACACATTCGAGTACCTACCTATTTATTTTTGCATTTATTTCACAATAAAATAATTTATTTTTTAAATAACTGTGAATTATTTATGATACACTATCTGAAAACAAAAACATATCAATATCTACAAAAAAAAAATCACGTTACATTTTTTAAAACGTGTTTTTCCTCTATGTAAAAATAGAAACTAGTTATGTTTCTAGGGACTGTTCGCCGTAGTTGCGGTGATGTAAACTAAAAACTAATGAGTATAATGCAATAACAATTGTCAATTTCTCCCATATACCTGACACGTAGTCTGTTTGCTATAAGTAATAATAAAATTTCAATATTATTTATTTGCCCTAGATTTTTTTTTTTTTTTTTTTTTGTTATCACAGCGGCCGTGATATTATAATTTCCTTACAACGATGAGAAGACGATCACGAGTGCTTTACTACTTCCGTCCGTTTCGTGCAAAGTTTCTTTGTTAAATCTTCAAATGAAATCGACAGTAGTCGAATGCTATTAATCGGGATCGATTTTTATGGAATAAAATAAGTGTACAATTGCATTAAACCACTGTTAATATATTTGGTAGACCTTGAAAATTTCACGACGTTATTATTTGAATAAATTGTTTATTTTAATTTCATGTGGAAGGGACTTGATATTTTTACCAAAAAGTATAGATAATATATGCACGATATTAAAATAATTTCACGTGCTAAAGAGGTCGAATCAGATAAGGCTGTAAATAATAATTATTTCAAAATTATATCAAGGACGACATGGAAATTGAATTACACAAAATATAAGCTCTTCGATCTTATTTAATCTCCTACAGGTATCTATATTATTGTTCTTCGAACTAAACTACTGTAGAATTATTATGTGGAATGTATATGAGGTGATCAATTTAACGCGAAACAGAAGTCACCGATAACTCTTTATTTATAAAACTGTTTTTAAAAATATTTTTATTTCATAATAGTTTGAAGTAATTTTTTTTTAACAATATTTTTGAAAGAAACCTTGTATGTGGATAAGGCCTGCAATCAAGCTTTTTTTTATGATTAATGTGAACTACTAACATTTATAAAAAATATTTATCTTATACTTATAATGCCTTTAAAACATTTGGTTAGATAATAATCAGTAAATAATATTGAAACAACAATACCTATGTTATTTAGAATTTTTCAAAAAAAAAAACGAATTTAATCTTGATTGATCTGTCAACGATAAAAATAAAATTTAAACAAATTGGTATTTAAAGAATGAAATAATTATATGTCACCTATTTAATATTCCATTTAATAATCTGAAAAGATTTCAGGAAAAAAATAATCGATGATAATAATACTCCCAATTCCACTTTTCATTGTTTATATTGTTTGTTGTTGAACTGATTCATATTTTTTCCGATTTTAATTATTGGGTGCACCTTTACTTTTAAAAGAACTAAGTCAGTCTTGTTTAGGAACAACAACGACGATAAACTTTACGTTTTATGACGCAATTACTTTTTACGGTCTTATATAATTTTATTCTAGATCAGATAAAACGGATTTAAGGGGAACTATAAATGTACACGACAGTTGAAACTTTATGGTATCTCACAATATCTGATATCGTAAGATTATTAAAACTTTTATAAATTATTGTTTCCGAGCTTTGGTGTGTAATTATAGCCTAATCGACACTACATAAAAAAAAGTTCTAATAGTTCACAAGTCATAGTTTTTTATTTTTTAATTTAATTCATAGATTGCTATTGTCACTATTGTCAGAATTGGTCGTAAGCCTGACCATGTTATATAATATATTAAGTTCATATCTCTAACCATAAATGTGACCACTTATTGCTTGTCTAACGACTCAGGGACTCGCTATAAATGACTAGTAACGTTTATTTAAGTGTGAGGATAAACGTGTTAGTAGTGAAATTAAAATAATTTGATGGGACTCAAATAACTAACTCACATAACTGCCAATGTCATCACAACACAATGTTATACTTATACATTTTGTAGGGCACGATAAAATATTCTACCACACGATGTTAATTTATAATATTATGTGACCAAAATATCACAAATACCAAATATAATTGTACAGGTGATCTGATTTACATTTTTTTAATTACTTACTTCATTATGACAAATGTAATTATTATTACTATTTTTTATCCAAACAAATTTGATTAAAAACATATTACAGATTAGTTATTAATTTATAGTTTTGGTAAGTATATTTGTACATTTCAAATATATTAATATTTTTTTTTCTATCATAAAATAAAACTTGTAATAAATGGATATTTTTTTCCTAGATACTCACTTATCGACAAACAAGACTTTTTTGATTGTACTTTAAATTACTAATTTTTTGTAAGCTATAATAAAATAGAAATAATAATTTTAAAAATAAACATACAATTAAGCATGACTCACGGAGCATACATAATAAAATAGAAATTTAGGCTAAAAATATAAACGTTATTAAATGATAAGTAACATGTTATAACATAATTTCTAGGTGAAACACCTACATATAGATCACGGAACATTTTATTTCTCTCAAATGTATCGTTCAGACATATTGTGTGTTCTTTTTTTTTACGTCAAGATAAATATTTTTAAAAATTCTATTGAGTGTAGCTATGTTACATTTTCAAGAATGTGATACATTCAGTTTTCACTGTACCTACTAAAAGTAAATGCGTAGATCCTAATAAGATAAAATTAAACTCTAAAAAGTAAAAATAGTGGTATAAGTCTTTTATTATTTAGCAGAATGATCAAATCCACTTTGATTAACCCAACGAACTGGATAATGTTGCTTTCGAAACGTCTTTTATTTTCAAAATGTATTTTAAACAACTTTAACTTTTTTTGTTATGTCCTATGCTGCGAAAACAAATATATTTTTCGAAAAATTTGTTTGGGTACTTTGTGTGACTCCCGTTTTCCTCGAAAATCCACCATAAAACAGAAAACACCGTTCTGTTATGTGCGTGTTTTAACACTGACAATATCCAGAAAACAATAACGACCTCATTATGCAAATATTATTTGGTTTTTTTTTTTTTTTTTCATAAACAAAAATTGTTCAGTAAAAATATATGACAGCCGTGCATATAACACGTGAAAAGGTCGGATAATAATATAATACTGTAAAAATACTAAACATTTTTCACGTTTTATGTGCAAAATACCTATTGCGCGGGCATATCACCCACACCGCGCCTGTGTTGAGCGTGTGTGGGTGGGGGATACCTGCACAGCGCGCTGCTGTTTGTCGTGCGCGTAGTCGACGACGATAATGATAGAACGTCGAAACGCGGGCACACGTTAGTCCCTTTTCAATCGCATCCGAAAATTGGCTCGCGCGGCGGTTTTTAATAGTCGCCGCGGGGAAACTCGCCGGGAAAAGCCCCGCACACACACACGCGCGCACGTCTTGCATAGGTACATATCGCACACACGTTGCCGCGCCCGCGTAGTTTTCGCATCTGGGAAATTCCGATCGATCGCCGCCCGACTTGGCCACCGCCGCCGCCTGGGCCACCGATACAAAAACTCAAGAGCAGCCCAAACTCGAGTGTATGACGGCTACAGCGTGGCGGTGCCGGATCCAGGACGTATGGGGCGCCCATGGGCCTGGAAAACACCGCGAGTGCCATTTTACACGAAAAACGCGAATGTCTTTGTATATTCTTGTCGAAGTCGCCGTGTTTGCATTGCGTGTGCAGTTAACCATTAAACGCGAACATTTCACAGGCTTATCGGCATTGTGGTAAATAATAGGGAGCCCTTAAATGATCTAAACGTAAGCGTACGAAAAATAAAGTTATTATCGATTTTATTTTTTTTTTTTTTTTTTTATCGTTTACTGAGACTTAACAAAATAAATAACAAACAAGACGGGCGTGTTAAAATATTTATAAACGTTATTTTTTTCTAACCTATGAAGCTAAATTGTTGATTATAATATCATCATAATTGGTTAAACGTGTGATTTTATACTTTTTTTATATTTTTATCGACGGTTTTTGTGTTAAGTATTAAGTATGTACCTGCTAATAATACTTAGTAGATGTATCCCGTGTACGTACAACTAAATTAACTACTGGACTTTAGATATATAACAAATGTATAACTATATTATTTTCGATTTCAAAAATGTGGAATTTTTTTAAACCACATTATCAGCTTATTTATCTTTTGAAAAAAATTTTGAGTTGCTTATTTATAAAATTGCAAACGACCTCTATAACCTTAATTGCCTCCACTTTCATCATAAATGTGGTATTGACGACGTGTTTGGGTTTACGAATAAATAACATTATTACTATTATAATTGTTTTAATATGACAGTATTTGTATTTTGTAAACCCATTATTATTATACTTAAATTAATAGAGTTTATCGTTTTGCGTCTCAACGGGCACTCAAATTGTCTCCAATTCGTAATAGTATGATATCAAAAAAAAAATATGAATCAACTTTTCAAAGCAACATCAGTAAAAAAAAAGGTTTAAATATGTGATTGTTTATAAGGTAAACAAATAAATAATAACGAATCACCTGTACATAATATCGTACATCACTTTATTAACTATATATCATTAGAAAAATCGATATAATTATCGATAATCGAATAATACAATACAATATACAAATTATACTTTAAATTGTTTATCAGAATATTATATTATCAATTTAAGACGTAATTCGAGTAAACTACCTATATTAGACTTTGTATGAAATTCGTGTGCATAAAACTAAACACCTCCACAACAAATAAATCATCCTATAACATTATTTTGAACTTTAAAAAGAACTAGTTTTATTTATAGCATATTGTTACACAGTTAGACCAGAAGTTTGTCAATAATTTGACAAAACATTTTCATCTTTTTCACAATTTTTAGGAATCAAATGTTTAGTGAATGATTGAGTTATAGCCTATCATTTTTGACGTTTTCATTCTAGAATCGCCATTACTGATAATACAGCTGCAGTCGTATAAGGCGGTGAATTTCTTACTATCATCATTAGTGTCAAATCTAAGTTTCGGAAAACCGGGATGCAACTATACTAATATCGGAGGCACCTTAAATGCTATTTATAAGTCATCCGATGAATCGATTAAATTAATTTTTTTTTTTTTTTTTGGTATTTGATAAAAGTGAAGTCGGATTTTTATAAAAGAAAATATTCAGTCTAGATTGGTACTTCATGGTTCGTGTGTTTCTGTAAATCAAATGACACGGATAAATCTGGATAAAACTGAGTCCAAAATAACTTTAAAATAAACGAGTGTTGTACGTTTCTTAAAATATTTTTCTTGATCATTATTCAATACCCTTAATAATTTATCACTTTACAAAGTTAGAAAATCTAAGTCACCAATCTCCTGGAGCCCCTAAACCAAACTCAACCTTGTGACCCTGGTGCGTCGCATCCTCTGTAGTCTTTACCCCCACTAAATCCTGTACTGATCTTCATATTGGCATAACATATTTAGAAATGAACAATCTTCAGTGATAATATTCAAGTGCATTGAAAGTTTTTGAATATTGTGATCTAATTTTTTGGTGATATCGTAAAGTTGTTTTCACGCCACAAGTGTAATCACAGTCGATTGTCACCTCACAGTCGCGGTCACGTAAAAAACGAATTGTTTACAAAATAATATATTTTTAGGTCTTTCAATAAATTATTACCTATTATATTATTTTATAAACGCTCTGCGTGCAACAACATAATTTCGCGTAGGTTGTACAACAGCTGCAAAATAATAATATTATCGATTTGGGTGTCAAACATCATACTTAATAATATTATTTGTTATATTACTGCGATTTATTATTATTATTATTTCTTTTTTTTATGCAAATTTTCTTTTGAATTTCAAAGTCTACCGTGATGGACTTGTACTATATGTACCTATATAACATAATATTCGACTGTTTGGGCGTTTGCACCTGTCACGTAGTTAGTAGGATTCAGGTCCTTAAAATCGAGTAAAAAAATACATATTATAACTGGATTCCAATTGTACGACACGCAAACCAACATAATCATAAAAAAAACGTTATAGGATGTATACACTTAGTAAGTACATCGTATAGAACGTATGGAAAATCCAAATTCGTAATAATAAATAATATCATAACATTATTATTACTACGAATCCCCTAGTAGTTTTTAAAAAGCTTATTAGGTAATAAAACGACGGAGTGAACTATAGGCACCTAACTGAAGTAATAGTGGGTAGTATAAAGTAATTTTTTGAAAAAAGCTTTTTCCACTGAATTGTATTATGATTAATTTTCCATAGTATTAATAATTAATAAAAATTAATTAATTATTAATAAAACAATTATTGTTTTCATTATTTTTATCATCAAAAATAGTATTAATCGCAAAAACTATTTTTATTTCTTGATATGTATAAAAAACACATATTTTGGTATTAAAACTACATTATTGTACATGTATCTATTATAAGCTGTATCAAAAATATTGGTTTTTATAAGCGATTCTAAAGTAATCATTTGACTGGAAAGGATTAAAACGACTGTAAATAACTCTAAAACGAAGTTGTACAATTATTTTCATATTATAATATGTAAACTATATAATATTATAATATTAGAATTAAACGTTTCTACCACGTTATGTAACATCTTCAAAGTTTCTATGTGAAAATGTCACGTACAATGATATATAATATGAATAATTCGTACTTGTTATTTATTCATATTCCACAAAAAATATATATATTCACCTATTTATATTGGAATGAATATCCTAAATGCTATTCATAATAATATATCTACACATATACGAATATATTTGAATATACTTTTCAAATATTATATTCAGAATATTTATTCAAATAAGTACTCAAAAAATTATTTAAAATTATTCAAAGAAAAATATAAAATAAATTTCAAATGACCAATTACTATATTTTAGGAATGTAATTGAACTTAAAAGTAAACCGCGTTTTATATAATATATTGTAGATCCTTTTAAGTAGGTTAGGTTAGTCCTATACTTAACCACAAATTTATATATATTATTACTACTTATCTACTTTTTCCTACTGTTCACAATCTTGATTTATGCATACAAAGTATACAATATATAATATTTCATATTTCGCCTTAAAATAAAATAAAATATCTGAAAATTTAATTTCCAAATACGTATTTGAATAATGTTCTAGAAAATGTACTCAAAGAAAATAGTGTTCACATATTATTATTACAACAAAAAATATTTACACAAATTTGAATATATTATTTATTGGAATACTTAACAATAGTCACGCCTATGGATGACGTAAATGTATAATAAAATATTATCAGAAACGAGCTTACATAAATAATAATTTTGACATGCTCGTTCGACATCGCTTTTTGTTGATGTAAATGTTTTTTTTTATGATGATTATCCTACACCCGTTCACAACTACACCGTTATTATTCTGTGAACATTGTACCTAAATAATATTATATTCTTGTCACCTGAATTAAAAAAAATATTGACCTTAGAGTATCAGCAAGTCAACAATTTTAATTCCTTATATTCTACTGTGTTTAAAGCTGTAATAATTTTCAAAAACCATATTTTAAAAATATTCTACAGCAAGTTACACACCCATAAAAATTTATTATTTTAGTATAATATTAATAAGGAAACAAACGGTATGCAAAATCGTCTAGACTTAACGCAATTGCAGTAACCCTGGATCAGTTAAAACGGGACTGTTTATTTAATCAGCATTGTGTCTGTTTGCCTATAAAATTCTAATTGGATGATTTTTTTTAACATTATACAACTACACTATATACGAGTAGGAGTAAATACGTTTTTAATCGTTTTATATTTTATTTTATTATGTTATGACATCGAAATACATCATGGTTCAAACTGTTTTAGTCAATAAAATTAGTAGAACAATAATATTATATTCTATTATTTTAAATTAATTTATGGCTTAGTTGACAGATAATTGTGATAAACAAATAACTATATATAGATTATCAAGTTTAAATGTATGAGTGTTATATAATTTAATTTTTGTATTGTTATGTTACTATTTATTTTATTTTTCGTTAACAACAAATTAAAAAAAAAAAAAAAAACAACACTTAAACAATAAATAAAGTGTTTTCTAAATTGAAAATTGAAAATTAAGAACTCTCTAAGTATGAAAGAATAACTATTCAAAAATTAAGAAACATCAGGGTAATAGTTTTTTTTTCCGGTTAGCAAGGACAAACCAAAAACCGCTTAGATACTACATTAATAGTAAATAGTATATAACAGACATGATATTAGATATTGCATACTATTAAAATACTATACATCACTACAGATATGTATATATATATATATATATATATATATACATTTAATATTGACTATAAAATATAACTGCCAAAGTCACAAATGTGCTTGGTAAAGTTCCCAAACTAAGTCATAAATGCATAAATATGTTAAAATGTTAATTATTTAAATATTTGTATTAAAAATAGAATATATTATAAAAAAACAACAAGTACTATATTATACATTTATGGTTGATCAATGGGATTTTTTCTATTTTATTTAGCCTCCGCTCAATTTGTAAAAAAAATATTTATTTACTAAAATTCCGGTTCTGAAGAGCTCTCATAGATAAGTAGTATACGAAGTGGGTGTTGAAAAGTGTTTGAGATATTGTGTGAATGTATTCACATTTGTATCAAAATACTTAGGTACTTATACTTGGTAATATGCTTAAATTGATTTTCGTGCAATTATAATCAAACGTTTACTCAAGTTTTATAGATTATTTACCTATATGAAACACATTTCAAAAGTACTTTTTAACAAGTATGTTCATAATACATTTTTTTTTCAGTTTATCATGACAAAATAATTTATTCTCAATAATATTGTGATTTAGTTATCTATTGGTAAAAATAAAAATGGCTATCGATTTTAATACGTATAAAAATATTTTTTCGATGAACCTAACTACAGTACGTGGCATTTCATATTTGTTGGACTTAATCCACTATCAATTTCAAACACAGATGTTTTTACCTGATCCTCAATTATAAATGCATAATAATATTTATTAAAAATTTATCGGAAATTGTTAAACGAGTATACAACGTCAACGAGGGGATATCGCATCTGCCCTTGCAAAACACCGTGGCCTGCAAATATTGTGCCGAGTATAATACGTATATAATGCTATTATTATTATTATTATTATAAGTTTTAAGTGTATACAAACATTCAAACGAATTGGAGACCACGCGTAATTTTCGGATCCAATAAATACGTTATACTAATAATAATATACAATAATATTGTGTACCGTGAGCAAATACCAATGCCCACACACACACATGGACACAGCTGGGGTCAAACCTTGGTCTGTGCTACGTCGAATATATTATTATTTACATTATACGGTGCAGTATCGTTCGCGTTATATGTTTATAGATTTCTCGAGTGTAACAAAACTATACACAACGGTCAGAGACGAAACCGCCATTTGTATTTACAATATTTTAATTATATATGCCAATTTTAATACGTGATTCCAATAGTACAAATTCTAAACCGTAATAATTATTGTCCTTATTGTGCGCCCGTGCACACGAACGAATAATAATTTGTTCGAAAAGTCTTATTCTCGCCTGGCCGCGTATGGATATAATCGCTTCTCCGGACCGCTATATATTTCAAACAGAATAAATTTGGAGCAAAGGATAAGTTGAGGGAAAACACATTTGGAACCTCGTGAAGTTGGATGATAGTAATTCAACATCCAACCCTAACGAGTCACGTGCCGGATTTGTTTTACCAAAACAGCAATGGTCAACACTATATACCGTTTCTTTCTCGGGACATAGATGATGTGGACATCGAATGTATTTAAATGAAAAATTATAGACAACTCTTCGACTATAATTTCATTAACGAATATCATATAAATTCTAAACGAGTGTCCAAAGAGTTTTGTGGTGGAGTATATAAGTCAAATTAAATTTACAAAAGAAGCTCTTGATTGGTTAATGCAATTATAAATATTTATAACTTATATTGTGCAAACATCAATATTTTATTTTATTTGAATGTTCAGCCATATTACTGTTATCTTTTGTGATTTATATATCAATATAAAATACTATGAAATAATATTAATCAGGGATAGCCTGATATAGCTTGAAAGTATATGTATCTCCATCAGAGCTTGTCCTTCCGATTTTATCTGAACGCTTCAAAAAAAAAAAAAAAAATGGCAATATTTGGCAAATTAGTAGTAAAAATAATTACGGATTTTCTAGATGTGTTTGCCATGTCTTAAAACTGTCATACTCATATGGAAAACTTATCATGTCTATTGTGATTATTTAAAATTTACTTTTCCAAAACAAATAAATTCAAACACCTTCTACGACATTTACGACAACTATTTCGTTTGCGTGTGTCAGTAGTTGCTTAAACTTTAAATCACAATATTAAAATTATTAATCAAATTTGTCACTTATTAATCAGATCACTTTTCAATATTTATTTTACACACTTTTTTTTCCTTCTGGTCAATTTTTGCAAAAAATAACTTTCCGTAATAATTATCATCTCGATACATTTCATCTACTAACTTGTAATAGTATAGACTTTATAATCAATCACAATTATAATTGTTTTATTTTTGGTTAATTTTAATTGTACATTATGATATATCATTATTAATGCCATTATTAATGCCTAGGAAAACTATTCATTTTGGTGATCGTTGAATAATATTATAATTATGTAAATCTATTTGAAATAGGTAACAACAACAGTAATGCAACTGACATTGTGCATCACAGGGAGGAAATAATACAGCAATACAGATTTTCGGGATCTTATTTGTTTGTAATAATATGTGTGTAATATACTTAAAACACGTGCAAAAAGTTTCGATAAAATCATATAATTTATTAAATCATACCACCGCACGTCTTGATGGTCGGTACCATAAACCTATCGCGGCCCGAGTTCGATACTACGATGACGACTACCAGGGTAATTAATTTATTAATAATTAATTCAAACGTTACACGGTGCGACAGTGCAACTCTGTTGTCCTCGACGTTGTCTACACCGACGTTCATTTTATTATTTTATATGTCTTCACATTATTAACTATAATAATAACTTAGTGTAAGGAATGTATAATGTCGTACACAATCGATAATATAATAGGTAGGTATTAGATACACAGTATATGTTGTAGTATTCCTACCTACATAATATATCATTGTTATAATTAGTAACGGGTTCTTGTGTACTGTGTATTTTACCGTAATAACTCTAAAAAAGATAACTTCGTCGACTCTTTGTTTTGGAAAGCAGCAAAACCCATAAAATAATTAATCAAGGAAATAATATATTTTATATTCCATTTGATAATTATAATCTATTATTGATAGCACTGGCTAATATTAAAGTTGTGGATAGTATTAAAACAGTATATCTGATTTAGCTCGATATACTTTTTTGTTATTGGCACTTTAAATAAGTAATTTCGATACTTAACCTCAAAACATGATCAACGATTATATACCATACTACCTATTAGATAATATTCTAACTCCATATATATATATATATTTAATAAATCCAATCTAACTCTATGCTACTGGTTCGAATTTGAAAAATTGTGTGTACGCTTAAATTTTAAACCTGGTATTAAATTTCGTACGATTTAAGACATCAGATTGCATGAAAAACTATAGGCATTATATCATCAAAAATTATTTTATACGATTAGGTCAGGATATCCGGTGTTTAAACATAGCGTCTGAACACTGGCTACTTAATAACTTAGTTACTATAGACGTGTGAGTACCTACCGAAGTTTTCTAAATATATTTTTAGCCAATAATAATATTATTATAATTTATAACTAAAGAATTTCCAGTGAAAAACTAATTTGAAGGTCATCAGACTTGGCTGACACTTGGTGCTATCTCTGAGTTGAGACACGTTGTACATCAAACACATATCGATCGAAATACATATAATATATAATATATTATATACAAGTACACCTATATAATATATATATATATATATATATGTGCGGGCGGTTTAAAGCTTATCGTAAATGTAATCGAATAGTCACTGCGAGGCACGTTATTGAACTAATAACTATATTATTGCTTATAAAACAATCAAAAAATTCAATTATTTTAACAGTATAAATTTAAAATTATTACGTTTTATGACACGTACAATATTATATTGTATTCGATAGGTTTTAGCATATATTAATTAAACGTTGTTCATAATTATAGTACAACATGTTGTGTTATTTCGAATAACTTTTAATATAGAGAGGGGAAAAAGCAATAAAAAATCGTCTATTTTGAATTTCGCTGAAGGCCTCTGCCCACAACGATATCCATTCGTATAACGTAGAAAAGGTACTCAGATGACAATCAAATCTCTGTAACTTGGAGCTTGTGGAATTGGACACGTGGAACAAGATGAAACGTAGAAGTCGGCCCACCGACGTGTGAAACTATCGTTTGCCGTTTGCACTAGAAATCTGATTATATACATTATTGTAATAATATCGTCACTACGACTGCTGTTGTCTGTCTGTTGCCCTCGGAGTTTCGGTAATTTAAACCTAATCCCTCTTTGTCTCGATAATGGTGAATGGAATACAGCAGTAATTTTCGGATGTCATTCGAGATGCTTCATTAGGTTCGACACCATTGCGAATTATTCGAATAGAAAATCATATGCAAAGGACATCCTAGACAAATCCTGGTTATTCAGATCAATATACGGACTTTGTTTGGGCTCACAATATATATAGTTTTCGCCATTATTTGACCCGAAACTTTGGAGAAAAACGTAATTTGTACCACGCTACCGCCGTATAGCTAAAATGTAAATTCTAAAATGCACCATGTGTATTGTGTACTTCGCACCACACCGCTGTATAATTTTAATTATTACAAACAACGCGTGGTTTAATTAAGAAGACTTTAAACACCCAGATTTTAAGCGTAAAAACATACCTATACAGAGTACGGTGTAGATTAGGGACAACGACCACGAGTACCTACTTAGTTAAAACACAAATTTAATGTAAATAATATTTTAGAGATAGTGACATATTCATTTTTTGAAGTAATAGCAGTGCATAATAAATAAAGTTAATGTTTTATAAGTTAATTTATAAATCTAACACTAAATATTATGTATTAAAAATTTAAAAAATGGATCGTTATTGATTCCAAAATTGATTTAGATAATAATATAGTAATTGACGACTTATCTATAACATTATAGTAGGGTTATAAATTATAAAAAAAACATTTAATTACAAATTAAAATATATAATACCAACCTATACATAACTATAACAAATCACGAAAGACATTTTATTTATGTTGCGAAAAGGCTACAATTTATTATCTAGTACATAAATTACCATCATGCAGCTATATAACTACATTTTCACAATGGAAACAAACAATTTGTTTTCAAAGTTCTAAACCACTTTAACATAACCACCAATTATTGCAGTTACACCAAATAGCAGCATTTCTAGATCAACTAAGCACTTGTATATATGTGTGTGTGTGTGTGTGTGTGTGTGTGTGTGTGTGTGTGTGTGTGTGTGTGTGTGTGTGTGTGTGTGTGTGTGTGTGTGTGTGTGTATGTGTATTATACAGTGATAAATCGTGTTTGTGAACTTTTTTGAATTTATATTTCAGATTTAGAAAATCATTACTCAATTATGAAAATTTACCACAATACAATTAACAATCTATAATATATTTTGGTGTACTTAAACTTAAAATTTAAAAACACCGTAATTGTTTTTATTGTTTATACTTAACTTTATTTTATGGAATCTATTTATATATGTAATATTGCTGTGATTTTAAGTAAAAATAATACTTTACAATTAAAATTTAAGTATTTAAATACTAACTCAAAGTTACTTACAACTTGTAATAATTACTACCACGTTAGTTCTATTGCTGGTTGATGATCGATATAGTTATCTACGTGATCACGAAATAAAATAGAAAAACTTTTATTGATTATGATTTATGAATGAGTTGTGAAGGCTACAGTTATAGACAAGAACCCACATTTTTACCAAAAAACAGTTCATCTCTTTTTTTGAAAATTGTATATCGCATTTATAGTTACTCTGACTTTGATATCGTTTATATATTTTAACAATTAGAGTGGAAATAAAACAAAATACAGTGGAAAAATTACAATATAAATTGAAATGTTGTTTTATAAATAATTTGATTTTAAAAACCCAATTATTACATTGCTTTAGTATTTTGTTTTTGGATATGGGATATTTTGAGGTTGAGTCAGTCCTGATAAAATCTTTGGCATTTAGTTAGGATGTGTTTTGATGTTAGACTGATGCCGTATCCATGTTTCACACATTAACCCATAAAGTAGGGATTCCAACCACTATGCCGTAAAATTCTTTGGATGTACCGTGTAATTTTAAACTTATTATAATATTTATATACTCAAATGTATATATATATATATATATATATATATATAATATGTTCCTGTTTACTACTTATCAAAACTTTTGATTATTATTTATGTTTTGTGGAATTTTTCAAATATATGTCCTTTTGTTTCCCTTATAATTCCCTTATAAACCATTGTGATTAAGCATCTTTATAAATGCAATTTAAATTTGATTAGTTCTAGCTTTACCGAATTTATAATGAATGAAAATTGCCTTATCATTTGGTTAAATGTTGTGTATTATGTTCTTCACTGTATTTGTGGAATCGTTGTAACTAAAGACAACGTAAATTAAATTGAAATGTAATTTCTTAATATTTAATTGTTTGGCTTCAAAACACTAGTCATGCCTTCTTATACAAAAAATGAGCACTTATTTGATAATTTGTACGTTATATTTTTATTTGGAATATTATAGTGAGCCTAACAATGTATCTGTTTTAGACTCGCCAGTGCATACTTATTAATCCTTTTTTTAGTATTATAATACAACACAGCTGATTTCTTTTAAATAGTTTGGGTTTTGTGTGGTGTTTTGTAAGAAAGTTAAGTTAAGTATTTATTTCGTAAGTTTTCCTCTAGGGTGGTTTGTGTCTCATTGTATTTTGGAGGAAAATTATCGACGTAACAATTTCATAGTTTATTTGAACAAAATTGTTGTTAATTTATTTTGTTAATCTGACTTTATTTTTAAATGACATTTCTGACCTTTTCAGTTGAGTAACTGATTTTCTAGTTATGTTATGAATAATTTTTAGAGTTGCTACAAAAAGCGCCCATTGATAATCTTAGTTAATCTTATTTAAGCTGCTAATTATCTTAAACATGGATTGAGATGCTATTATATTCAAAAATACACCATAATTTAATTTTTATTTGATCATTTTTATAAGAGTTTTTGATTCAACTCCATATAACGTGTGTCATTGTATTTTTATTATTTATAATAAACTAACTGTAAGTATTTGAAATATGGTACCTACCAAGTAAGTCGTCTATTAAATATAGATCCTAACATTTTAACTGAATTTTAGTTAGCTATTTCTATTTTGTCAAATTTGAATTTTAGATCCCCTACTTTTTTTTGTGTATATTAAACTGATGATTTAGAGAAGCTAAAACCGTTATTTTTTGCACAATTATCGAGGTTTTTAAAGATGGTTTGTAGTAAATTTTAATTGGTCTTTATGTTATTTGTCAACAAATATGTTACATATAATGTTTTTTTTTTCATTTTCCGTATTTAAGACAATACTAAGATAATTTGTAATGCAGTATTGTGCACTGTGCTGTGTTTGATGAAATGTATCCGTATTATTTATATAATTGAAACTGGTTTTGCCAATCGGTAGAATGTTATCGGCGTTTTCAGTAATAGTGGAGATGGCAATTGACAATAGGAAAGTAATTTATCTTATCGCTGTGTGATGTGTGAATACTTCGTCGGTTATTAGTATTTATGTATTTTAGGTTTATCATATTTGGGATTTTCTATTTGATTTTCATATTTGCAGTGTGAGATGATATTTTAATATTTGTTTTTGGTTTTGAATGTGTTTTTTCAGTATATTAGTGTTAGATAGTTGACATGTTTTGGCATTCTGGTTTATCCCGTAATAATTGTCATCAATCAAATAATGATTATAATTATATTCGACGGTTCACTACAACAAGACTACTATCGGAAACTTATAGATAATGTGCGATAATCACACACGTTGACCGATCGGTGGTCAATCAAACACTTCATATATTTGCATGCAAAATTATTAAAGTTTAACCATAACAAATTAAAGGATTTTAAAATAAAACAACTTTTATTTTGTTAATGATATTGATTTAGTAAAAACAACATTAGCGCAATAATAAAAATTTCATCTTGGCAAAATTACTGGAACTCAATTCCATTGTCTAACACACTTAAAAATATTAAAAAGACAATTAAAAAATGGAACACCCCCACAAATTTCAACCGACGCCAAGATACTGCAATCACCCGCACCAGAATTGGGCACTCTTCTCCCACTCACTCATACCTAATCTGTAAAGATCCTCAACCAATATGTGAATCCTGCCATACCGCATTAACCATCAAGCACATAGTGGAGAAGTGCTCACAATATTCCCAAACTCTCATCGATCTCAACATGCCATCTTCCATAGCAGAAGCGCTCGGCGAAAGTCAATCACCTAAAATATTAATTTTTTTAAGTATCACAAATATTCTTAAAAAAACTGTAACTCATTAATCATGTATATTGTATATATTATGTAACAACTATTATTAAGAAAAACACTATATAAAAATTCAATGTCAGGTTAATAACCTAAGTTGTTGAAGCCTTTTCTCTTAAATAAAAAAAAAATCTCATATTTATATGTCAACAATTTTGCATTTCGACTAGGATTATTTCGATTCTTGTCAAAGTGGAAACAGTGTTTAACAAACATTTGTGAACGTGTTCCTAATATTATTAGAAATAACCAGGTTTTTTTTAATGCCGAATTGATCCTTTACATCAAATATTCAAACGTTTTCTCTCGTCTCATGTCGTAATATATAATGCAGTCACGTGATAGCCGAATGATATAAATTAATTAAGACCTGTTGATGTAGATAAACGCTCGTCCAATGAAGTTTTACTATAGCGGATCGACAGACAAAAATTATTTGGTATAACATTTTTCACCCGAATTCCGAATTTCGAATTAACTGCGACTAATGATTATTATTAGCACTGCCTACTACCGCGGTAATACATAAATATATATATATATATGTACTGTACAACTACTAATACCATTTACCGCACACTCGCACATGTATATACCGTACGAAATATATCACAGCTGCGTTCGATACCCCGCAAATCGTTCGGGACGTAAAAGGTCTTTAATTTATTTTTTCGTGTTCTCTCCCGCAAAGCTTGAACCGTCAGCCAAGTCGATCCCACGCACCGAGCCACGCAACGGCCACACATTTGGCCGCGAACGCACTTTTTTCCTCCCTCTCGCCGCCACACTTTCCTATGGCGGAGACGGTCGTAACTCATTCTGCTGTCCATCTTTCCTGCCAGCTCTCCCGGAGCCGTTCTTCGTCGTTTGACAATAATAATAATAATAATAATAAAAAAAAATAAAATCCATACGAATCCCTCGTCGCAGTGTTTTTTATATATATATTGTGTGTGTGTGTGTGCGCGCGTGTGTGAGAGAGAAAGATTTCAAAGCATTTACCATCAATCGCCGGTGACTCGAGATCGTTCTTGCGATTTGAGCGAAATTCGCATTGTCTCAGGTGAATACCGCCGCCAAATAATTTATAACGCTCACGGTTTATTTATTTCCGTAAAAACTATTCGATTTCGGAACGGCGCGTTTCCATCTCATACGCCGTGCGGATGATATGTGTGTGTATAATATAAAACGCGTTACATCATACCCAGATAAAACCAATAACCATCATTTCGCGCCGGGACATTAATTACAGACTGCGGTGGAGGAGGAGAGGAAAATCTGAAAGAAAAATCGCAATCAATAAAAGAAGGTAATACACGCGCGACTATCGGCTACCATCTGCAGTCATCGTATTGGTCTGTCGTTTCGCCGGGAAATATAATAATAATATGTGCTAAACCGTACATCGCACACACTAACCGCGGTACAAAACAGTATAGGTATCTACGAATTAACCCGTCGATCGAAAACATGTATTGTATATAGTATACCTTTACTATAATATAGGTATATAACGTTTTGAATTTGCGTTAATAATGATAAATTACCTTATACCGAATTACACGATGCGCGTGTATTATATTGTACGCAATACCTATATGCTGTACTACGCTGTGATGATGGTTCAAATTGTTTAAAACTAAAATAATCGTGCAGGTTAGGGTAGGTACGTCGAAAAATGTATTTCAATTAAATGAACGAAAACGAGTTTTTCGATGTCGCGCGAAAGCCAAACGAATCGATTTGTAGGGATCGTACCGTCGTGAAAATATGAAATAAAATTACGTAGGGTAGATAAACTCGTACATTTTATTTTATCTTATCTGGGAATCTATTTTTATTTTAGTCTCGACACCTTTTCACTTATACATTATTAAATTACCTACAAACACATATTTTCTACAGTAAAATCATACAATTTGATAAAAATAAAACAATGGAAATCAAAGTAGTATTCTACCATCGCATTGATCAGTAGAATGCAACTATCAGGTTATTTATTGATTACTGTTTCAAAAAATGTGTGTTTCTATACAACATATAACAAATCCTAATTTTACGTTAAACTAAGCTCTGAGTTCTGGATTATAAATTGTATCAAATAAACCAATTGTTTTTTTTTTTTTAAGATTAACTATGCAGAATTTATAAGTTACAGTAGGTTATATTATATAAATTATGATTGTTTATTATGATTTGTTTTGCTTCAAAATCGAAACCATATTTATTATAATTAAATTTGATCGATAACCATAATATTACACTTCAATGATTAAAAAGGTAAAGTTAGAACTCATTAGAAATTTAAAACAATTACAAAACACAAAATAAATGCAATTAAATAAGTAGTGAAAACTTATTTAGTACAGTTATTAAGAGATACAAAATTAAATTTATGGAAATAATGTTAGAAATGTGTAAAATATGAGGTTAACCTGTTAACCGTTAATGTAAGATTTATATGAAGAACAGAGAAAAGCTGTACCTATTGTAAATGCTAATATTTTCTAAGATTCTGAGAATATATTATTAACAACAAACTCAAATCAAAAATTAAAAATACAACAATATTGTAAGTACAGCAAAGGTGTCAGAATTATTAGAGAATTACATACCTTATTTTTGGATAAATTCAATAATAAATTTGTTTTGTAGATACTTCCATGAAGTAAAAAACTCATTTTTTAGTGTGTCCGTTAATTAAAAAATGCAAGTGCTAAACCGTTATACACATATTAATAATTGTTATACCAAGTTTTTTTTTTAATATTTAAGGCTTCGTGAGCAGCCCGATATCGATACATTTAGTAAACAAACATAGCATGTGAACAATAAACACACGCGTTTTTAATTAAAATATATCAATTCCTTTTTTATTTAAATAACAAGCAATAGTTTGGTCTTTTAATTATTTTTAAATTTAAATCAGTAGTTGCCTTAAACAATTATTAAGTTTGACTATTATAAATTATAAGTATATTATATAAAAAAAATATTAACTGCTCAAATTTTAATTATTCATTATTAAGAAGAAAAAAAGTCCAACTTTTATATCGACTATGACACACTAAACCACTTGACACGCCACTGCAGGTTAGCTCTAACAGTCATAACAGTACTAAAAAATAAATGTAAAGTAACCTTTTCATGGCATAATATTTTGTTGAAACTAACAGATAACAATAAAAAAAAACATTATATCTTATGTTAACTACTATACTTAAAATCAAGTTAAACCGTATAAAATAACTATAACGATATTGTTACTTCCGTTACAAAATTACCAGTGTTTTTTTTTTTTTTTTTGTAGGAAGGTGGTTACTGGTTTATTATTGTTTTATATTTTAACTCTTGAAAACTCAGTTATATATTTTATTGCGACCTCAAGTATGCATAAATTCAAGCATATAGTTAATCTTGAATGCAGTTTTGTACCCATACTCATTTTTTTCAAAATGTCTGTCTTTAGACACTAAATCTGACAGTGTTTGAAAAAATGTCACTTTTTATAACATAAAACGTTGTACAAAATTAAAATTAAACAGTTTGATTTTTTTTTAAAATCGTGATATCTTGAAAAAAAGTGTCAGCTTTATAAAATAAACTCATACATTTATAATACAATAATTAATATTATAAATGAAATAGATAGGTAATTCTAATATTAAGACTAAGCTGAATACAAAATAACATCTATTAAACATTACACAAATAATAAACGCTCCTGAAATCTATTCGAAGATTATACACTAGTATGCGAACATATCTTATGGACGATACAATTGAAAAACACCAAAAATAAAAGTGAAGCTATTTTTTTCAACCATTTTCTAACAAGCTAACCAATAACGACAAGAACAGCTCAATGTTTCATCGTTGAAACATGAGTCACGTACATATCCTCTAAGCTGTCTCACGCTATCACTTTTTATTGTGTGAACGAGTGTTTTTTGTGCGTCCTTATATCAAATAATAAATGTGAAATTCGAATATCGGTTATTTTCGTAGGATATACTATTCTGTACTTCTGTAATTAAATAATATGTTGCTTTGATTCACTGTCAAACCAGTTTGATCCACACTTATAAGTATTCATTATTATCGTAGTTGATTAAACCATTTAAAATTGTATATTTTTAAATAAGATCGTAGTTACATTCATCGTAGTGCTTTAAGATTAAGTTAAGATACGTCGGCATTATTTCAGTATTTAAAATAATTATTAAAAATAATGTATATCAACTTGTGTTAACTAACCCGTTCGGTATCTACTTTTAAGTAATATTAGTATATAAAAATCAGCTGAATACTTTTGAATTTCAAACAGCTTTTAATTAGTTACGACTTATACGCAGTAGTGTCGAAAGTGGAAATACTCAGAAGTACCTCAAACAAAAGCATAAAAAATTATAAATGTCGGTATTGAATTTCAATCTTTCACTAACGGGTTACTCAGCTGTGTCAAAGAATCCCACAAAGTAAAATTTATAATTAAGCAACTAGTGTCCGAATGTCAGGATTATTATGTTAATTATTGATCCCTAATTGGTTGGGTGGTACTCTTTTCCACCAAAAATGTACCTCATCATTTTCCACCAAATGAGATATCGACCACGTTTTTAAAAAAACAATTTCTATACTATTGAAAGCTGTTTACACACTAAGTTTATTTAAAATACTATAAAATATTGAAAAACCATGTAATATTATACATTTAATAAAATTATTTGTATAGCAATTAAAATAGAACTTTGTATACCGGTAGCAAAGTCGTAAATTTATTGGAAACGTACGTATCAACATACTTTAAAAACTTAATATTTTACATTTAAAAAGACTACCAAATAATATCAAACTACAGAAATAGAATAATTAGATAATAATATAATAAAATAATATACTAAATATTTACCAAAACAAAATTTTGTTTTTTTATTTCCGATAGTATTTTGTAAAAAATATACTCTACAATTATAAAATATTAACTTTTTTAACAACATATTATGTTGTGTAATTAATAGTTATATTTAAAAAAATAATAATATTTAAAACTGCGTATATACTATAATTGTTGAACAAATGTCTAGTATTTATAGGGTTATCCGTTTTTAAATTATAAACAAATCAATTTTGTCAAAAACTAGTTTTGCTTCAAAATTTCAGTTTTTCCCATTTTTTTTTTTTTTTATACCCAATTATTACAAAAATGGCAAGGTATACTTTTGGTAAATAGGTTAGTTACATGATAGTAGTATCGGAAGTACAGATATTAAGATATTAATATTAAATATTATATTATTATTATATTTAATTTTATGTTTTTGTATGATATTCAGAGTATATTCTTAATATCGAAACGGTCTTGAATTTCAATCGGTCCTTATATTTGGAATATAAGTATATATATTGTTAAATTTAAAATTTATTCTCTAATAAAGGATAAAGTTTACCATGTGTTTCAATTAAGACCAATATGTATTTACAATAGATTACGTAGTAACTAATATTAACACGTAAACGATATTCGATCTACCTAGGCTTAATTAAAACACCTTAAAAAGTGTCTTGACATTATATTAATCTACTATAGTATCATATGCGATTACTCGTTAAACCGATACAAATCGAATTACGTTAGGTACTTTGTCTATTAGTGATACTACCGAGCTTGGAACCCAATCCCGTCAATATACTTCAGAAATCACCACAACTTCACAACTACCTAGACAGACAGCACCCATTAAACCGAGTACCGACCCAAGATAAGTACATTAAAGTGTTTTTACATTTAATAATTTACAAGCAGTAGTGGAATAATAATACGCACCGACCATAAAGAAAAGAAACCTTCACCACACGATCTTAATATGACCTCCTAAGCATATGAGGATGTCCATTTCTACTTTTTTGTATCCTATACGGATATATATATTATCGATTAACGTGTGCTGCACACCGGCTGTGACACTCTGCAAGGTATCTTACAAAAGGATAACCACTATTCGTATTGTCCCTACATTTGTTTATGACCCTCATTCTCTCGTCGCGTATTACCCCTCATTTAGCACGGTACCTTTTATATTATCACCTCATTTTCTATGGTTTTATTCTACTAAATTTCAAATGATTAATTATTTTATTTTTACAATTTTGAATGATAAATGTTTAACACCAAATCACGGTCACTTTGAATTGAATTTCAATTTTATAATAAGTGTTTTCTTTAAGACATGCCGGTAAACTCGATATTCATTATAAACGTTTATTTAAAGAAAAAAAAATGAAACATTCGAAATTGTGGTTAGGATGCACAAAAAAGTAACTGATTATTATTACCAAACACTTGGGTGAGTAAGTGTAGTTATACCATTAAGAATACTTTAATGTTTCTAATTCGATAAAAACCAAAATTATGGTTCCAGTCCGTCGACAAAGGTTTTTACATTAATTATACATTAATTACATTTAAATTATATATTTTTGCTAACTCGATTATAAAACAGATTTTAATTCCATAATTAAAATAATTTTAACAAAAAAAAAAAGAGACAAAAAAGCATGTAAACCTGAAGTCGATAATAAAATAATGAAAGCTAAACATTTCTAAAATATGGTAATTTTAATATTTTATATGAAATCGAATTTGATTAGTTTTACATTTTAGGCACCTTCGATACAATATTCTTTGTGTAAAACAAAAATAAAAATAAGATACAAGTCATATTAACATAGAAAGACGAATTATATTAACATTATGATTGTTTTGATGAGGTAATTTCAGTACCATGAACCAAAATTGGATTTTACATTATGCCATGCTATTAGGTTTCAAATTCCAATCGTGGTTAAAATTATTAAAAATTGGTTACGAAAATGTGATATGTGTCCAAACTAAACATTTTGTACCAGGTGGCAGGACGACGTACCTGAAGACGAGTAAAAACAAAATCACTTATGCGTGTTTTTCGCGATCAGCATTTGTAAATTAAATATGTACAATGTAATATGATATTGAAAAATACGTGCTCGACACGATAATGCACGTGAAGGTTATGCATTTAAATGCAAATAAGTGATATAAGACATTTTTTTCGCGAATAAAATGTATATCATACAGCAAAAATTCTAAAAATTAATCATTTATTTCAATTTTTTTTTAACTCTTATGTAAATTTTTATTTTTAGTGCATTTTTAAGATTTTTAAGGTATTTTTTCCACTTCTAATACATCGTGTATATACTTTGTAAGTTTTGCATAGAAATGAATAATTCAAATGTAACCATGTAATTAGGGAAGATAAATATTTTAATTATTATTTTATAGTAAACAAACTAAAAATAAGATAGACATTTTATTAATAATCCACATTGGCAATTTAATATGATAAATATAATAAATATGATAAACATAATAAATATGATAATTATTAATAAATAATTACACACAATATTTTAGTGGAATAATATATTACTTTTTTCAATGCTATATATATATAACAACAAATGTATTAGGACATTTTCAATGCATACCATGTCATTGTTAACGTCATGTGTATATTATTATGTTTAATAATAATATATAAATTAACATTTAAGCTATGTGCAATCATTTAATTAATTAAAATGGAAACGAAAACCCATATTTTTTTAAAATGTTATGTCCTGTATTATATCGATCTTTTTATGGCAATATTGTTCGTATTCTTTATATTGTTAAATTTCGTGATCTAATTGTTACAAATAATAATAGTTATACAAATAAATATTAATTTTCAAAGTTCTAAAATTGTATAATATTACACCACACCGTCGTCCGGTAAAACGTAAACGATTTTGGTTTTTCATCAGTATACAAAAAAACGTCTAAAAAAAAAAAAAAATTATACGTCTATACCACTAGTCATGTATCATGTAATATTATGGTAAAAATATTTCATAGTATTGACATTATAATTTTTGCGGCGCTTGTGGTGTTCGTGCAATATATATAATATATATGTATAGGTACTTCTATCTTCTTCTTCGCTTGATAAACGATTTTAATTTAGTTCAATCAACGTTTTTCTGATTATCCAATAAATATTTTATCGATATATTTTTTATATTTTTGTGTAGAATAATTCAATATTGTTAATTATGCTATGATTAATTATGGTCGTATCATCAGTTTAATATACAGTTAAAGTATTTACCTGATTTTAATAATTATTTTAAGGGATTTGGACATTTGAACATATTTAGATGAAATCACAAGTCATGTGAGCACCATTTCAATGACCAAATTGAGCACGTTATGTCAGGTAGATAGTAGTTTTATTTGAGTAGATAATTTCCACAGCCCGTGGGCGTGATTATACAATTATCAAACTAGTTAATATTTATAAATTTTAATTTCCAAAACGTTTATCATTAATTATTTTACTTATATTGATATATATACGTGTAAATAGTGAGTTTACTACGTATTTACTATTTAGTTTAAAGGTTCCAATTGTCGTCATAGTTTTATGTGTGCCTAAGTACTTACTTATTAATAATTTGTCATGGAAGTTCACAAAATTATATTTAGTAACAACCAAAAAAATATTTGATTTATGATGGGTACAAGTATCGATTAATCAGAATTCTTAACTTAATTAAATAAATATGTAGATAATATATTCTATTAAAAAAATTTTAAAATATCATTTAAAATATAAACATAGAAAAAAAATTGATTTATTATTTTTTCCTTTACTAAACATTCTCGTCATAAACAAATCAGTCAAAATCCACGCTCAAATCAATTTAAAATCAAGTTTCTATATTACTACCAATAATAATTCTAAGATAAAAAAGTAACAGTCGTGCTCAAACATGTGACGCCCTATTTTACGTATATTTTAAGTATTTTTTTAACAAGTTGTAGTTTAAAATAAAGACGTTGTATGAATTACCTATTGTATTTATCATCTTCAAAGATTCTAATGAATATTATACATTTATTGAGTCCTCGATATAATTATACATTGTGTTTTTCATTAAGAAATAATGGAGTAATTAACCTGAATTCAAATTTTTTATCTTTAAATTGATTTCAAATATGCTACAATTCATCAATATAAGGTAACAAATTATAACTTTTTTTCTTTCTTGTTTTAGATGTTGGGTATGATATTAACAATGTTGTTCCTATTGAACGAGGCCTAAAACGAATAACTTGACATTTTATTATATCAGTCGAAGAGATTATTTTATCGGAATAACATTCTTTTCTTACACACTTATTTTCTCTACAATTTCTCCTTGTAATATAAACTGGAGATGTATGTATCGTCGAATTCTAAATCCATAATGATATGACCCATGTATTTTAACTTCCATGCTTTTATTGTTGTTAAAAATTCCTTCCATTTTTCCATCCTTTTTAGGACTATTTGAGTGTTATATGATCTGCCCATGCAATTTTTAACATTCACCATAATAAAGCAACGTTCCAAAACCTTCAATTTTTTTGAATGTTAACTCTGTCCATGTTTCTACTACGTTAGTAGTGCATCTTAAAAATCTGATATTTGAACCTAAAAATATATCTTGACACTGTTCTTGATAACTTTCGATATTTGCTTTTATGACTCTTTGAATTCTAAATTTTATTTCTAGTCAATTATTACAGTCTTTATTTATTGTTGTTTTGAAATAAATTTATTTCGTAACTTCTATATATATGTATATACGTTTTTTTTCTTAATTATTAAATATTCTCTAAAGTTATGGTTTTTTTTTTATTTTATCATAAACTCTTTTTTGTATGAAAACCGAAGTTTTCACTAGCTTCTACTACACTGTTCATTCGATGTTATACATGAATAATGTAATTTATTAAAACATACCGTATCATCAGCATATATAATATTATTTAAACATTTACCATTAGCTTACATTAATGATCTTTACAATTTCTTCTAGAACTTCCCAAAATATTCATTCAAAGTATAAAATCAATAATAATGGTAATAAAAATACAACCTTGTCCCAATCATACGTTTGGAAGATGTATGTTTCCAATACATATAATTTATTATTATTGTCTAAACTTATTTATCAATACTGATTGTGTTCAATATTCCTAAAATTTGTAATGTTTCACTTTATAAAAGCCTTTTGACTTTTGGTAATTAATCCAATACTCAAAGGTATATAGATATAACCTGATTAACATTTCTAGTCTTAGGAATGACACTTATAAGACTGAATATTGACTATTGTATGCCTATAATATTTTGAAAAAAAACTGTGTGTTGTTTTTTATTCTTTACATATTCTACTAAAGATCTTCTGAATAATTATTTAAAAAATAGATTTAGGAAATAACTCTGTAACGAGACATTCTACTAGTAAAGATAAAAGTATCAATAAATACACAACGCGCTAACAGTGATGAAATCACTATAAAATAAGCATTACACTATAGGCGACTGATGCGCGGACAGCCGAGAATATTGATAAAGTCTTGCGTACAAAACAATCGACTCGCCCCCAATTTCCATCTCCAATATTACAAACGCCAAGCACTCAACACACTGACTGGAAATAACCACACTAGATGGCGCGCGGAGAGATTAACATTTACCAACTCAATGTACCATTCTTATTTTTACTCATATAGTTCAACGTCACATCAGGTGGTACAAAGTCTCTAGTATCCAAGGACCAACTTGTACTAGAAGAATATTACGTTAAAGGAGATCAAGATACTACCAAATACCATACAAGACTGTATGAGAATAAACAATGTTCTAATAAACCGAAGCAACCACCGAAGTACTAATATATACGGCCAAAAGCCACCCGTAAGTACCCACAGCCTTTCCGGTATTTACTAACGATACGATGAGTGCAACAAGTGTTTTCAGTATGGGACATGGTACATAAATCAGACGATATTTACATCCTCAGTCTCGATTTTGTTATCCTTTAAAGGACTATGAAACAAAAAAATGATTTTCGCTTAATTAATAGATTGTTAATTACTATAACTAACTGCCGTATAAAAATTTGTAGACGTTGATTCGTTGAGGTGTTAGAGGCCAAGCGAGATAGTTGCGTGACGTCACAAGATCACACAGCGTGGCGGCGACAGCCTATATATATATATATATATATATATATATATTTACCCTTTATACAAGAATCGCCGACTCTATTATAAAAAATTTCGTAGTCACAACAATGAACAGACAAATAAAAATGCTCTTATTTGGATAATTATGTCAATGAAATATATTAATTGGATCTGCTTTGATTTTATCGAGAATTCTATACACACAAATGATAGTTAAAAAAAATGGTAGTATTTAATAACAGAGATGTGTTTACTGACGAGAATAGTAGGTAATTTCATAGATTATTAATTTTGTTTCAATTTAATAACAACAGAACCCATATAAATGGACATGAACTATTAGAATTTGTTTGGATTTTTGTTCAATGTGAATTTTATCGAGTGAATAATTATACACAACTTCTATTACTAGAAACTATACTAGTATTTTTAATACTAATGATCACATATTATACCATAGAAGTACTGTAAAAATATTAAATAACAATCCGCTCATAGTACACTTGATATGTGCTGGTACGTGAGCCTCACGGTTGAGGTAGGTATACGTAAACTTATACATTACTTACATTTGAAATTAGTTCTAGTATGGACGTGGTGGAGAAAGTTTCCGGTGGCATACAAACGAAATATACGACGCAAACGTGCATTGGTCTCAAAATGTATTATTATACTCGTGACAGTGGAACGGTCAACAAATAATAAACACGGCATGTGTATAAAATATAGTCATGCGCTGCAGATGTGTTTTTTATCCGGCAATGAAAGCTTTTTTTGTTTTTTATATAAAGGTTATATCTGAAAACTATTACCGCGCGTTTAGGTGTAATAGGTACCCACTTATTACACCTTAATAATATTGCACAATAATTTTGCTACTGACATGTTTTGTTACGGAAAACATACTTGATTGCTTATGTCACTAACAATATCGTGTCTTATGTAGGTACCTGCATATTTTTTAAACAATTGTTATAACGGGCGAGTCACTTCTAACCTGAAATTGCCAGTTACCAGGAAAAGAACATTACCTATTTTGAAAACAATTTTCAATTAGTAAATGTAGGTTAGAAATTATTTTTTACTTTGAATAATTGCTATTTTCTAGTTACATATAATTAGTACATATTTATATGTTCAAATATATACGATTATATATTTCATCTTTACAGGCCTGTTGGCTGTTATAATTTGGATACATTTTACACACAGTACCTGTGTACCAATAATGTGAAAATACGTGGTTAGATAAAATATATACAGAGCGATTCTTTTATCGTGAACACATAGAAACTTTTGAATTTTAAATATTATATTTCAATGTCCAATAACATACTATTTTGTTCAGTAACTGTTCTTAAAATTTAAAAATACCGCGTCTTTTTTGAAATATTCCTTCGTTTACTATAAAAGAACCACTCTGTATATCTATGTAAAATATACAATAATATACCTATACAAAAAATCGATGATATTGTGTTTTGTTACCTTTGCGCTGTGTGAAGTTACACGGATGGTCGAACAAAAAATTACGGAAGGAGTTGCATTCGTAATCGATTTTGGGCTCTCGGCACAGGCACGTGGGCTTGAAGAACGGGAACGCTTGAAGGGTTTTCAAAGCCGCCCGACACTTTATCACCGTAGTCGTCGAACACGAGACTGTAAATCCAATGAACGTGTTTTATAAAAAAAAATTAAAAATGTTCCAGAAAAACTCGTATAAATATAAATGAAACATTATACATCATTATATTATATATTATGCTATTGAAATTACAACATTATTTTATTTTTTTGTGTGGCATATAATACAGGGTTCACCTTGAAAATATGACGTTTATAATAATATGCTTAATGACGACATAACACACTCTTAAGTTGATAGTGTAATTTTAAAGAAAATTAATAAATATTTTTTCAGAGGTATGATTTGTTATAAATAAACCTATAAATGTCCCACATTTTTGCAAATCAAAAAAAAAATTGTACTTATTTTATATTTTTTGATCATAGCTACTTTCAAATATTTTTCATTTGCAAATTAAATCCAACCATGTTTATATAGTTTCATAGTATTTTGATTATAATTTCCACGTCGACAATTCATCAAATCATCATTTTTTTTTTTTATGATTATAATTTTCAAAGTATTTAATTTATTATTAATTTAAATAGATTAATGTGAAACAATTATGCTGTGGTTTTATGGGACATTAATGTTTACAATGTTTAAATAATGCTTAAATCACATAGACGATAAAATTTAATATTTACTGATAAGTTAGATAATTTTGAAACACAAAGAAAATATCACTGGCGTATTTAAGGGAAAATTAAACTTCCGAGTATGGGGTAGGAGACTATTTTATTGCTTTATAGAAGTCATAATTTAAGTTACTAAAAACTTTAAAATGTTTATTTGTACCGTAACAATTATTACTAATAGGCTCAAATTTAAATATCATTTCCATTTAATAGGCATGTAACAAATCTATATTCAATCATTTTTTATTATACAAAACCAAACACATATTTTTAATGCACCTACAAATTAAAGTTAAATTAAATTTTTCACTATTATCAATAATATTAAATGATATTAAACAGAAATAATAAATAATTATTATTTTATTTACGACCATCAAATAAAATATCAATCAGTTCATTTTTTTTTCTAACTCAAACTAACAATTTTTGGATTTTCGTGATAATTGCACACAGATGTAAAAAAAAGAACAAAATGTTTGCATTTTCCATAACAATCGTAGGTAGGCATATTACAGTAGAATAATTATTATTTAACTGAATATAATAACCGAATCCCATCTATAATTCAACAACATTGTTATTTCTTTAATGATAAACATTTTAGTATAACATAAACATATATTTCAATAAATATGCATTATGTGTGTATGCAAATCACACAATTCTATCAACATGGTAACACAAAGAATAATGATAATAAATAATAATAATAATTCTTTATTTACGGAAATAATTTCCAATTAAATTTTTATGCGTGTTATATAATATAAAGTATACATAGTTATGATTAAAGACCGGATTCCCGTGCAATTGCATCTTTGTAAGGCGTGTTCTAAATTCAATAGAAACGATCTACAAATCCAAATCAAAAGATGTAGATTAATTTAAAGAAAGTTTTGTGTTGCACAAAATTGCACGTTTCGGGTTTTTTTTATAAAAATGTACTTTTGTACAAATATTTTTGTATTTTTGTATTATTTTTATCGGTGCTATATTATGTTGTTATACAAAGTATTGGACTTTTATATCTAACAATATAATTATATATATATATATATATAACAATATAATACGAAGTAGTTAAGATAATGACTTAGGTACTAAGATAGTCGATAGATTATCGATTACATACACAGTATACACATACAGTACTACAGTCTATCCGCAGCCGTCGTAGTCAACTCGTGTTTTATACAATTTTATAGTTAATTATTACTTGATATCATTTAATTTAAAATGCCGAAAATTAATAGTAGTCATTATTCTAAAATAAAGTGTTGAATCGAAAAATATCCAGAATTGAAAACAGAAGGCAAAATTATATTTTGCACGTAGTGCAATTAAGCTATTGGTTGTGAACGTAAATCACAAGTTGATGCACACTGTAATTCATATACGTACCTACGGTAACACTAATTTTCTGCTGTAATCAATAATTATTAACATTTTTTTTTATTGTTTTTGTTGTTATTAACTGTGTATCAACAAATAACTGCTGCTAAAAAAAATAAGCGTAATTCGGTACAAATTTTAATACCTGAAACCACCTCAGCCATGGCTAGTCGAAATCAATTTTTAACAGGCATGTGTTATGTCTTGGAAGCCACAAATATTCCTTTCAATACACTTCAGTCGACACCATTTAAGAATTTTTTACAAAAATATATTCATCAGAATATTCCAGATGAAATTACGTTACGAAAAAATTACTTAAAAATATGTTTTGAATCTACTCTTACAAAAATACGGCAAAAATTAACTAACAATTTCATTTACATTATGGTAGACGAAACGACTGATTCTAGAGGGCTGTATATTTGTAGTTTAATTGTTGGGATACTTCATCCAGAAATAATGCCTACTTCATTCCTGATTTCTTGCAAAGAATTGAGAAAAACCAATTATGAAACGGTTTCTCGTTTTGTGAATGATGTTTAATGGAATTTTTTGGAGACACGTTATTTCAAGACAAAATTCTGCTGTTTATTAGCGATGCGGTGCTATATATGATAAAAACTGGAGGAGCATTAAAAATATTTTATTCAAATATGATTCATATAACTTGTGTTGCCCATGGCTTAAACTGGGTAGCCGAAAAAGTTAGAGACATTTTCCCGAGTATAAATAAACTAGTAAATAATGGAAAAAAAATGTTTTTAAAAGCACCTCATCGTATTATTGCTTGTAAAAATTTTATGGACTGTCGCCTTCCTTTAGAACCTGTAATAACAAGGTGGGGAACATGGTTAGAAGTTGCTTTGTTTTACTCTGAA
Source organism: Pentalonia nigronervosa (assembly GCA_014851325.1). Classification (NCBI taxonomy): domain Eukaryota; kingdom Metazoa; phylum Arthropoda; class Insecta; order Hemiptera; family Aphididae; genus Pentalonia; species Pentalonia nigronervosa. Next base: position 53,464 of record JACXSJ010000518.1, on the reverse strand, counting down.
AATTTTAGTAAATTTAAAGAATTGGTATCTAATATAGAAGATGATGCCCAATCTGTCCAAAAAGTAAAATCCATTTTGAGTACTACATCAATTATATCTGATTTAACATTTATTCGATCACATTTGTCCGAGTTGCCAAATTCAATTACAAAACTGGAAAAACAAAATTCAATTTTAAATTATCAAATAAATGTAATTTAACAGTAAGAGATGGACTTAAGACAATTGAAAATGAAAAGGGACAAATAGTATATGAAAAATTCAAATCAGTATTTGATAAAAATCCCGGATACAATATTTTAAAACTGTACAACAATTCAATAAATGGAAATGATGTAGATTTAAAAGAAGATCTTACTATTATAAGCTACTACAAACAATGCCCGATAACAAGTGTTGACGTAGAACACGTGTTTTCGCAGTTAAAACATATATTAAGTGACAGAAGACATAATTTTAAAGAAAAAAACTTGGAAATGTACATGATTATAAATTTTAATTAAATATTGTAAAGTCAGTTATATACATATTATCAGTTTATTATTATTATAATCAAATATTGTAAAATCAGTTATTAGTTATTAGTTTATTACTTATTAAAATTAAAATTTGAAGTACCTATAATGAAAATTTTGTTTTTGCATATTTTTGCACATTTTAAGATTTTAATTGCACATTTTTTTAGATTTTAGCTGCACAAAAATCCGGTTTTTAGTTATGATATATAATAATTAACAACCATTCAATAATTAAAAATCATGATATTATACAAAAATACAAAATAAAAATTTAAAAAAAAAACAAATTTTGATAACTTCTTATATTAATTTACACTTTGACCTTATATTTTGATAGTTCTTAAAATCTGAACTGAAAACTCTGTTAAAGATGAATTAAAAAAAATCAATATTTTATACATAATTCCCAGCCAGAATATTTGACGGCGAGTTTGACAATATGTAAGATGTGTTTACAATTTTTATATAAATTAAGTTTTTTTCCAACAATTTTTCAAATTGATTTTAAAATATATGTATTGAAGTATTTTAAGACAATCAATCATATTATTTATTAATTTATATAAGCATTTTAGTTTTATATGAAAAAACGGTTTTTGAATGACAAAATATTAAAAATGTTTGACTATACTTCGTAGCTTGAATGCGAAGTTCTGAGACAAAGCATTGAAAACATAAGAAATGAATAAAATTATTTTGAATTTTCACTAAACTTTGTATGTAAGTTTTTAAATATGGGTGCCAGATAAGAAGTGCATAATCAAAATGAGAACGGACAGTAGACTGATATAAAGTTTTTAATGTAAATTTATCCCTAGAGTGTACACAAGTGCATTTTAAAAAACCTAATTTCAGAAACCCTTTATTTCTTATTTATATGATCATTAAAAGAGAGTTTTTCATCAAACCAGACTCCAAGATCATTAATTGTGGATACTCTTAACAAATTAATATTTGCTAATTAATAATTGAACTGAATTGTCATTGTTTTTCAATGAAAAAGTAATCGTGTAACATTTTTTTAAGTTTAAATATAAATCATTATTTTGGCACCACCTAAAAATATTATCTAAATCAAACATCAGTTTCAAAGCATCAACAATATTTCTAATTACTCTAAATATTTTTGTATTATCGACAAACAGTAATATTTTAGAATACCAAACAACTTTTGAGATATCGTTTATAAAGATATAGGATAATATCAGAGATAAGTGATCTCCTTGAGGGACTCCTGAAGTAACATGAATTTGTTCAGAAAGATAATTTCCATATTTAATATTTTGAGTACGATCTGAGATAAACGAGTGAAATCACGAAATAAGTGGCTCATCAAACCCATAAAATTTGAGTTTATTAATTAATAATTTGTGATTTATCTTGTCAAATGCTTTCTACATGTATGTATAAATAACATCAGTTTGCGAATAAGTATTAAACGATTGAAGGATTAATTGTTTGAATATGCTTAAGTTTGTTATTGTTGATCTATTTTGTCTAAAACCATGTTGGTTATTTAATAATAATGGATTACATGGTTTCGTAACGATTCCATTTATAAAGTATATATATATATATATATATATATATATATATATATATATATAGTGACACATATAGTTTGGTGCGTTAAAAATATTATTGTTATCATCGTTGGTATGATATATCTACCTAATTTGTATATGCAATATAATTATATTAATTATTTTATAACATTACGTTTACATAATAAACATATAATTTAACATATATGTGTACACAAAACGTAAACAGTTTTTCGATATTATTATAATACTCGCAATTATACATATATATTTTATGGAATAAAAAATTAAAAAAAAAAAAACCACCAATTCAAATCGCGGTAGATCGGCTACGCGATAAAATATATACGTACCTACTCTGTAATAGAGCTTATAATATATTTTTATGTATGTGTGTGTGTGTGTGTGTGTGCGTGTCTGTAATATATGTATATAATATGGCGAGAGTGATGTGAGAAAAGGTGGAACAATAGGTGTGTATGTGAGCATATTATAATATATTATACCGCCGTCGACGGTATGAGCGATTTTTCTCACTCGTTTTAGTTTTCTGGAAACTCGGTATATTATGTGCGTATATAATTTTACCTACTCATATAGTAGATAGGTAGTGTCGATTCTTTATTTTATATTTTTCCAACATATACAAAACGCAATATAATGCGGTTAAGTACAGGTTTTTGATAAGACCGTATATTATAATTTTTATTAGTATCATACATATAAATATATAGTGTAGGTAAGCGTATCTCAAATATACGTATACGTGTATAAAATATACGTACCGACAGTCGAGCACCTGAAGGGAATAAACCACCGAAATGTATGCGAAAATTCGATCTTAATAAAACCATATCTGCCTGCCTATATTTAATAATGAATACAATACATTTTTTAATTTAGTAAGAGAATATTTCACAGAGGTTTCTTAAAGAGTTCAATATTAAACATCTAAATACAATTGCAGTGTTATTAAAATAATGTTAAATAAAAGTACATTGCAGAGGGTCCCATGTCATTACTACTGCCATTATTGATAGCATTATTATACCTATTGATTATGAAATTATAAAGAAAATAATTTAAAATGTCCTAACACAGATAATCTTATGCCTATAACGGTTACTACTGTTTCATGTACGATTTTAGAAACAAAAAATAAATGATTTGAAAATATTTAGCATTTGTTTTTCAACTTATGGTAAGTACAAAAAATAATTGCTGATATTTTTAAATAACCATGTAACTATTTCAAAAATATTAATTTCTATTAATAATTAATAATATATTATAATTCTCCAAAACTTCTAGAAGTTGAGTTAACCTAGTTTTCATAATAATACCTTTTGTGATTCTACATCATCATAAATGCATATGATTTTTTATTTTTAAAAATATCTATTAATATTGAAAGGTATTTTTTTGTAATTAATTAATCTGATGGATAGTTCATTTATATATTTATAATAAAATTAAAAAAAGTCGGCCAGTGGTTACTGCTTTGTTGTACAGTAGGCGTTGAGTGGATTATTAGTATAGGTGAGTTAAATTTCAATTCAATGATATAAAATCATTGTATACAAAAAAATCGGTTCTGAGCAAACGGTCTGACAGCCTACATTACTAAGTATATTTTATGATATTATTGTTATTAATGTAATTAATATGACTATTAATAAAACAGTAAGTCGAATTAATTTTTGCTGAAATCATTACATTTAAAAAATGTATTAACTGTATACCTAAAATATAATAATACATTTTAAAACTTTCAAGCACCCACGAAAAATATTTTTAAAGTACAACAAAATAACTAACATGGTTAATTTTATTTAAATATCTAATTTTATCCAAATTTGAACTTAAAAATATGTTTATAAAAATCAATCATATATATATATATATATATATATATAATTTTTTGGTTACAATATAAACTATTTACAAGAAACTTTTTTAAATTGAATTTTCAAAATTAAGCCATAAAAGTTGAATATTTTATAAATTTTTAACTACAAAATAATTTGCAAATTTTTGAGATTTTAATGAATTTTGTCAAAATGTGAACATTAATTGTATCTAAAAAAAAGTCGAGCATGTGTGTCTTTAATATTTTTTTGAATTGCTATTATAAAACCTTAAAATACCATGTACATTTTTGTCGGCATGAATAAAAAACATAATTTAAAATTTTCTTATGCCTATAAATAGCTCAAAAAATTCAAAATATATTGAAAATGTATTAAATGATGTGTAGAAAATGGTATTTTAAACATTTTGTGAAAATTCTATGTATTTACAATTATTATTCTCAAAAAAAAAAAAAAAATCGATTATGTCAAAAATTCGCTTTGCGAAAACAATTTTTTTTCTTTTCCTAATGCGTTTAAAAGCTATTGGAAATTTTTACTTTTAACCCCCTCAAAGTAGCATTTAGATTCACTTTCCTATCATAAAAAAATGCTGATGAAGAAAATCGAAGTCTTTTTACTGCCCCAAGTGTGATGATAAGCACAAAAAAAAAACACACACAACATTGTAAAACCAATACATTTTTCGCTCCACTCAGAATTTAAAAGATTAACTTTTAAACCATGGATATTAAAATTATAGTTTTATACAATATTGTGAAAAATAATGTCTTCTAAATGTGTGTGGTATAGTGATAGACTGCATTAGTGATGGATGTTGGAAATATGAATTGTTCACTAATGGATAATTGGTCCACCTATTTTTTAAATAATTATAAATTGTGTTCGGCGAAACACAACTGAGCTAAGTATGTAAATTAGTATTCTGGACATGTGCAAACTTTTGGTTAAAAATATTTGGTAAAAATAATAGTATGGGACCACTTAACGCGCCACTTTACACTTTTTTCTGGTGTTTGTATTTTTCCACTCTAACAGCAGTTAACAACGCTTCGTCTTGACAACAAATAAATATGTTTCGTGCAAGGAGTGAAATTGTTTATTATTGTTTATTATTATTCGTCACATGAAGACGAAAATAAAAAACATTTTTTACACTTACAGAAAGAAAAAAAATACACGTGAATAAAGTTGTTTATGAAGTGGATACTGTAATTTTTTTCATAATTTGGCCATCCATTTTGTGAATTACAAAATTAAAAATAACAATGAAATTAAAAATTACAATGTTTATATTTTTTACTGTTGAAAAATAATTAAAATGTTATATTATTTTTATACACGCTTTATTATTATTATTTTATTTTTATCGCCTAAACAATCATGAAAAATGATCGGTCGTGATCTAAAAATGTAGGTAACGCATTTTACAATGAAAAAAAAAAAAAAAATTAAAACGCGTTTTCAGTGAAAAAAATAACTAATGTTGGTTGAAGTGTTAAATAATTTTTCATACGAACACGTGATAAACTGAATTAGTTTATTTCTTTGTTATTATATACACTACTAAAAATATTATGTTTAACTTTATATTTTTTATCTCCACTATTTTTATGCCACATATACTTATTTTAATTGTCATGTATATTGCATACACATATTTTTAATTATAATTTATTTCAATGCATCATAATTCGCATTAATTAATTTATAGCATAATATTATAAGGCAGGTATTTATCTACTTCTTATATAACTTTACTTTTACAAAAGCTTTGTATTGTTTAAATATAAAATATATTTTGGTGTCCTAATTCATGCTTAATGAAATTAAATCGTATGTTATCATATCACATATACTTAATAATAACTTTTTTAAATCGAAAATTAAATATTTACCTATTTCGTTTCCACATAGACTTGGAATGAGGTTTATAATTTTAAAACATGATGGATCTTCGTGGCATAAAGATCTCGCCAAGACACAATTCAGACTTCCCGTTGGCGTTTTATCTTCTGAAAAAAAAAACAATTATATTAATGACAATAAGTGCAATTAAATTATGTAATTAATTAATTAAACTAGCGTAATCAGTTTCAAATTCAATTCTCATTAATTTAATGAGCGAGAAATAATTTGTAAAATAAACACAGTATATAATGCACATAAATAGATGTTGTTGCCCCATTTAATTTTATATTATGACGTGTTCCACGATGAAAAAATAAATGTAATTTAATAAACAAATACCTACATTTTTATTTATTTTAATTTAGAAAATTATAATGGTACGCAATAATAAACATAAAAATAATTAAACAACTGATCAAAGGCATTGTTTACTTTTTAAATTTATTTTATTATTAATTTTCATTAATATGTTAAAATTTAAAATTTTTCTTTTTAATTTTCTCCTCTACGTCATCATGTAAACATTATCTTCATAGCTTAGACGCCACGGAAAATATTTCCCTTTACAAATAAATGTGATTATGACAGCCCGCGGTCATATGGCATATCAATAATATCAAGGTGCGACTGCCGGCATCCGTTAAAATACAGTTATATCTTAAGTGCTCTTTGAACGCTGACGGCCGTATGGTAGTCAACGTGTTAAATCGAACAGTCATTTTTTAGATACAAATTGTTTTGTTTTTATTAATTTATAATATTCAAAAATGTTTTGAGATTTGTAATTTGTTACAAAAAGTACATTTTGTTTCTGTCCTGACCTTTATATTAATACATAAAATCATTTTTTTTCTCGTCTTTATTCGATTTTTCCCCACTATCAGGGCTAATTCAATAATCTTAGATCGTTTAAAAAAAAAATGTCACAAAAAAAAATATTGATAAAAAAATATAATTTTTGCTATTAAATATCATAGTTTGATACACCTATAATGTAATCCCATAAATAAAAATAAATTATTTTAATTAGTTTCTTTTATATAATGACATTTGCTTAATACTATTTGGTCTTTCCTCGTTTTCCTATACATTAAAAAATACATTATTATATTATAATATCTACGTTTGTGGTTTCGTAAAAGTACGTGTTTATGATTAAAAATCGCTTTTTAAGGTTAATTTATAACTTAATATGAAAATACATCACACATAAAAATATTGTTTAAAATGTTATTATTATAAATAAACAATTAGCAATCCCAGCGTGTATCCTGCAATGTTTACTTGGTGTTACAATCATTATGTTTTTATAGTTAATTTGATCTTCTCTTCATTAGCACCGTAATGATATCCAATTACTAATTACTATGCACACGTATTTATGGATATTATGTTTATTATTAATAATTATTTAATGGATTTACCTTTAAGGCGCTATCGTATAATATATATATATATATATCAGTATTTTACGCCAGCCAACATGGTCGTTATGAATAATATTATCACTTAGTGACTTTTTAGGCTAAATTCAAAATTATATAAATCTACCATGTCAAAATGAAAAAAAAAACATCAAATAGAATATACTTGTTTTGAAAATAAAAATAGTACGATTACCTATTATATCAGTTCTAATATTTATGATTTTAGTTAGTCTACATAATATAGATATGCCAAGAAAGCGCATAAATCGTTTCCTAATAATGTTGTGACTTATTATTAAATGCACAATATGCCCATGCTTCAATTAATATTCAACTATTTTAAAATGTTTTAGTTTTTGAGTCATTTATAGAATTTTTTTTGCATATTTTTTTTTATGACAATATTGTCATGTCATCATAGTAAATCTTAAATGGCTAAATATGTGTCAAAACAAGTTGTAAAATAATTAATTAGCTTTTTATTTGTAACTATAAATTATACATTAATTACAATAACAAATCAAGTTTTAAATATCCAAGAGAAAAAAATATTCAATATATATAATATATATTCATACATTATATATTCATTTATATATAATTATATAGGTACCTACAGGTCTATCATATTTTTTTTTTACATCCAATTTTTAATGTTTGTTTATTTACATAATTTTTTTGGGTTATAGTATTATTATGTAAACATTTTCATCAATTTTCAAATGAACCATGTTTGACTAGTTCAATAAATCCAAAATCTGAGTCAATACATAATTACAGATCATTTGTCCTCTTCATCCGTCGTCGTTAACGCACGTGTTCAAAATAATATATGGGTACAACGAAAAAGTTCTTAAATCTGATTCAAGAAACAAAATTGGTGGTTTTTTTTTTCTCGTTAACTTTCACGAAAAAAACCATTGCTCAAGTTTTATTTTGTATAATACAGAGAGATTATTTTACACTTATTTTCTTGAAAAGAATTAACGTTTTTGGAAATATTTATTTTACATAATTTGAAGTCATTGCAAAACCATATTTCTTTTTTTAAATAATATACATTATTGATAACTAGTTATAGTTTTGGAGTTTTTACTTTTTTGAATGATAGCATACATTTTTAATTTCATATTCTAGAGCAAAATATTTTCTTAATAATTCTAATCTATAACATTCTATCGATTATGGATAGCGTTTAATGTACAGATATTGTCTTTATCGATGCAGATAATATTTACTATATCATCCTAGGTTGCATATTAAAAGGCACAGGTCACCAGTCCAATCTTAACGTTGCGTCGGTGACAATGCCCATTAATTATATCGCGTCGAAATAATGTAATAATAGCCTCATGAGTTAATGTGTTTATTACGTATTATTATACAATTATCATTCAATAAAATGTATTATATTCAATATACAATTCATTAATTCTTTTTTTTCAAGTACAAACTGAAGCCGAAACGAGTAGATGGTTAATTAGTTATAAGTCTTTAAATTTTCGATAAATAGAATAGTGAAACAACATTTTGCAGGGTTTCTTTGACACACTATAACTTGATCATATAAATTTGAAATATGGACTGTTAAGTAATTATTAATTAAACATACTTATTCGAAATTCGATTGGATCAATATATTTAAAAAAATATATGTTCTGCTTCGGAATAAGATATTAAAAATATTATGTGATTTTCAAAAGAAAAATTCAAAATTCAAAAAGATAAATACTTAGCAAATTATAACAATAAAAAATAATAAAATTGTATATTTTAAAAATTTGCATATTGTTATACTCAAATGATTTAAAAAAATATTTTTAAACACAAAGTTAGTGTAAAAATAAGTATTTGCCTTGGATCACCTTATATATCGTATATATTTATTCTCCTATGTTGAATATTTTGTTTTGAATCGTTTTTTTTTTTTTTAACGAAGACAAATCGTCGGCGTTTAACAACAACAACGACAACGACGACGATGAAAAAGAACATACTTTATCCTTCGTGTGTATATTATGCGTGTGACACTAATAGCTTGGATCGCCGCCGTAATGTCGGACAGTCCTACCTCCCGAACTCTGAACAAATTTTCCTACCTATAAAAGCATCGTGAAATATCGGAAAAACTACTCGCTCGGGGCACAATATGCATTCCGAGCGTGTATAAGTATATATATATGTATGTATATATACACTTATGCATGCATAATTCATAAACAAACGTCTTCGCCAACTCGCTTTTGCCCGTATGCCTAGATCGATAGAACGCTTTTCTTTACGCCATTTGGGTCATCCAATGTAATTTTCTCGTACCTGCAGTGCCATATAAATCGTATAGACCGTATCTTAACAATAATAATAATAATAAATACGATCAACGTGCGTGTAATACGCAACGCGCGGTGCGCATAATTTATCTCAAAACCAATTTACAGACACTAATTTTATTTCCCGCTGCATGCGCCACCTACCTTACCTGCCTATTTGGATTCAAAACACATCAATACTTAAACGCGATATTATAGCTGTGAGGATACCGTATTGTTTTCGTGGCTCATAAGAATCTCGGGTAATACTATCTTTTACTCGATGAATTTGAAATGTAATTTTTATTTTCTCAGACTATGCGTTATTGTTTTGATTAAATCGTACTGCAGTGAAATTATTATATATGAACTGTTTTTAATGTAAGTAGATAATCTATCTATCGTTGTCGGAAGAAATCTCGACTAGCTACTTTTAAGTTGTTTGCAGGTTTTACGGTCTTGAATTTCAATTTGAATACATTTATATTTAATCCATTCGAATTGATTCATTTTTAACTTTTCACTATTATAGTTATTCAGTCAACAGTCGAGTGGTGAGTTTATCGTTACGACCGCTAATTAATCTCTCCTCGTTGATTGCTTTACTTCGATAAAAAAAAAAAAAAAAAAAAAAAACCGTAAATAATATTTAAAAGTCTTATAGTTACTTTTTGTTTCTGTGTACATTCTATATCTGGATTTTATTGTACCGACCTATAATGCCTACGATAGTCTTGCAAGTACAGTACTTATTTTAAGTTATTACAATCAGCAGCCATATAATAGTAATAATGTACACCTACGGCTTATCAACAAATCCCGGGAACTTAGGTTTATCGTATTGACTTGTACGTTGCAATCTTAAGGGTAATATAATAGTAAATTTGGCCCACGTTTTGGATCATCTCCAATTTTTCAAAAGCCTTCGTTACTTGCATCGACTGCCAAACTACCATCGGTTTCCATTGCGTTGGAATAAAGGTTGTGTTACCGATCTATATTAAGGGGATAGGGTGCGAATATTTCAGATTTATAAGTGTAATAAGTGTAAATACGTATAATTTATACGTAACTGTATGTAACATTTAATACATTTTATAACAATCGTTGACAAAAGTATTGACGCTAAACAGAAGGCGTCCCGTTCTAACATAAATATTATTATTCATTGAAATTCTATATAATAATTATATAACACCTTTATTATAAATATATAAATAATAATAATATAATATAAACTATACGTATAAACGTGTATCAATGTGAGTTTCGCTTATTTCGATTGACTAAGTAAATCTAAATCGCAGAGATTAGTCATAAAAGAGCTTTTTGTAGTATACTGCAATGTAAAATATTTGCATAATAATTAAATTGTGTTCGAGAATAAACGCGTGGTGACGTCTCACATTATTCCATCCCCGACAATAGAGCGATATTTTTATTACTAATAAAAGTTAAATCAGTAAATGTATGTTTTGAAAATATTTTTTTTTTTTTAATTACAATGAAAATTTAGAAATATATTATCGTCTTCTTAATTAGTGATAACTTATAACAATTTAAATCTTAGATTAGCGAATTTGAGTGTTGATCGTCATAAGAGGACTTTGCAAATTGTATTGGTGCATTATTCAGCTCGTGTAAGCTTTGAATACTTTTCACTAATTAAGTTTTTGTTTAAACCTGCAAATTTATCAAAATCCACAGATAATTATTTTTCTTTAAAATATTAAATTATAAAAAAGTATCTTGTCATTAAATATTTAACCACGTTTATAACGATAAAAAAGTAAAAAATATAATTTTTTTATTCAAAATGTCGTGTTGTAATAAGTAATAACTTCAATGAAAAAGAACAAAGGTTTTCCAAAACACAAATTCACCAAAAGAATTAGTGTTTAGTTATAACAACTAACCTACAGATATATCAAAAAAAAAAAATAATAACGTTTTTCTATCTCATATCTATAGAATATGGTTGTATATTATAAGCTGTGACCGTTTTTCCATAATCGAATACGTTTTTTAAATTCATATCTTACAGCTGTGAGAAAAGTACGAGGCTCTGCGATTACATTATTCACCTACATGCGTCGTCGTCGTCGTCGTCGTCATCATCATCTCTCAAAACGCACATATTATACACAGAGCGTGTGTTAGGCGTAGGTTTAGTGGTGAACATAATAAACAGAGTTTCTTTTTTTTTTTATACAATTCCGACAGTTCAGAACGGTCTCTCGGAGATGTACACAAAAAAAATATATAGTGTTAGTATGGATTATACGACGCGTATATATAATATAATAAACCACCTAACTCGCCTCAAATGGTCGGGCCGAACAAAAAAAAAAAATACAAATATGCCACCGGAAGCGTTCTGAACACATTCACATTTAAAGGTTATATTTTCTCGCAGGTACGGAAATATTCGTGTTTGTCAAAATATTAGGGAAACGCATCGATGCACATATTATTGTGTATCGAAGCACAACTTTTCGATATCTACGCCCGTGTAAGTGTGTGTAACTTATAGTATACTATACATAATATCGATATCTCACACGACGATTTGGGCAAAAGAATAAAGTAATTGTGTAAATATAGCAAAAGTAGTTGAGTTACAGTCATCAAAACATCATGATATAATATGCATGAAATATATATTGCCAATAATAATATTGTATATATATATATTATTATGTTGTTTTACATTAGATTATGACGATAACCGCGAAACCAATATGTGAACGCTTATGTACGCTCTGCAAAGCAAAGGTGTCATAAAAAACCATAAATAAAAAAAACCCAAAACTATAAAATACCATTACTCGATAAAACAATTAAAATCAAAGCGATAATTTATAAATAATTAATTTGATGAGACTCTGCTAAGTGCAAACGATATATTAGTAAAAATATTAATGAAATGTATGTTTAGTAGATAAAATTATTTTATAACACTTCTTTTACTTACGTTGTTTCAAATTAATAATAATTATTATTATTATGATTTTAAGCCTACGTCCTATATTTTTAGTTTTTTTTCTTATAAAAAATGTGGAAAATTTATATTTGATCATATTATGTCAGTAACCAATATACTAACTTAATTTTTAGAAACTAATTTTACTCATATTATTTTTTTAAGGTCATCATTTTTGAGAATTAAGTATTTATGGTTAAGAAAAAATCATTTTGCGTAATATTTGGTAAAAATAACTGACATTTTAAGCTTCAATAAAATATCTAATAAATGATACAAACGTATTATTTGTTTTAATGTCGTTTAATAATTTATAATGATTTATAAGTGAAACATTTTTTACACTATGTAAACTGAAAATAGAAAAAAAAACAATTATTTTATAGAACAATATAGTTTTTTTATTTTAATTATGTAAATACTTAAAATAATAGGTCGTGGTGTCGTACGTTATCTATTGATATTGGTATGTACATTGCGAAAATCATTATTATTATCACATCAAACAATGTCAACGATTTTGAGTTAGATCGAACTCGAGTTCCTTCTTTAAAATTATTCTGGTATTTTTGAAGTCATCAATATTATGATAAATATAGTTCTATTAATAGTAACAATTAAGCTTAGGTGTATTTTATATGTATTTTTATTTATTTATATTTATAATTGATGACTAATATATTGTGCAGAATTAATTTCCAAACACTTGATTATTTTTGTTGTTAAAATGTTTGATTTAAATGTACACAACTTCCCAACTGAAGGAGCATTATTCAACTTTTTAATTTTTATAACCCATTAAATAAAGTCCATTATATCATGATTAAATATTATTATCATACTGAAATTATTTTTCTATGTTTAAATTATTTAAGTACTTTTTAAGGAACTACTTGAGAAATTACAAATTACAAATAATAAATGTAAAAGTTAACAAGTATAATCATCAAATTTTTAGATTTGTTTTTAAAACTTTTTGGCAGTGTATAACCTAAAGTTTCAACTACTTATGATAGTTTTATAACAAGTTTTAAAATATTTTGTTTGTTATAATAACATAATATTTTTTAAATGTATTTCACAAGTGGGATCTATTTACACCGTTGGGAATTGATGAATACGTAAATACGTAATTTATAATTATACAACTAAACCCAAAATTGTATGGTATGGGTAAGAAACTTAAAAGTACAACTAAGCTTTTATAACTTCAAATACTCGAACAAATAGCGTATACCTATATGATAATATGAGCTAGAGAATTTCCTCACAATTATCTTATGTTTATTCTAAATAGTGATACTAAACAAATTTCAAATTTAAATCCTATTGGTATTCGTCAGAATTTTCAGACGATTTCTTGAAAAATATATTTGTTATTCTTAAAAAAAAGAATAAAAGTTACAATTGTTTAACTGGATTAAAGTATATAAGTAAGTGGTTTTCTCAGTAAAATGTACAATAAGAATTCTTTATTAGCACACATACATACATTGTAGTGCCTCACATTTCTCAAATGCCATTATTATACATTATAATAGTTATGCCAGTTATAAAAATCTTTTATATTCTTAGACCCATAAAAAAAATTGTAGATTCTAATATTTAGAGTAGATTGTCTCATAAATTAATATGTATTATATACATTGTGTGTTACTTAACTTTCTTGCTCCAATTAAAATTAGTAAAAATAATCATTAATTTTAAACATTTTTAACAATAATAATTTATATATATATATATATATATATATATATAAATAACACAATAAACACATATTTTTTTCTGAAAAACCAATCGATTATAATATTACGATAATTTGAAAAAGTCGAGCATAAATAATATGGCTAAATTAACGATTGTGGCCGTAAATATATTAAACTATTTGTGACCTACACGAATTTATCTTATACATGATATGTTATGTGAAACTTAAGTTAACTTTACTAAGACAAAAATAAAAAATATAATAATAATAGAAAAGAGATTATTTTTTTTTTATCGTTTTTATCAGTATTCAGTGCACGTGTACTGTTTGTCGTGTTGGGAAGATATATCTTCTCATTTTACTTTTATAAAATAAATGTTTTAAATATTAAAATGAGCGGTTAAGATCGTGATAAAAATAAAAAGTTATTGATTGGATATATTAAGACAAATAAAACCAATAAAATAACTTGATAATTAATTATTAAAAAAATGGTTTTACATCATTATCGTCATTATCATTACCATCGTTATCATCATTAAACGAAATAATATAGATATTCGTAGCATAATAATATTAATATTATGTCAAGTACCAATCATTTGTCTTCTTATGCAAAAATTCTGAAGTGACACGTATTAGAATAATATAATCAAATCAATTATTTATAAAGATGCTAATAATAAGTTTAAAAAATGGTCTTAAAGATTTATTTTAGATAAAAAAGTATTTAAAACATGATAAATTATTTTTTTATTCCAATATATTTCTGAAAAATTATAGAATAAATAAATTAATATGATTTCAAACTTAATTATATATTTAAACTACCTACCTACAACAAAAAATCTTTACACTTTTATACCTATATGAAAAATGATATTACAAAACGTGCTATAGCCAAAAATTGTATTTTTTCAGGAAAGTAGATTCAAGGATTTCTCTAGATATTGAATATTCTATGTATTTTGTTTTTAATTTTCCTGCTGCATAATGTTTAATGCATTTCAGAAGTTCTTATAATAAAATTAACATTTTAGTTAAAATTAATATTATAAATCAATTTGTTCAATTTTATAGTGTATTACAACGTACTATTTCTGTCAATATCTATCTTGATTTAAAGTGAAAATGGATATTACACATTTTGCAAAAAAAAAATTATGTTTTTGTTAAAACGTACTAAAACGTACTATATCCTCCATATCAAAATTTATGATTAAAAATGATAAAAATGATAAAATTTAAAAATTTCATACCAAATAATTCAAAAAATTCATAAAATAGGGTTACTTTTAAATAGTACCTATACTTTGAGTTGGGTGTTATTAATATAGTATATTAAATGTGATTAAGTTAGGTTAGGCTAGGTTAGGGTGATAGAGAGAATTCAAAATGAATGTAATCTGATTTTCTGTTATAGTTCATATTTCAGTACTAAAATAATACACAAGTAAACAATGTAATCCAATAGTGAATTTTAAAAAGTACGTAGGTAATCAAGAAAAATATCACATAAAATAATATTCATACTTGTACTAATACAGGATAGTAGTTATGTATTTATGAAAAGATTCAAAAATTACAATTATAAGTAAATATAATAGGTCCATATTACCCATAAGTGTTTATGCATTTTAATTTATATAATAACAAAAACTAATAATAAAAGACATTCAACATAAAGTAACATCTATCTTTGTATAAATAATATGAATATTCTTGTGTAATATAAAAACATATATTTCTATGAATATGTATTAAAACTGCATTAGGTACAGATTTTGTGTGCACTTGCTATGTTAAATTATTGGTAGGTATTATCGTTACCTGTGTAATTTAATTATTTAAATTATTTCATAATATTAAAATATTAATATAAATTTGCAAGACATTAGTTAGCTAATTTAATATCTAATATGAATCTATATCAATTATTAAACATAAAATAATAATATGACACTTTACTTTGATCATTGATAATAAATATCCCTAATTAGTCACCACACATTTTCAAATTTATATGATAACAAAACAACTTTATATATTAAATTATAGTTATTGTTAACTTTTTGAAAAACTTTTTTACTTATTATATAATACAATCAAAAATTATAGAAAAATAAAACAAAATTATTGAAATCGAAAAAACTAAAATAGTTTTAAAATAAGTACTTGTTTAGATAAATTAAATTAGTAAGTTACGAAAAAATAAACAAAATAATAACTTGTATAGTAAACATCATGGGTAATTAAGTATAGATACAAAGTAGAATTAACAGGGGTTTTTTTTAAAAAAAACTGTAACAATACTACATTTTTAAAAATAACAAAAGTTGTCTTCATATAAATTGAGAAGGATATAGCACATTTTACAACAAAATTGTAAGTCCATGTTTATAAAACCTCCATAGAAGTTACACATGTTGAACTAAAAACCATATTTATAAATGAGAATGTTTAACAAAATATTGATCTTAGGATCCAAACGCCAGCACTATTAGATATCCCATCATTTTTACAATACGAAAAATCTTTAATATCAATGTTGTTAAAAACGGGTTTTGCCAGTTTTTATCTGTTAATTTATTAATTAATAATCATTCAAAAAAATATTAATTTTGAATAAGACTTGAATACACGATTTTTAACGAGTGATTATACTATTTTTTTTTTTTTTTATTTGAACGGAGTCTGAATATATGAAAATTAATATAAAATATCAAATGTGAAACTAATTATTATTACAAATGTAATTATACATTAATATAAAAACTAGTAGTTACTATATATTATTATGTATGCCTAGTTAAAGTTCCTTAAATGTATTAAATATTATTTATTTGGTATTCTTCATGAATTACTTAAAACGAATGTTTTAAATTGACAGAATTTATCATGAATTTAAAATAGTGACTTTATTGATATAACCGTATTTGAAAAACGATTCCAATAAACGGTCTGTTAAATTGGCCTCGTAAAAACAACTGTTTGTCATGATTTCCTTATGATATTTCTGGTAAATTATTTTTTTATTCCCAACAGATTAATATTAAATTAATTACATGCTAAATACAGAATATTGGTAAAGTGAAATAATAATTAAATCGTAAGAAATAAAAATATAAAATTGTATAATAAATACATTTCAGTTTGAGATAATAGATGGTATATTATAATTTATTTTGAACCAATTAAATTTAAGATGGAAATCAGTATAAATGAGTATCAGTATAGACTATAAATGAAGTAGAAAAGTTTTTAACAATAATTTTAAAATGTTAACTTTAACGAGAGACGTTAGAGGTTGTAGTAAATGTGCATGAATATTGAATAAAGATATAAGAGATTTTGTTTATGATTTCGGGGCATCAATATATCATTCTTAAGTGATAATTTAAAAAGTGAACATGTTCATAATAATTATTGTTTAAATTAGTAGACCGGAATGGGCAGTTCAGATAATAGTTACATGTTTTTGTGCATTTAATCAATTGATAACTTTTATAGTTTCATTGCATTTATGACACAACGAAGTGGGCAACAGCAAAATCGACGGGATAATGATAATATTATAAAATGTAGGATTGGAATTGGTAGTTTTGTGAAAGACCTTCACGATACATTGAATTTTTAAATGAAATGTTGATTCAACTGTGAATGTGAAATTTCAAAAACATCAACTAATCTTACAGATCGTGTTTTGAACTAATAGTATTTAATATTTCCTAAGAGTAAATTTTATCTTCAAATTGTAATGTATAGGATAATCATTAATGATAGGCATATTTATGAAGTACTACTTTAAAATAAAATATAACGTACATCAACATCATGTCAGCATAGAAAAAATCCATTGTAGAAATACTCGTATAATATATTCTCCAGTCCTCAATCTGTTAAAAATCAAAATCTAATATACAACTCCACTCTACAATAATAATTTTAAATTCCAAAAAAAAATTAAATTCAATTATTGATTTTAACTTTTTGGCTTTTTTTTCTAAAAAACGTGGCAAACCAATTTTCATGTTTTATGACTTTGAATCTTAAAAATTATATAATATATATGTTATGTCATTTTTTCTCCAAATAAATCATTATTATTTTGAAACATTTCAGGTTTTGTTTTCTTCAATAAAAATAAAATAAATTTAACTACAAACCTGTTTCAATATAATTATTATTAAACTTTCTGGAGAAATAAAATATGCAATCAAGCTTTTGTCTTTTTATATATCTAGCAGTTACAGTTTAAATATTTTTTTTCCGTTGACAAAACATCGATAAGCGTATATTGTAAATATTAGATTAACCATAGATACCGGTGAATCCTACGCAAAAATGACCGTTAACCACATACAATAGCTAAAAAAACCACGTCCCACTTGCGTAAATTTAATAAATGTCGATTCAATACTCTTGAAAAAAATTCGTTATTCCTTTCCCTTGGGGAGAGAGAATATATACATTTTTAAGTAGCTGCAGTACATCAGTAATTTGTCACAATACTGGTTAGACTAAATTAGTAATATGATTATTATTTATGTGTGCAAAAAAGCGTTCATCAGTAATGCGTACAGTGGCATAATTGTTGTGGTAGTGGTAGGGGGAGCAGCAGATGTATAATTTTGCTTCACCATCAAAAATAACAAAAAAATATGCCAACAGAAGATATCTATAACCTTTCTGAAATATAGAAAAATGCAATACATTTGGACAATTGTAAGATAAAAATATTTTTTTCCTAAAATGATTGAATAATGTATACATTTATTTCTCGTTTCTCCTGTTGTATTATATTTTGACATATTATCGTCAACGTTATCTGGGTTACAAAAACAACCCTTTAATATTACTATTTTATGAACAATGAATACAGGATTATCATCACATTATTTTTTCAAACAAGTTATCAAAGCACCTTTTTTTAATGAACTCTTATGTACTTTATATTATTTAAGAATATATTTGTACTCACCTATTATGTGTTTCTTTTCCATAACATGAGTTTTAAGACTTGTGTAAAAATGAACAAACTATTTTTTATGATTTCAATTTTAGAGAATTATTTCTCTCCTTAGTTTTTTATCCCATTTATGATATACCACCAAGTGTGTATATACGTGTGATAACTATATTTATGTTATTTATAAAATATTAAGCAAGATAACTAAAAAATACTTCTACAAATCAATGCATCTAAATCATAAACAATAGTCCCATACTGCAGTTTAGAAACTAAATGTTTGAAATTGTTATTAAATTAAGTTACCCGATACGTTAAAACGCTTAAGACATTTTTTGTTACAACAATTTATAGTTTAACGACTACACCACATTTACCATTAGGTTAGTACGGATAACTGTAAATTAATAGTATAAAACACAAAATAAAAAATACTGTAGGTAATATTTTTGTATTTATAGATTTCATAGTTTATTTTTAAATATTGTTTATGCTCTTTTAATTAGATTTTTTTTAAAAGTAAATTTAAAAGACTAATTATTTTAAATATGTTAAATTAAAATTTTTCAATTTCATAATAATTCATAACCTTTACTTCTTACTCCTTAATATATTTTTAAAGGATGAATCCAAATGTTCTCATCTTATTTTATAGAACGAATACCATTTATTTCCATGATAACATGTATAAATTATTCACAGTAATAATTATTGCAAAGTACATTTGAGAATTTTACTGACTACTGACATAATTATTTTGTAATGTATAACCGTTTTCTTAACTGTGATGAATTCAAAATATAAAAAATGTAAACCATGTTATATAATTTCATAATAAAACTTTTACATTTTTATCTGTTATTATAGAGCATTAATTCACAACCACAAAATATTTTTATGCTATCGGAGTATAATAATTAGTTAGCGATTATTAAATTGTATATTATGATTATTTTATGGAATTCCTCAAATTTACGATTATCCACACTTTACACAACGGCTTTATAAATAAAAATGTCGAATCGACGTTGTAAAAACTTTGAAATTAGTACAAAATGCATCCAGTCTATAGGATACAAATCCACAATATCACAATATCATCTCGACGCGAAATATAAAGGCTCACTATCTTTATAAATTTAAAATTTAAAATTTGATTTTCTCGGCTTTCTCCAAAATGTATTGATTATTTTAGCATTTAACTTTCACAATTCTTATAAATACAACTTTAAAAATCGAAAAACTTCTAGTTATTTATTGAACAGACTCGATTTACAATCGATAGTCATAGACGAACTTAAAAAACTTTAGAAGCAGTGTATGTACTATAACTTGATAAAGTGGACAAAAATATAAAAAAAAATAAAATAAAAACCACAGCTCTAGTCATCACAATATTTTTGAACATTTTCACAGAATCTATACTATAATACGTGTATAGAATTAAAAATACAATTTTACATCAATTAATGAAATGCTAAACTGTACTATCGCCAATAAACCACATGATTTTATTATTTTATAGTTTCTATCATAAAATCAAATTATGTGTTATAACTTACCTAATCACTCGCCTAATCATAATGTTGAAAAAAATTAATTTTTCATTTTTTGTATACAGTAGGTTTTTTTTATTTAATTTAATTTATATTATTATTTAGATGTATATTTATTAGGACACTTTAATTTATAATCTCTTATTATCTGATGTATATAGATATAACAATTAAAAATGTAAAATAAATGAATGATTATTATTTACGTTTTTATGAACATTGTTCAGTAAATATATTGATATTCAGGATGGTCGATGTGTGCGCAAAGAATACCTATGTTTGCAGTAATATTAGCTATAGTTAAACACGAGTAACTACTAAATAAACTTAATCAACGTGCACTTACAATCTAGGTTTAAAATCACTGACGTAAATTCGTCCTCCTTGTCCGAACGTTTTAACAATAGGGCAATAAATTACAATAAGACCAACTGTCGTAAAACTGCATAAGACACTAAATCAACAATGCATTTAAAACAATGAGTCTTTTTTTTAAATTTAAATTGATTATACATGCTACTTTAGTAAAATAAATTATAAGCATCCCCTGAATGCATCTACTTATTACTTATTAGTCAATACTATACTCATTACGTCATATTAGATAATATAATAATTACGATAAAGTTTAATATTTATTTTATTTTGTTGATTATAACTTCATTTATTCACGTTTTATTATAGTAAAGCAATTATCATCATATCAATACAAATTTTCACATGCCTTAAATCCAGTTGTATGTTTAAAATATTTAAATACACGTTAAGTAACAATAATTATTGAACGACCTCTCATCAAATTATAAGTATTCAAAAAATTGCAAATATTCTTTACCACATATGCCTATATAAAATATCTACATAATAGTGTATAAATACTGTGAGTAATTATCTATGAAAAATACACTTCATTTTTAAAAATTAATTATTTTGCAAAATATACAAATCATATTTAAGTATAAATATAGTCAAAGAATAAATAGATATACGACTATTTTTAATTAGCTTAGTAAAATTGATTAACAAATTAGTTTTTCGAGTTAATTAAAAATTAATAAACTCATTGAAAACAGTATATATCTAAGAATATCTGAAATTAAAATAGAAAGTTTATGAAATTGACAAAATTTTTGATTAATTCAAAAAAAAGTTGAATATTTTATTTTGATGCTTCAATGAACAATATTTACAATATTATAGTTATTTCGTTACTCAAAAATAACGGAAATAAGTTGTTAATCAAATATTGCATCAGTATGTTACTGAAAAAGTTTTGAATAAAGTCCATCATTGAAAATATAGATTAATAATTGTAAAATTCATAATCGATTCATTAATTGCATTTATAATGAATTCATATAATATATATATATATATATATATATATATTACACCTTATATTATTATTAGGTTTATGTTTATAGAAAATAGTATTATAAATTAGAAAATTAAATATAATAGAAATATATTAAAATCTCAATTAGTGCCAATAATATTATGATTTCGGTATTTCTATACATTCTATCTTATGACACATACTACATAGTATGTGGTGTGATTAGTTTAAAAATATTTGGCTATTATATTAGTTTATACTTTCTATAATAAAATACATATTATATTACATAGTTATAGAAATATATCAAAATATATTACTGTCACGTGATGTTCAAATCTAAGAACGTTGTTTTTCTGTTTAGATAAATCAAAATCTCAACTCGTTTAAATCACATTCGTTATAGCATATACAAAATATTTATGGTTTTAACATTTGCAATATATTAATGAATAATTTATTTTAGGATACTGCAGTATTTTTGCGTTCAAGACAGATCCGCAATGTAAGTACTATAACCATAGTAGGTATCTTCCATGGTGCGGGTATCGTGTTTCTCGTGGGAGTGGACGGTTTTAATCAAAACGTTTTATTTTCTGAACTCAAGAAGTTACAATTTATTGAGCTGAGTTTAATCATATACTATGCTACACAAAAATTGTATAATTTATTGTATAACCAAACTTTTTCCTAAATCGTGATACTCTTACAATATCGAGTTATAATCATGTTGAAATTTTCAATATACATACGTAAGACGATAAAGAGATTATAAACATGTTTTAAAATTATTTTAAATTACAATTTCAGACTTGACTAGGATATTATTACATTTAATTAAACACGAAAAAAATTCCTAACTTATATACTATAGTATATTATATTGTATCTATATACAATGTAATCTGAAAAAAAGTTACAAACAAAATATTAAACTTACAGGAAGAATTTATTTATTGTCAAAACATTTTATATAATATACAAATCTTTTAAATTTAAATGTAGTAAGTAGAAAATTAGCAATGCACAATAAGGTTTTATTAAAAAAAAAAACTATATTCTTTCAACCGAATATTTCAGGGCATATAAATTTTTATAATATATACATTTACCAGTATGTAGTACTAAATGATATGTGAAATTTTGGTGTGTTTATAGATCAAATCGTAAAGCTTATAATAATTATTAAGATTTTCGTTTTTTACTTGTATGGCCTTTTTTAAATGTTATTTTTTTATACTATTCAATGATATCCATCCTAATTATACAATATATTATATTATTCACTATAAATTAAAATAAAAGTACGGAATAAAACATAAAGTAAAAAAAATGATCTAATTAAATAATATGTTATTATTGTTATCATGGTTATTTCTATACTATATTAAAATGTACATATTTTATTTGTTAAAAAAATTAATTCACTATAGGTAGTATTTATAAACATACGTATTTTTTTTTTCAAAAATCGTTATGTTTCCTTGTCATAATTTTATCTTATTTTTAACAAATTAAATTTGCTGAGTACTAGGTTGGTTATTAATATACAAGTATACAATTATGCTTGTAATTTCCAAATGCCTAATTAATTATTAAAACAATATTGTTAAATAATTAATCAAAAAATAAAAATATCAATTAATCTAATTTATACATAACACTACATATTCAAGAAAATTTAAATGAATTAGTATTTTATGATCGTAAACATTTACTCGGTTATTTAATAAATTATTAGTCATAAAACATATTTTAAGACACTGTCTTATAAGCAGTAAAAACGTAATCATAATTAATTTGTAATTAAGTTTTAACACTAATTATTAGTGAACATAATACGGAAACGTTGTCAGGATTTAATTTTGTAGAGTCCATTTGAAAATTATTGATTAAACTTTTTGATGACAAACATCTAACATATTATAACAACACATAATGTTTGAATTTATATATTTTGTAATAATAATAATGTAATATATTATATACGAAAATATAAGAAAGACAAATTTAAAATCCTATAATATAATGCAGTTACCATAAATATTGCAATATAATAACTTTATGAAGCGATTGGTTTTTGTTTTGTGATATTGATTTAAATATAAATAAAATAGAGTTAGGTCAACTAATAATTACTATTTTGGGCGGATAAATAATAATATTTTATAAATTATAATAATATTGTTTTAAAAGAAACTGCCAAACTGAGCTACTGATGTTTTCTTCAATTTCGGCAAATTTCCTTTTGTACTACTATATATGTTATATTATAACTACTTAAAACGGTGAAAAACAAGATACTCAATGAGCTTTGCTAGGTCATTAAATATTAATCTACTAAGTTGAATAATTTTATTTGTATACATCATGACCACCTCTTAACATTAAATATCATCATAGTCTGAAATAGCAGATCAGTTAACCTATAACAATGTATAACATACAGGCATAATTATTTATTTCCGTATATATATATATGGAGTATATATCTAGTATATTATTTTTGAGTATATTATCGTGTTGACCGAAATGAAATGTCGAGGAAAAACGATTTGAGATGGTATTTAGGCCGCAGTTAAAAAAATGTTTGGACGTCATAATAATGGGTATATAATATTATTATATGCCCTCTAAGATATTGATTCTTTTATTATTATGTGTGCTACAACGGCGGCATCGGTGGCAGTGTGGCGTCGACTATGACGGTTAAATGGTAAGTCGCATGCGGTGCCCAATTAAAACCGTTATGTTTATATAGAATTTTTTTTTTTAATTAAATTTTTTCTGCCACTATGCGCCAAAAGCCAAAGAGCGGCGGGGAAACCACGTGCAGTAGCCGAAGGTCCGACTAATAAAAACGAAGTTTTTTTTTTTAAGAAACCGCACTATAGAATCGAAACTCGGACAACTGAGCGCCAGATCTGTTCAAATTTTCGTTTATAGGTATAAATAAATTATATAAATTACCTAATTTACGATACATTAAAATTATTATCATATAGCTCAACTGTTTTATTCTGAATCAAATAATATTAAGAAATAATACATTAATTTTGCAGTAGTGGTGTGGCGTTAGAGTGTATATTAAATGATATATATATATATAGGGTATCGTGATGACTATGAAGATTGCTGTTATTATTATTGTTATTATTATTAGTAGTAGTAGTAGTAGTAATAGTATAGTAGCAGTATGTACGCGCATACTTAACTCCGTATCACGTTAGGTCAAGATCCCTGAGAAGGGGGTTCAGTGGTGGAAGGGTGTGTACGGTACGTTTCAACGATGCGATAATAGATGATGAAAAAAATAAACGAAACAAAACAATAGTACCGAACCACGATATACTACAGTTATTATAGGGTAACTTTATAATAAATTCGTATATTATGAATTTTGATGGTATATTATTCACGATAAACGTATTCAATCGCCGGACGGTGAAGAGACTCATTTGTACAATTATTATGAATAAGAATCGTATATTGTGCAGATGTCGCACACAACTACTGTATAGCAACTAAGTAATAATAACACAAGCGTGAAGCGTCTATATTATGATAACGAGTGTATTTGTACGAGCAATTATTATTCATATTCATACTGGTATGTAGCCTGCATATTTGTTGATACTATTTTATGTAAAAATTACCAATGATTACAATATACTATATTCTAAAGTTTTACCAAAAACACAAACATTTTTGACACTGCAGCTGAAAAGAGTGTATAGGTACATACGTGTTTATCAATTCGACAGATTAATAACATATTATACTACTCGTCTCCTACTCTATAACCACAATAAATGGAACTAAAACCGTCCCCCAGCTCAAGTCCAACCAAAATCCGGGAATTTTCGCGATTTCGTCAACAATTATTCACCATAAACCTATAATACCGTAGTCTGGTGTTGTGATATCGGTTGTTTACAGCGACGGGACAAGAGAGAGATAGAGATCGGGAGAGAAAATCAAAATGCAAGCTAAAAAGAGCAAATTTTTTAAACCCGTACCCCGGTGTCCGTCGATGGCGGTAGCTGTGGGCGGCGCAACCTCGTGGCCGGCGGCCGCCGCGTAGTCGGACGTCGCGGAAATTGACGCCGGCGGTGGGTTGACGGGATCGCAGCACTCGCGTTCAGGGTACTCGCTGGCCATCGCCGCGCCGGCGACCGCGGCCAACAGCAGCCACGCGGCCGCGAACATGACGGCTGCTGCAGTGCGACTATCGGTCGTTCAGCACTGTCCCGGAACCGGACGACCACGCGTTTCCATAAAACGTCGTCGTCAACCCCTCTGTGGTTCTTGCGGCGATCGTCACATTGCGACGGCCGTGTTCTTCTGGTTCGCCGTCATTGTCGTCGTCGTCGTCGCCGCCGCCGCCGCCGCCAAATAACAACAATATTACGATAATATTATGCCGACCGACCGGCGGCGGTGCAGTGATCGACGGTTTTGCGGTAATGAAACGAATCAAAATAATATTATAGTATAATATATATCGACACGACGACGTATTATAATGATAACATACACACCAAAATAAAATATAACTTTGAACAACCGACCCGTACAAGATATAATGTTATGACGAAATTACGCGAAAACAAACGATTCGACTTAAAATAAAATCATAATAATATTTTACTACGACAATAGTGGCGGTGGTGGTGGTGGTGGTGGTGGTGGTGATGACGATGACGACGACGACGACAACTACGATCCCGTGCCCTGGTGGCCGAGTGGCTTTCGGCGTGTTGTTCGCGCGCGGCGCCCGAAGTACGACTGACTAAAGTATCGCCGTGCTTTTGACGGTGTGTGGAAATGCGTGTACGCGCATACGCGGTCGCGCACACGCAAACTTTTCGTGAGTGCCCTTCGTCCGAGTGGAGGGGGCGGAGGGGGAGTGACAGAGGCGGCGAGGTGAGTGGCGGTGAGTAGCATCGAGGTGATAGGTGGCGGGCCGGCGGGCGGGTGATCCATTTAACACGCTACACCCGTTTTCTCCGTCGATTTTTAAGATTTCTAACGTATTATTCCCACCGTCCGGCCGGGATCGCCCGCCCCTCCACCCGCCCATCAAAACGTTTACGTTCATTTACTTACGGCCGATCGTCCGCCGTTTTACCTCGCGCGCGTTTTCCGAACTGAAAAACTACGGATGAAAACAATCAAATAAACCGACCACCTACCTACTGGAAGTGTGATATATTATAATATACTCGGTTTTCGAGCAAGCCATTTTTCGTGTAAAAAGTTCGGAATAAACATCGTATAGGTATATTCGTTATGCGTATATTCGCATAATAATATCATTAATACGGATATAGAAAAACTACAATTAATTAATTACTAATATGTGTGAAAAATATATTTGATATACCCACTATTATGATGTTTCAACATTTTTTTCTCGTTGAACATCGAACTTATACCTAATATACCGCCTATTTTAAAATTTAACCATAACAGTGTAATATTACTTTGCTTCGAAAATATGTATTAAGTATTTGATAAGACCAATTATACATGATAATCATTATCGTTATATTTTATAATAATTCAACAATTAAAAAAATTATTTTATTAAATAGGTATCTTTAACAATAATTTTATTCTTTGGTTTCCTGGGTCTTTAAAAGACATAATTAATTATACAATTTAGTAATTCATAAATTTTATTCTTATAAATATTATATATCTAGTTCCAGGCACGTAGCTAAGAGTAAACAATTTGAGTGGCCTAATTATGGCCAACGTTTTTCTTGAGTGGCAAACATGTATTTCCCTCCCTAAGAATAATCGAATAATAAATCTGTATATAATACGATATTAGATTCTGAGCAGAGCGATAAAGCTATTTATTCTTTTATTAAAATTTGAGATTTTGAAATAAACATACCTAAGTCTTTTCAATACATTATAATAACAAAAGTACAATTTCATCTTTATATTCTATAAACTTAATAAATATCAGTAATGAATACATGTATCAAATGTATATTAACATTAATACAATTTAAAAAAATAATCTAGGTATCTTAAAAATATTTTTTTAATTATTATGATTAACAGCAAATGTATCTACACTTCTTCGAAGTCCAAAAATGAGTGACTAGTTACAGAAGAAAATAATATAATACACACAATATTATTATATCATTGAGTCAATAAATCTATTCAATTATTTTTAATTAATTAAAAGTAAATAATAATAAGTGATAATAATATTATATGATGTCCATAAACTTTTGCAGCAGTGATAAAATAAAGTTCTATACTCTATCATAGCATTATTAGTCATCAATAATAATTATATTAGGAAATTAGCAATTATAATTATATTTATAAATCTATCTAGTATAGTAGTATTTTGTACTTACTACTAATATTATAATACGTATTATATTTTGTGATACCTATACCAAGCGGTGATATAGGAAAGCAGCGGATACGTGAGACTTTAACACTTTAAAATCTAGGTGCATTGTGCCCTAATATGTAAACACGACAAATACCTACAAACAGTTTCTACGTTGATTTTCTTCGAAAATCGGATAGTTTCCGATGCGATAAATAATTACAAGCTATTTTTTCATATTCGTATTTGTTGTGTTTGTATAGAACATGGCGTTAAAGATAATTATATAATAATAACAAATAGCATAGTTAAAGTTTTAAAATATGGTTTATCCTTTTTAACTTTAACTCAATTATTTGAACCTTGGGTATTTCAACAACACAATTGGGTGGCCAATAAATACTCAGGCCACCCCATAGCTACGTACCTGCTTGTATTTATTATACAATTAAAACAAAATTATTATTACACAATATGCATCAAAATATTTTCTCTCAGTATTTTACCCATCTCGCTACCTCCTCATAATTGTAAATCGCAATTATGTAATATGGTAACTGTCTAAGGTAATTTGTTAATAAAACTCGGAATCGTGTTTGTCTAAGAAACGAAAATAGAAAATATTTATAACATTAAAATAGTATCATACAGTTAGTGTAATTGCACAACTGACTTCGTCGGAAAAATGGACAGAAAATTACTTTTTTCCTTATGCGTAGTTTATATTTTTATGCTTTACTTCAAAATTTTTTGCATTGCATCATTGGTTTTTACACTGTTGTACCTTATTTTGACATTTTTTCATCAAACAATTTGTAAATATATGGTTTTTATATATTTTTGTATTACTTAAGTGGACATATATGCAATAAATCTACCTACTGTCTAGAATTAACCACTTTATGGTTATCTTTAAATTACATACACTATGATCTTAAAACCTCACAGCGTAAAAATAAGTTGCAATTGATAAATAATGTTGATACGTATATATATTATAACAAACAATTTACTTTATGAATCTAACCAGTGCTTGTATTTTAAAATAAAATTTCGTTTTACTTAATTCGGAATTAAAATGTAATACAACTTTTGCGTTTATCGTTTATCGCTAAAATTAATATTTAATGCGTGAAATAGCCCGGAACAGTATATAATAAATTCCTGGATTGATTGCTAATTAACTTGAAATAAATATTTTTACGAAACCAATATTATAACTTTTAAGTAAATGTATTTTAAATTATTTAATTTAGCGTTATGTTTTGTGATATTTCATTATTTTTCTTAGCCGTTTTTAGTTTTAATTATGTTTACAAATTGCAATCATTTTTTTGCCATATATGTATAACATTATACTATAACGTTTGCAAGCCATGAATCCAACTATAAATCCTATGATTAAAATGGACGATTCACTGTGTTATTTGCGTTACGTTAATGTCATCGTTGTTATAGTTTTCTCAGCGCACAATCATTATTGTATTTGTCAATAATATTAAAACCATCCCGCTGTTATATGCTTACAATGATTGTTTAGTGGTATAATAATATTCGACCTATCCCGATATAACGCGATTACACATTAAGCGGCGACCAGCAGCAGCACGCCGTGCCACTATACAGAACCGTCTGGGTTAAGCTGTACTTTGTATATAAATATAAATATATATATATATTATTATATCGCCGTCGGAGATCACGTGACCTTCCCCTTGGCTACTATCCCATCCCCTGGTGCAGACATTATAATTCCTTCGACTCTTAAATAGATTAGTGCGTATCAATTAGCATTAAGACTTGTAAGAGAACGAGAGAGAGTGAGAGTGTTGGACTGAGACCCGCGATGAATCGCAATGAATACTAATCGCCAACACCGTGACCGGAGAAAATTATACTATGCGTTTATTTTTCCTTTCTTTCTTTTCCGCACCCCGGCGATTATGTACACAAAATGTATCCTCACCTTTTATATTATATATAATAATATCATTATTATATTATTGTAATACTCGCTGCCGGGCCGGAACAAGCGAAATGTTTTTTTTCGGATTTATTATTATTATGAGCGGGCAATTCAACCATCGTCTGAATATTATATATTATATTGCATCCAAGTTTTTGCGTACGCTACGTTATATTCTCTACATTTTTTATGACCGTATAATATTATGTTATACATAGTGAACCATTTTTACGCTAAAAATGTAAAGGTGTAAGAATTACATTTATTAAAATACTCTGCGCCCCTTCTAGACCAAAGTAGACTAGATTCAATATGCTACCAGAACCGTCATCAACGTTGAAAATCGTAATATTTTTACTGCTCTAGTGTGATGATAGACTAAAAAAATATACATACAAATAAAAATACACATTATTTTAAACTAATCGTTTTGCTCAGAACCAAAAAATATTCAATTCACTTTAAAAAAAAAAAAATTGTTTTTATGCTATAATATAATACTTGCGTATATTGTTAACAGTCAATTTGACTGATTTATAAATTACTAATAATCGCCCTCCTAATTACGCTAATTCTAACAACAAATTGGTTCTCTCTAACGCAAATTTGTCATGTTAGTGTTGTATACATTTGTAAGACGAAGATAATTTATACTTCAATACTCGTACGTATAGGTGTAACGGTCTTTTCATAACTTAATTAGTGTTATTAATTTGTATTATTCTTTGTTGCGTTTTTATCAAATACTCATATTCCAATAAAAAAAAAAGGGGGGGGGGAAATATTTTACACAATTAGTTAATTTGATTATTCTAATAACTGTTAACACAATTAATATATCTTTTCACTGGCGTACCTAGTTCAAACACAAACCCTTTATATTGCGTGTTATTTGCCATCTGACTCGAAACACCTGAGTCGACACTCAGTAATCAATCCCATCTGTACTCAATATTTATTCACGCACCATTAAATATGTTATGTACCTACATAATAATGATTTTGAGAGTAAAAATTTCAAAAATAATTTTAAGACTATTTCAATTTAATAATGGCACATCGTAAATTGATACGGAACATACCATATTGTATAACACAGGGTGATTTGGAAAAACGAGACGACGATTTAAATCCAAGATTAAAAATGAAAACAATTGTTTTATTGACTAGATAAACTCGATGTGTTCTACATTTCTATAATAAAGTAAATGGAAAAATAGACACTGTTTAAAAATAATATCGGTCAGTCAAATTTTGGAATTTTACATTGCCATTTAATTGATGTAGTGGAATGTTATTGATTTCTTCGGCGATCTGTCTTTTGAAATCTAGAAAAGTTGTAGTGAGAAAACTGTAGGTAGTAGCAAATAAATATTTGGCGGATAAATCTGAGGAACAGAATGGCCAATCAATGTTAGAATCATTGGATATAACGCAGTTACTGAACAACCATCCTGATTGCTGCCATCGACACTCAGGCAGAATGCGGGATTTGCGCCGTCCTGTCGAAACCAAGTATTTTCAACGTCATGTTTAATAAACTATAAAGTTATAGAGCCGAAAACGTTTTAACCATTGTGACATAACTTTGAGAAATAAGTAGTTAATGTAACTGCAAGTGTATACTACATATTTTATCTTCGAAAAAAATACGAACACACGCGCAGTGACTTTAAGGAAATTCAACGAACGATATTGGCGCTGTTAAGTAATTTTATGTGCCCAAAAACAATTTTTTGTTTATTATT
Organism: Pentalonia nigronervosa; assembly: GCA_014851325.1. Classification (NCBI taxonomy): domain Eukaryota; kingdom Metazoa; phylum Arthropoda; class Insecta; order Hemiptera; family Aphididae; genus Pentalonia; species Pentalonia nigronervosa. The sequence continues at coordinate 21,254 of JACXSJ010000518.1, read as the reverse complement.
ATACCCATTTAGATAGACCTTCACAGAATTTCTATCTTATAGTCGTGTCTTATTATTTTCTATTTGTGTTATGATATATTTTTATGATTATCTAAAAATTATATTGATTTTAATTTCGTTTTAACTTTTTAACAACGTATATAATAAAGTGAGCAAATATCTGGATTATAACGTATCATGTTGGCTAGTTAACTTTTTTCAGTTATCGTAGAATCTTTCGTTTAAAAATGTAATGTAATACCGTAATAACTGGATAAAAAATAAAATAATATTACCATAGTCAGCGTTATTGTGAGAAAAAGACAACTGGTAGGCAGTGACATTTAAAAAATCAAAATATTTTCGAATAGTAAATATACTATACATTGCTATAACTGTAAAATATTATATTATTCTCAAACGAGATTATCTGTCGAAAAGACGTCGCCATGTGTATTTATATGGAAACTGATTGGAAATGAGATATAATATGACATAAAATATCAATCATCATCTGTTGACTGTCGTGTAGTCTGAAAGTCTTTATATATTAGTGTTACAGTATATAGTTGTCAAGATCAGCGTTCATCTGTTATTAAGTTGGTAGGTAGATAGGCACCGGAGACAACTAGTTTGTAAATTTTACGCACTATCGTCTATCGATTAGAAATATATTTTCTTTGCTTTCTGGTTGGTAGTCGGATCATATTAACTCGTATAGGTTTGTTGGTATGTTATGTTTTTTCCTTCTTTCTACGTTTGATCTGTATTCAACCATCAAATGTTCTACTGTGAGGGTTACTCCGCATGAGGTGCATTCCTTTGGTGATTAGTTTTTCATGAGGTGTCCGTGTGTGAGATGGGTGTGGCCGACTCTTAATGGGTTTATTATTATTGCTGTTTTTTCTAGATGTTTTTGGTAGTGGTCAGGGATTTATGTTTTGTTTCATTTCTCGTAATTTATTTTTTTTTTAATTTAACCAGTGATTTCGCTATATATTCCGTATGATAGTTTTTATGAGATTTTTTTTATTTAATATTATACTGTATTTTTGTTTGGAGACTTCAGATACTATTGCATTTTTTGCGTGTTAGTCAGCTAATTCTTTTCCATTTATTTTGCTATGCCCTAGTGTCCAAATGAATTGGACATTCTTGTTTAGGTTTTTTAATTTTTCTACTTGCTTTATGATGTCGGTGACAATCTTGTTGGTGTGGAATGTATTTTGGATGCTATTTATGATGTTATGATATCTTATCTTAATAAATTATTTTAGATATCGTAGAATAGGTTTTTAAAAAATTCTGGAGCGGTTTGTTTTTTTTTTCGCAAGTTCTGTGTTTATGTTGATTTGGTAGTCCATAGAAGGTTTTGCATAATTGTGTTTTTTTATTATATTTGAAAAATTTAAATTGTATTTTGTAATAATCTGTTTGATATGATTTGGAATTTGTTTTTCGGGGTTGTTTCTGGTTCGTCTTGTGGCGAAATGTAGTGCTATTTGTGTTCTTCAGATCCAGAGAGAGGGTTCACTAGCTATGATGTAGATGTTTTTGATTAGATTAAATTTAAATGCCCCGATGACTAGACGCATACAGATATTATGTATTGGGTATATTGTTTTTAAAGCTTGGTTTTTGACTGATAGTAATATTTCTGCACTATATTCTAATTTTGATTAGATAAGTGCTTCATGTAATTGTATTAGTAGTTTACTTTTGTAACCCCGTGTTGTGTGGGCTGGTATTTTTATGATGTCTGTTCTTTGAGATATTTATTTTTTAATGAGTTTTACATGTGTTACTTATGATAATTTCATGTCGAATATAACACCTCGAATTTTGATTGTGCCTTTGTTTAATATCGTTAGCTTGTTTAATTTGTTTGAGGGTAGATTTGATTTCTTTTTTTTATAAAACAAATGCTTTGCGATTTATTTGGTCAAAACTTGAAACCAGTTACTGTAGACCATTTTTTTAGGTTATTTAAGCTTTCTTGATGAAAAATATGAATTGTGTTTGTTTGTTTACTTCTGTAAAAATGTTTATGTCGTCTGTAAAAAGAGTGTATTTAATGGGTTCAGTGATGTAGTTGGATATACAATTTATGGCTATTAAAAATAATTCCGTGGATAGACTTAACCCTTGTGGGATTCCATTTTCTTGAAAAAATGATTCGAAAGTTGTATTACCTATTTTTATTTGGAATGATCTGGTTTGTAAAAAAAATTTAATATAGGTTAGTACTTTTACCGTGGAATAGTATTGTGTTTCTATCTAAGATGATTCTATGCTTCCACGTACATGCGTAGACTTTTTCTATATCTAGGCTTATAAGGCTCATATATTGATTTTTGGAAAATGTTTTATTTATTTCGGTTTGGATGTATCTTAAATTGTCGATTATAGATTTATTTTTTTGGAATCCGTTTTAGAAAGTTAATTGGTAATTTATTTTTTTCCATGTACCATATTAGCCTTAATTTTAGTATTTTTTCTAATATTTTGCTAATATTGTTTGTTAGAGAGATTGATCTGTGTCCGTCTATTTAGAATTTATTTTTATTTGGTTTCAGTAACAGAATTATTATACAGTTTCGCCAGTTGTTTAAAAAGTTATTTTCCAAATTTTATTATAGATATGACATAAAAGGAGTTTTCTGTTGGATAGGAGGTGGTGAATAAATAAGTATGGCATTCCATCTGAGCTAGAGCTTTTACTTTTACATTTGGATAGGGCGTGAAGTATTTCGTTGATTGAAATGTCTTCGTTGAGTTGTATTTAAAGTGGATTATTTTGGTTAATTTCGGATTGGATCGGTGTATTTTCAGCTTTGAGGTTATTGTTTTTAAATTCAGTAGTATAGTTCAAATTACTACTATTTTTTTAAAGTATTGTCCTAGTTGTTTTGCTGAGAAACTATGGTTTCATTGTTGAGTATGCTAATTTGGTTATTTCGTTTCAAAACTTTTAATGATTTAATTTTATTTTAGACGCTAGAAGGATCTACTTTCAAGTTTAAATTTGATGTGAAATCTTGCCAAAAGTTTATTTTGCTATTTTTGATAAGAAATTTGGTATGGGTCATGAGTTTTTTAAAAATAATGAAGTTGAGATTTTTTGTCTTTATAATGGTTTAGTGCAGTGTTTTTTAATTTTATTGCTGTTTTTATATTTTCATTCCACCACGGCACTTTTAGTATATTATTATTTGTGCATTTTCCAATTGTTTTTTGGTTTAATATTGAGTTTGTGAAGAATTTGATTAGTTGTTATGGTGTTGAATTGTTAATTATTGAGTTTTTCATTTGCATTTCTTTTACTATTATCTCTGTATAAAGTTGTCAGTTTGGATGTATTTAGTTCCATCTTTTACCGGAGTTGTTTTTTGAAGCGCATTTCCTTAGTATAATTGATATGAAAATTGGTATATGGTCACTGCTGTAGTTTTCGGTGACAACTGTCTTAGAGATTCAAAGGGCTAATGCTGAGTTGGAAAATGATAAATCGATTGTTAAGAAGTTTCCATTATGTAAATTTATTCGTGTATTGTCTCCTGTATTTTAGATAGTTTTAAACTGGGTTAAATTGTCATTTTTTAATATTCTTTCTATTGTTTTACCGCGTTTGTTTGTTGTTAATGAGCCCTGTATTTCGTTATGGCTGTTAAAATTGCCAGTGATAATGTATGGTGTAGGTAGTTGACTAATTATTTGAACAAGGTCATTATTGTTAAAGTTTGTTTGATTTGGTAAGTATATTTTGCATACGGAAATTATTTTTTTTTTCGTGTATTATTATCGCGATTGCTTCTAAATTGGTAATTAGGTTTATTTGTGTACTCTAAAGAGTGTCGTAGATGTAGATTGCTACGCCGTCGTTGGAGCGAAGTGCGTTTATTTAATCTTTATGGTATCCAGTGTATGCTGAAATTTTTCCTATTAAATTATCTTTAAAATTAGTTTCTTGTAAGCATAATATTTTTGGGTTGTGTTTTTGAATGATTAATTATAGTTCGTTATATTTTTTATAGAAGTCATTGAAATTCTATTGGATTAAATTAAAGTTTTGCGATGCCATTTGTGTATTGTGTGGGTATTTACCTAGATTGCTGGTGTTTATTATTCTATATGTTGTAATTGACCGTTATTATCGTAGTTAGGTATGTCTAATTCGAATAGTGCATTTGATAATCGTATTAGGTAGTTTTTAATAGCTTTGATATTTATGACCGAGTACACAAGTTCAATTATTTTAATTAGGTAGTTGAGTTTAATTTTATAGTTGTCACATAGTTCTTGCTTATCATTGCAAGTTTTGGGCATTTTCAATTATAGCTTTGAATTGTATAAAAACCAATTTTAGTTTTGCTGGAGTTAACGGTGAATATTTGATTTGCTGGTTCTAATATTGCGTTAAGTTCAATAGTTATTTATGTGTTTGTGAGTTGAGTTGTATTATTTTGGCTTTTTTATTGTAGGTCTTTATGAATTTTAGTGGCAATTGTATTTTGTTTATTATCGATTTTTGTGTCTTTTTTGGTGTTTTGGCCGCAGTGCCGCAATAACCAGGTGTGTTTCATATATCAAACACATGGGTTCAGAGCCCCATCACCTATAATGAGGGGAGCTAATGATAAAAACTAAAAAATATATAGAAAGAAAAAAATAAAACCATTTTGTTATAATAATATTTATAATAATTATTAATAAAGATTTAACAATAGATCGATTTTGTTTTGTACACAATATTATCGTTCATCAAAGTCTTTTTTGCGACCTGTATAATCGACATTAAAAATAGTTTGGTTGCAATTGATTAAATCTCGTCATGCGAAGGAACGTGCATTTTGACCGGACTAGTATGAGTGTGACGCGTCTCAATTATTGGTGTCTATTTTTGCTATGCTTGAAAAACACGACCGGACTCGCTTTTATATTGCATATTTGCACGTTGAAAAGGCGGGATCTTCTACAGTTTGTATTTTGTAGTCGGACATAAGCTATCCATTTTTTTTTACGTATATGAAAACTTAGTTGCGATATTGATTTGAATAATTTAATTTATAAAATAATTAATAAATAATTACCTACATAATTAACTTTTTTAAGCGAATGCCCTGACGGCACTTTCGCACAATTTTATGCTGCCAGCGGGGAATAATAATAATTAATAATACACAACAAATATAATATAATAATAATAAAAAAAAACCGTGATGTTGGTGACGGTGATGGTGTCGCACGGACGTTGGTATAGACGACGGCGGTAACGGTGTATCCTCGGTATTGGTGATGCTGATGAGGCTCAAAAGCAGAGAACAGCGAAGATAAACGACGGTGATGACGACGGTAGAAGGTAGTAAAAACAATAGAATAGCATAAAAATTACAGAAAAACAACGAAACCGATTTTCGCCACACACGCACCGCTAGTTGGTTTGTTAATGGTCACAAGAGATTACGCAATATTAGTGGCGGTGCGGGTCGCTTCTTATCACTATCAAACAAATGTTTGGTTTATAATAAAAATATTATTATCAATATTAGAATTTAAAAAAAACAATGAGTATTATACCTATAACAATATTAAAGTAATTGTAAATAACTATTTGATATAATCATATAGAATATTTGTAAAGAAGTTCAGTTATCAGGCAATCACAATTTTCAAAAAAAACTTCAGCAGCCATGTTAAATTGAAATTTTACAAAAAAAAATTCAAAAACTTCGAACATATTATGTAGGTAAGTATACTACAATGTATATAAAATTAATTTTGTTTTTATAATTGTACATTTTAATATGTACGGTATGTACACATTTTAAGTTTTAATTTTGATTTTTTCTACAACCACAAAATTATTATATTTATATTAGGTAAATAGGTATGCTATATTATAATTAATATTTTAAAAGTTATAGATTTGAATAGTATAGTGAATCTTCAATATGATTTCCCAACAGACATAGCCAAATTTTCATGGACCATTACTGATACAAATTTAATAAGAAATTTAATATTATATAGACACTATAAGCCAGACACTAACTTTCCAGTGAATAATAATGGTAAATGTTTTTCATCTAGTTATTATTTTTTAACTACTAAATCTGGTACAAAAATTCCAAGAACTTGGATATGTTATTCTTATAATTTAGACTGCGTGTATTGCAAATCTTGTTGACTGTTTAATGATAGATCTTATAACAAATTTAAGTGGGAATGGATATATGGTATTAATAATTATAATCACTTATCACAAAGTATTTAAAGATATGAATCATTTATTCAACATTTGGATACTGCCAAAGTTCGTTCCATTTAGGTTAAAAATTAAACCATTAACACTAGTTTAGAAAAACAATATACTGATGAAGCAATGGAATGGAGGAATGTATTGAAAAGGTTGATAAAAAATATAATTTCTATAACAGCAGGAAATTGTGATTTAAGAGGGAATAAAGGAAGCCTAAAAATTAAGTATGCCATCGAAATAAACTTTTTAAGAACAGTTCGATTACTCGAAGAGTTTGATCTTATTCTAAATAGTATTTTAAATGATGAAAATCAAATAATTAAATATCTAAGTTGGTCTGTTCAAAATGAGTTGTTAGACATTTTGTCTACAGAATTACATCATTTAATTTGTAATAATATAAGATCTAGTAATTTTTTTTTCTGTTATATTAGACTACTCAAGACATAATCAAACAAGACCAAGTTAGTATTGTAATTCGTTATACCACGTTAGATTTTGAAAAGAAACAAATACAAATTAAAGAGTCATTTCTTTGTTTTTATTTACTATCTCATCTCATCATGGTGCAGCAAATATGTGGAACTTTTACAAAATGCATTAATGAAATTGGATTCAAATAGAGTGAAACTTTCATATAACAAAGTCGAATAAGTAACAAAAAAAATTCGTAATATGGAGGAATTCGTTAAATAGAATTACGTATTTTTTTCAACTTTTTTCTTTTTAATACGTTGACGGCAACGGGATTTTGTCATGTTATTTATAACCGCCATGAGATTTGAGTGTAAACTAATAAGATCTCTTACAAGATCTCATAACAGTTAACGTGTTAATTTAATTATGTATGTATGCATGTGTATATTATATTTCTATGTTGAATATATTATGTAAAAAACAACATCAAATATCATATTACAGTTTAATTTAGTTATTATTATAAGATTATAATTTAATTCGGTAATATCTTTTTTTTAACACCCTTATCGACTTCATTTAAAATTTAAAATTTATCGGCGATAGATAAACATTTACGTTTCGACTTTTTTTTTTTTTATATACAGACGAAGAGAAAACGAGAGAAAATTTGTATGTATACCCGTTTGCATCAATATTGGAACTGAAGTACTGCAGGAAAAATAATCAGTTTGTCTATCTTTAGTGTCATATCTTTATCAAATATATATTTCATGCACAATTTTAGAACAATGTTTAAAATTTAATAGTGACAACATTGACAAAAACCTGTTTTTATCGAATAATTATTTCCTTATATAGAAACATCAGGTTCGTTATTTGGAGATAAATTTAATGTAATTAATGTTATATAAAGTAATATAAGTAATGTATTGTAATTAAAAATGAAGGTCATAGTTCTTAAAAATATTTCATTTAACAGAAAATTTTGTAAAATGGAAGTATATTATAGAAGATCATGTAACCCACGAGAATCAGGTATTATGAAATAACATGGTCAAGGATATGATGAAGCAGCAGTGATAGGCGGTTCAATAAAAATCGTTCAAAAACGAATGTATAAATTCATTAAAACATAAGTTTGTTGAAGTTTAAAATCTCATTCTAATATCTAGCTTTCAAGTTCCAAAAAAGATAAAATAAATATGGCTATGACTTTAAAAAGAAAATGGAAAATACTGAATTTGTAATTATTCTATGTATATGGGAACCCAATTTAAAATCTTTACAAATAGTATCAAAGAGTATGTAATCAGTAAATTTAAGCTAACAAAGAGTATCAACACAAATAGAAAGTGCTATTTTAATTATAGAAAAGTTGCGGAATCAATATGACCAAATAGTAGAAGATTCAAGAGAATTATATATGAAATGGAATATACCCTTCAAGTTAAGTGAAACGCTTCAAATATATGCTAAAAATATTTTGATGAAGTAGACAGTGATTGCAAGCTTACTACAACTGATGATAATTTTAGGGTTACTTTATTTTACCCAGTTATAAATACGACACTATTACAATTAAGAGTTAGATTTAAAAGAATGAAAACTGTTTGTGATGATTTTTATATATTAATGCCTGAAATATCAACATCAATGGCCGGCAAATAGATTGTTAAGTCATCATATAACTATATTACCAAATACAAAGAAGATATCAATTCTGACTTCACTTGTCGACTTATTATAATCAACGTATATTTATTTTCCAAATTTCAAACCAAATATTTAAAAAATATGTCAATTCATGATTTAGCTGATACTATTGTCAACGAAGAGTTGACATTAATATTTTCCTATGTATTTATCGGTATTATAATTTTTTTTGACTACACCAGTGACATCTTCTTCAACTGAAAGATCCTTTTCAAAGCTTAAAGTTACCAAAAATTACTTACGGAACTAAATCGGCGAAGAGAGACTTTCAAGTATAGCTTTGCTTAATTTTGAAAGACAACAAACAAATGATATTAACATAGAAAATATAATTGACAATTTTGCAAACAAAAAAGTAAGAAGAATGAATTTTTTGAAGTGAGTACAGTATTTTTTTTTTCGAGTTTCTAATTGGCTAATAATGTATGGTATGTTCAATTTTTTTATTTGATAATTATTTATATTTAAAATGTATAAAAAAGGCTACAAATTGATACATTTATTTATTTGTAAATACATATTTATGTGTTTTAATTATGTTAACCTTATTTTATATGACTAAAAACTTAAATCTCCAAAGTATGTTTTCAAATTTGGAAAAATTAATTTTACAATTGATTAATATTTCAATTTTCAAGAGATGAGGCCATTAATTTTATTTACACACGGGCCCAAATTGGCGTAGTTGCGGTACTAGTTTCGAGATACTGTTGGGAAGGAGGGCGCGGTCCTTTTATTTTTGTTAAATATTATGAGGTCAATTTCTATATTATCGATGATGTTCGTTTCTGTAGTTTTAATTGTGTTCTTTATAGGGTGTTATTTTTGTATGTAGATTATTTGAAGTGAGCATTGTTTATTTTTTCTATTATGTTTCGATTTTTGATGGCAGTGACTGTAAATTTGCTGCAGTTGGAGGAAGTATGTCCAATTATTTTGCATTTATATCAAGTTAGTGAGTCGTCCGAGAAAAAAATTCTATGATTTATTCCTTCGTGTTTCATTAGTAGAGAATTTAAAAGAATTATGATGGTTTCTATGAATATAAACATTTGTCTTCGAAAGCTTAGGATGTGTGCATATCCTTTTTTTTTAATGCCAGGTTAGAGGTGAACGATTTGACCAGTGGGATTTATTCCAATGTCGCTGAGTTCATTTTGAATTGTTTCATTTGGAATTATTGGGCATACGTTTGATATGATTATTTACTTATTGGGGTTAAAATATTTTTTTATTTTAATTGGTTTTTCATTGATTATTACCGGTCTCAAGTGATTAATGACGAGGTCTATAAGTTCTATCAAAGATAGGAATATGCAGAATCTATCTTTAGATATGCGTGACATAAATATTATGTTTTCAGGTTTGGTTATTTCTGCTATTGCATAAACATATTCGTATTGCTGAATGTGGTCATTTATTTCGATTATTATAGCTTGTTCTTTTTTTTTTTTTGGATATAGAGTTTCAGATACTGCATTGGCGAATGTGATTTGGTTTACATTGACATTAGAGTTTGGAGGTGTTAGATTTGTTGAGATTTGGTTTTGACTATTATTGAGTTGTGGAGTTGAGTTGATTGGAGATTTGAGATTTTGGAAGAGATCTTTGGGTAAATATTAAGTGTTTTGTTTGTTTTGTTGTTAGGATATAGATTTTTTGGCACTATGGTGTCAAAAGGTTGTTTTGGCTCTTTTTCATGGGTGATTTTGCATTGACGCTCATTGTTGGTTTCGGTGTGATTACATTATTTAAAGTACACTAACCTTATATCTGTTTGCTTAATTTTATGTTGAACCGTTCGAGACGTTATCGATGCGAGGTTGGACTTTGCTATAAACCGTTACATAATTATGGAGATTTCAATATGGGAAAAAATTAAGTAATATCTACATTTTAGTCTATAATATTATAAATTGTAATAAATTGCTTATATTTTAAAATACATTTCAAACAAAATAAATTATATTTAATCACGACTATTTAATAAGTAACTAAATTCTACAATATAGAACAATAGTAACACACATTCTCATAGGTGAAATGATTTCGTAGAATCCATTTTCTAAGTTACTCGTGTAATTTATTTTAATAACTATTTTACTGGAAAGACTAGATAATTATAAAATATTTCTAAAAGTTCAATTTCTATTAAATTTACAGAAGGCTTTATCCTGACTGACTGACTGACCGACAGAAAAACAACATACAGCTTAAATCTAAACCTTTAAAGGTAGAAACTTTAAATTTTTATAGAACATTCGTTTCATAATGTAAATGAATAGGTACTAAGAAAGGATTTTGCAAAATTCGTATTTTAAAGATGTGTTAGCACAATGGTTATTAGATTCACAAAGAGCTATGCTAGTTTTCTATAATATTTTAATTGTTTGATCATTTTGGCAAAAATTAGTGAAATTTCAATTTAAAGTAGAATTTTTGAATTCTTAATGATAAGTATTATAAATAAATAAACATTAGTTTATTTATATTTAAATGATTAAGAAAACAAAAAAAAAACGATACGCAAAATCACTATTGAAGGCCATTACGATAAGGCCACTTGACTCCGTTTAAATCTGAATTTATATATAAAAAAATAACTATTATGTGGCTTCAACCTATAGTCAGATAAAGATCAGATAGAGGTAGTTAATTTTTGCATCACAGCTTCCACCATAACGTCATTAGGATATGATTTTAAACATTTTACAGTTTCTTATATTTCTTCTAATATAATAAAATATATACGTATATATATATATATTATAAAATATATAATTACATTTTTTTTTATTAATATACATATATAATATGTTTTAGACTTATATACAACTTTTTTTTCGAGATCAATTATCGTATCATTTTTCCTATCGTGGTTATTTATTAATATTTTGTAACTTATTATTTATTATTTATGTTAAAGTAGCTGATGTGCCATTTATATTCGATATTATAAAAATATATTTATGATTCATATGATTCATGGATTTTTCATGTAGCGGAAAAATATCAAATACATGCTACGTTTACCTACTCAAAATACCCTTTTTTTTTTCTTTAAATGTGTTTAAAATCACCATCGTTAAGCCTTTTAGTGCAATATGATATATACTGTAACGTACAAACAAACCATAATACTTTTATTTCTTCTTCTTAATATAATAATATATCATAGATATTATTAGTGTATATAATAATATTGTACGAGCATAGCGACCGTCATCGTCAGTTTCTAGGGACTAACGACAATGAAGGGTCGTTTTTATTCTTGAACAATTTTATAATTTACGGCCATTGTGATGCGTAATGTGTTATATCATATAATAATATAGGTATGATCACACGATTCGAAATTCAACCAAGCGTTGTAAGACCCCTGGCTAATGAGCGATGTGACCACATGGGCTTTTGGGCAATGTATCATTTCCGTCGACACAAAGTCCATGGTCGCCGGAGGAGGTTTAATTAGTTTTAAAAGTAAATTGTTGTACACGTAGCTTGAAGAATAACTATAAACGGACTAGAAACCCAAATTCCGGTGTCGTATTATATACGCCTGTTCGTCATACTCGTACGTGTATACGTTAATATGCAGGAAAGACAGTAATTATTTTGTAAGTTAATTAAAATACACCTTAAAAAATGTTTAAAAGTTATATTTTCTATTTATACGAATTTCTATTGCTTATTTAAAATGTAAATAGATAAGTTTGACATTCAAATGAAAATCTTGAATATACTGTGACCTGTACAATAATAATTAGGTATAATTTTGATATTAGAAGTATTTTATATATTGCATGGATCGTGTACAATTTAAATGTTGTATATAAATGTATACGTAATATGTACATTTTAAAGTGAAAACAAACAACAAATTATCTTTTTTCGTCGTGGCTCAGTTCTCGTTTTTCCCAAAGATATTTTAGTTATTTAAAAATTAATTTGGCAATGGTTTTTAAATGATATTAAAAAATAGTTTATAGAAAATTTTTAAAAACATATATCATAAATCAATGATTTAAATCAATTGATTTTATATTTACATTAAAATAATTATAAAATAAACCACAATTAAATTGAGTGTGCTTTTAATTTTTTTTTCTGTAGCAGGTATATAAAAATTTTCAGAAACTTTTCGTTAACAAGAAACATTTACAGTTCAACGATTTATTTCTGTATTACTGCACGATGTGATTATGATGAAGCTGGTCGAAGTTAAAAATGTTCACTTCGCTCACCATTTTAAAATTAAACGTGTGTAACATGTAGCCAAACACGTACGAGTTCCCCACAACGAATATTATCTGTGCTTACGTTTTTTAAGTGAAATTGCATTTGTGTTGCTTAAAAACTACCATTTCTTTATCCTACTTACTTATTATACTACCCATCATTGTTTATTTATTATTTGCAATAAAATATATATATGTGAAACTATAAAAGTACTCAACCCAAAACTCAACTTCTTGTTTCTTACTACTTATACGTAATAAACTGTTAAAGTAAATTGGTAACTCCTTTGTAATAGTCGGCTATCGTATCATTGATTTTAAAGCTGTTTAAATTTATGTTAAGTATAAAATCGGCAGATATTATTCAACTGCAATGATATCGATTGCATCTAATAAATATTGTATTTCGTCTGCCCGTGGTCTTTTCTGGATAATAAATGAATATTGTTTAAAATCCACGGCCGAGTTAATTTAAAATGACTAAAATACAACAAATGTAATTCAATTTTGTCTAAGACGAAACAGGTCGTGTCTACACCGTAATGTTGCTATTTTTACATCACACGAACTCGAGATGAAATAATTTTGAATCCCGTTAGTGAGAAAAAAACACGTACATGAGCGTGTCATGAATAAAATAATAATTGCTGCAAAGGGTTCGCATAAGTCATAGGGCATAGATAAAATAATACTACTGTGTATATATACTCTTTCTGCCATGATGTACTTAGTAAGTCACAAGAATAAGTACATATAGGTTTAGGTACTCAGTCCTTACTCAAAGAAGTTTCCTTTATTTTGTTTGCAGAATGAAAAGCTGTGAACATTAACGATTTTTCTTATTTTAATAATCACCAATTAAATACAAACAAAAACATATAACATATACTTTACGAGTTATTACTCAAATGATCAAATTATATTTCATATAAATATCTTAATTTGACTCATACGAATTGCGTCCCCAAAAAGAAAAATTCAAAATATACTTCCCGACAACTACGTTGCGTCCGCAGGAATAATATTGTTATTCTATTTCTATATGTTTGGTGATAAACTCCTATCGATTACCGATGCCTTATCTGTAAATACTATCTTTATTATTTAAAATTAATTTTGATCATATTACCATCAAATATACTACGAAATTCACTTGAATCATAATTACAATATGATCTTAATTTCAACTTTGCAACAATAATATAACAATGGAAAGTTATAAAATAATTAAAATATTGATCGTAATAAAAACTAACAAAGACGATATTTTTTTATTATTAAAATAACATTGAACAAAATATTATAAAATTTTGAAAAACAACAAATTTAAAAAGAGATACGCAAAATAAAAAATGTCGGCAAGTGGGTACCGCTCTGCTATATAGTATGTGTCGAGTACTTTACTGGGGATGTATTAAATTTAAATTTAATGATATAAAGTAATTGTATATTTGTATACAAAAAATGATTCTGAGCAAAGACGCTCTACCAGCCTACATAATAACTAATTGTATTTAATGATACTATTGCTATTAAAATAATTAATTTTACTATTAACAATACAGTAGCACGAATTAATTTTTGCAGAAAACATTGCATTAGAAAATTTAATTGAGTATATAAAATATAATAATAAACTTTAAAGGTTGAAACACCCACGAAAAATATTTTTTTAATTACAACGAAATAATTAACATCGTTATTCTTCATTTAAACATATAGATTCGTCTAAATTCGAACTTATAAAGTTATAATAATAATAATATCTATAAAAAATTATTTTTTTGATTATTTGGTTACACAATTAAATACTTTCGAAAAACCTTGTTTTAAATTTTCAATCCTTAACTATAAACATTTAATATTTTATAAATTTATAATTATAAAAAAATTTGCAAACATTCGAGATTTTGATGAATTTGGTCAAAATTTGAACTTTAAATGCTTATAAAAAAAGTGCGCATTTGTATCTTAAATATTTTTAAGCTACATTTAGAACAATTTAAAAAAACCTTGTTATGATGTTTTTATGTCTCTTACTAAGTTTAAGGGCAGTAAAATTGCTTCGATTTTCTTTATCAGCATCTTTTCAGGTAAAAAAGTGAATCTACTATGGGGAGTCAAAAGTAAAAACTACCATAGTTTTCAAACGTGTCAGGAAAAAAAACAAAAATTTAAAGAAAAAACTAGAATTTTTACTGGAAGCCAATTTTTAACAAAATCCATTTTTTTTTTTTTTTTTGGTGTAACACCTAACCTAATTTCACAGTATATATATATAAAATTTTCACAAAATGGTTATGTAAACAATTTCCATAAACAATAAAATTTTCAATATATTTTGATTTTGTTTTAGCTATTTCTAAGCATAATCAATTTTAGTGTCTTTTTACTTTTTATTCATTATTATCAATAAAAATGTTTTTAATCGGTCAAAAAACTTGAAAATTTAATACAATATTCTCCATAATTTGTTGTAAATGAAAATTAAAAAAAAAAAATGTTAAGTGTAAGTCTTCGATAGTTCTTTATAAGCGTCTAAAATTGAAATATCGAAAAAATACGTAAACATCACAACATTTTGCAGTTTTTTTTGAATAGGAAATTCATAAAATTTTTTTGTGTTTAAATCTAAGATTTGAAAATCCAACACAAGAATCTTTATAAGTTTTCTACCTTTCTAAAATAAAAAAATTTACTGAAAAGTAAAATATTTTTTTTATGAGCGTTTGAAATTAGACATGGATATTCATCCGTTTTATCCAGGAACAATTTTCTTATTTTGATGTAATTCAAAAAGGAATAATTGTGGACATCGAAAAATTTCACCAAATATTTAGATTATAATTTATTATACACAAAAAAAAAATTTTAAGTATTTTGACAATTTTTGAGGTAACTGTAGGCCTAAGAAATTTTTGGTTTTTTCAATTTTTTTTTCTTTAAACATCGATAAAAAAAATTCGTTGAGTCAAATTACTTGAAAATTTAATACAAGATTCTTCATAAGTTTTTTTAGTTGCAGATCAAAAAAAAAAATAATACACAAACACAATTTTTTTTATAAGAATTTAAACACCGAATTTTGACCGAAATTCATTATCGAACATTTGCAAATTGTTTTGTAGGAAAAAAATGTATAAAATGTTCAGTTTTTTATAACTAAGGATTGAAAATTCAAAACAAGGTTTTTCGTAAATGGTTCTAAATGTAGTTTCAAAAATATTTAAAATTCACATGCACACATTTTTTTTATAAACATTAAAGTTTAAATTTGGACGAATCTAAATGTTTAAATGAAGAATAACGATGTTAATTATTTCCTTGTAATTTAAAAATAATTTTCGTAGACATTTGAAACTTTTAAATTATATTATTATATTTTATACACCCAATTAAGTTTTTTAATGCAATCTTTTCTATAAAATTAATTCAGCCTACTGTATTGTTAATAGTAATATGAATTATTTTATTAGCAATAATATCATAGAATATATTTAGTTATGTAAGCTGGATGCCCGTCTACGTTCAGAATCGTTTTTTTTGTATACAATTATATATATATATATATATATCATTACATTCAAATTTAACACATCCTTGAAAGTAATCCACTCGACACATACTATACAATAGAGCAGTACCTGGCTCTGGCTTGGTGGAGCCAAACCGTAACAAAAAAATGTCAATAAGAAATCTAATATTTATACAGGGTAATATTAAATGTTTAAATATTTCCAAATTCTATTAAAATAAAACCGGAGGATAGCTAATTGCAACGTGATTATACGGGGTATGAAATGACGCAAAAATGAATAAACATTAACATCTGAGTGCACAAACTCACCGGCGCACAGTGTTCCAGAAAGTTGATTTAGGGGGACAAAATTAAAATTTTCATAATCAATAATTGAGCTTAAAACTGAATTTAATTTATTGGTTATCAATGACTGGTTATATAATATAGGTTTTCAAATCGATATGATTTTGCGTACGGTTATTATAGTGTACTGATTGCACTAATAATCTGAGATAAGATTTTCAATAACAAATCAAATTGTTTGAGCGTATAGTTATTATATGGTTAGTGTCGTTCGTTGAATGAAGTTAGTTCATTTATTTTTCTTTAATATCATGGATACACTAGTGGAAGGTATGTATACATTTTTATTTTATTTTTTATTAAGTTTTGCATGTACAATTTAAGTAATATATATAGAAATATTTAAATATGTAAAAAACATATTTTTTTTTAATTTTTAAGGATGCGGAAAAAAAAGTAGTGAATAGTAGAGGTTTGAACTCGATGTTTTCTATTAGCTTAACTTGTCCTCTAAACGATTTTATATAATTTGGTTGCAGCAAGTTGCTGCACAATACATAGCACCTATTAACATTTAAAAAATATTATATTTTTCGAAATTTGTCAAAAATTATATTTCACAATAAAACCAAATGATAGAAAAATTTACTTTAATTCAAGCATAATAATATATTTATTGTATTATTATATATTTTAAAATGTTTTAGATAATACTATATTACTCAAAAATCGAAATATTTTTGAAATGTTGAAAAGCAAATCAATGAATATTTCAAATTCGATCGAGTGTTGTGAAGCAATTTTTTCGTATGTCTGTGAAATAATTGGTAATAAAACAATGACTAACAAGTTTGAAATATCATTAAAAAATAGAATAAAAGGTTTTGTTACCACTCTTCATAAAAAGTGGACTGATGCAGGTAGGAGTCTACTGAGATTTCAAATAAAAAACAATAACTGGCTAGAGTTAAGTTTTAATATATTTGGAAAAATTGAAAATATACTACAACTATCAACTAGTTCTGATAGGGGTCGTCCAAAAAAATTATTTTCTGAATGTTCCGAACGTTCTAAAAAACGAAAAATTAAATATTTAGCACCCGGGAGCACAACTCCAGAAATGGTATTTGCTACTCATACGAGAATGTATAAGTCCGGAAAAAGAACTGCATCAAAAATAATTAAAAAAACTATTACATCAACACCAAAAACTATACGCAGAGTTAAAAGAGCTTATGAAACTGAAAAAAAAGTAGAAAAATATACTGCCGAAGAAAGTTTAGCTATTTTAATGGACAACAAAATGAGTGTAAAACAATATAAAAATTTTCGATTAACGGCAAAAAAAAAATCCGCTAATATTTTTCCAGCATATGATCACGTGTTAAATGCAAAAAAAGAATGTTACCCAAAAAATATTCGTATTACTGAAACATCATGTGAAGTACCTTTGCAAGACTTACTAGATCACACAATAATTCGAATCCTTAAAATTCCTAACGTTAAAATTCCCGAAAATATTTTTGACAATATTGAACTTTTATGTAAATGGGGATGTGATGGAAGTAGTGGCCATTCACAATACAAACAAACATTTAACGAATCAAGTTCATTAGCTACAACCGACTATGATGTATTCATGTTTTCAATGGTACCGTTACAATTACATTTTACGGATGAAAGTGGAGATAAACATATAATATGGACAAATCCTAGATATTCTTCAACAAGGTTTTGTCGACCGATTAAGTTCGATTTTATAAAAGAAACTGTTAAAAGTACACAAGAAGGAGTTGAAGCAGTAAAATCTGAAATAATGAATTTACATCCTACTATCTATTTACGTGGTATAGAAGAAGTTAAAATTAAACATACAATGATTTTTTCAATGATAGATGGAAAAGTAAATATAGTCAAACTGCCTACTACTTATATTTAAAATGTTAGCATACCTATATATATATATATATATATATTCATAATAACATTTTTAGGTTGCCAATTCTGTAATGCAGACATCTAGCCAAACATGTTTCATATGCGGATGTACTCCAAAGGATATGAATAAGCTTGATAATATGGATAAATATTCTGTCAAACCAGAAACATTTTCATATGGACTATCTACACTACATGTTTACATAAGATTTTTGGAATGTATATTACATATTTCATACAGATTGGATTTTAAAATATGGGAGGTATAGAGATAAAAACAAATGTTAACATTTTAAAATCAGTTTTAATTTAAGTAATAAATTGATTACAGGTATGATCAGTTGAAAATAAAGATAAGTTTTTTAAAAGAAAAAGTATGATACAAAACAGATTTAGAATCGAAACCGGACTATTAATAGATGTAGTATTGCAGGGTAAGTATATATAACAATTTTATAATACTTATATATTTATCTTGATAAATAATCCTGATGATTTTTTGTTTTAACTTTGGCAAGGGAACATCAAATGAAGGAAACACTGCTCGTCGGTTTTTTAAAAATTTTCAAAATAGTGCAGATATTACGGGTGTTGATAAAAATCTTATACAACGATTTGGAAATATTTTATCTGCTATGTCAAGTGGTCATGAGGTTAATGTAACAGAATTTAAATTGTATACAACAGATACAGCAAAATTATTTATTTCTCTATATCCTTGGTTCTATATGCCTAGTAGTGTACATAAAACACTGATACATGGAGCTGATGTCATAAATTCAGCACTTCTTCCTATAGGTAAAATATAAAACGTATAATTATAGGTAAGTATATAATTATATGCATCATTTTCTTTTATTAATAAAGGCCAGCTATCCGAGGAAGCAGCGGAAGCAAATAATAAAGAATATAAAAAGTTCAGAGAACACTATACACGAAAAAATTCACGTACTAGCACAAATGAAGATCTAATCAATATGCTTTTAGTAGCTTCTGACCCATACTTGTCCTCAATAAGAACATTACCAAAAAAACAAATAAGTGAGCTGTCAGATGACGTCAAATCGCTGATTTTATGTGACACTGATACAGCTGAGAAAGAAGAAGACGAAGCAGCTACATCTGATGGAGAACCTGTCAGTTCTAGTGATTCTGATGACTGATTTATATAAAATGTAAAAAAAATAATATTTTAATTACATCATTAAAATAAATAATAAACAAAGCAGTTTTTTTAATTCTAAAAAAAAAAAATTTTAAACAAAAAAAAATAATATTACGTACTGTCGGAATTCAAAAATTTGATTTCAGGACTTTATGAATGCACTAGGTAAAAACTGAATTTGAAAATGAACTAAATATACGAAAAGTAAACTAATTTTATAAATAAAAAATTTTGTCCTGCTAACAATTCTTTCTGGAACACTGTGCGACGTTATACGAAACACAAAATATGATTTACTGGTATCTACCTGCATAATTTGTTACACCATAATATGTACGTGAGCTAACAAGTGCATCGAGATCCCTTAACGTTTCATGTAGCCGATACTCATCAATAACAGAAAAGATGACACTAAAATTATCCTATGTAAGTCAAAGCGAAATTACAAAGCAGCCAATTTCTTAATAAAAAAATCTCAAGACACATGTATGGACTACCACATATTTTTACCATTAAAATGAGTACTTGCGTTCACATTTTTATGTATATTGAGTTATTCGAACATCCGGATATGATCACGGAATTATCTTTCTTGTATTATTGACCAAATTCACTTGTTATTTTATTTTCCCATCTAATCAATTACCTATACGGCTACACTAGACAGGTATTACCATAGTACAATCTATATTACTTTTAAAACTTATGCACAATAGCCATTAGTGTAATATAATTTCAGTATGGTATTTATTAGTTATTATAAAACATATAGTTATTACATAGTTTATATTATTCAGATCATGAGTAATTATTTAGAACCATTAGAATAACAATATAATGATTTAGAACTTGCAAAAAACAACAAATACTGTAATACTTATTTTAATTGTATTTTATTCATGCACAATAAGTTTGTTATCAATTTAAAGCACAGTAATTATTTGCAAATAAGTATATTGTTATTATTATATTAATTTATGACTTGATCATAACATAAGTATTATCGTTTAATTATTAAATTACATATGGTTGGCAATTTATGTCTGAGAACAACTTATGATAGCCACGTATGTAGGAAAATGTAGAATCTAAAATAGTTTATAGTATGATTGTTTTAAATAATTATATAATATAAGTAACCAAGCTTTCAATAAAGCACTTACATCATATACTGTGAATAATAACTATGATATAAATCGTATAAGCTAACTCACATAAACGGTGTTTGAATTACTTCATTTATTTAAATAAAAACGTAGGAGAAATGTATATCACAATATCTTATCAGCTCAATAAGTGAATACATAGATTAATACAAATCGAATTATACAAGATGGATATAAAACTTTAAAGGTGCATATATATTCGTCAAAGTAACTTTTCTAGCATCGAACACCAACCCCATATATCCACGAATACATCAGCTTTAAATTAAAAACTCAATAGCAAGGTGGAATGGAATTAAATTTATAATCATATATAATATTTATATAATCACATCATGCAAATAATAATAAAAATACTAGCTGAATTACCCGTCGCTGCCGGGGTACGGTGGGAAAAAACATATCTTTGAATAATTGTATATTATA
Organism: Pentalonia nigronervosa; assembly: GCA_014851325.1. Taxonomy (NCBI): domain Eukaryota; kingdom Metazoa; phylum Arthropoda; class Insecta; order Hemiptera; family Aphididae; genus Pentalonia; species Pentalonia nigronervosa. Next base: position 127 of record JACXSJ010000518.1, on the reverse strand, counting down.
AATAAATATAAAGATGTATCATACTTTTATGTATACATCGTTAGAATAATGTGCAATTAATGTAAAGGAAAAACATATAATGGACAATAATTTAATTTCTTAAGATTTAATTAATTTATAGATAGGT